>JARQZJ010000070.1:2787500-3387500 GCA_030704895.1 Henosepilachna vigintioctopunctata
TGTTATCTTGATACTAGTATTTGTTTTTGTAAAATATAAATTGTAACTAATATATTCTATCATTATGTTTAATTTCATTAGTTTTTTCTTACATTTTTGTTATCTTTGTTCAGTCAGTTGAATACAATCTTTTGAACTGGCCATTTTTTTAACGTCATTTTCAAACTTCGTTTCAGGGAAGCCGCTGAACACTTTTTAGTTGCATTAAATCAACAGGCAAGAGGAAGGGACGTCACAAATTCAGGGTTTAGCGCACAAATGTCGGAAACTATTTGGTCAACTCTGAAAATGTGTGTTAGTCTCATGGACAGGAGTGATTTAAAAGCAGCAGTTCAATCAAGAGATTTGGCCTTTCTCAACAAAGTTCTTGATGTTACTGATGAACCACAAGCATAAATTTATTTTAATTTGGGAATTAATTGTATGTCTATGTGATATCATTGGTAACTTTGTATCTCATCTACATTTTGTATACTGACTAGTGTTAACATATCTTCAAGTAATTTCTTTTTTTTTTGTGGTTGATCAATACCGAATTCTATTGGTATATAATATTGGTTCATGGCCTCATTCATAGATCAAAAACACTAGTTTTTAATCTGGATTTATTGAACTTGTTATGGCATTGATCAATGTTACTCACTAGTTATCTTTGTCGGGATATTTGATTGAAATATTGTAATGTATATTTCATATAAATGTTTTTGAAATGTATAAAAAAATATTCAGTTCTTTAAAAGGGGAAAATTATATGTTATCAATTACCCCTATTTTATATTTTATAATTGTGCTAAGGCATATTTCAGATATTGAATACATAATTCAGTCACCTCCAAAGCCTATTCTGAATTTAATGAGTCAGATGCAAATAATTAAAGTACAGCACACACTTGAGATGATGAATTTATCTAGCTACTTATAGCATGAAAAATTAATGATATTGAGAAATCATAATATTGATGCATTTGAGAAAAAATGCTGCTGTCAACTATTTTATTAGTGTAATTATTCTATGCATTATTCTAGTAGCTTTTGATGTGAAAGCTGTTTTCATTGGGATTGCATCCAATATTAAATTATAACAAACAAAACTCAGAAAAATATATTGATAATTTTAGAAGTATTGTTAAGATATTGATAAACATATACTTCAATATTTTTAAAGCTCCTATTTTGTATAATTTCAATATTAATGAAAGTTCATCTAGAAAAGGCAATAAGGTTCTTTCGTTAATTTGAAATGTTTTTAATTTTTGGGGTGTATGGTCTGGGTTTAGTCTACAAAATACAGACACAATCGTCTGTGTATAAATTAATTTGAAAGCTACACCCTGATTTTAGGTGTTTTTCTCAATGTAGATTTGAGTGTTCAACCAGTATATAAAATGTTAAGTAAACTTTATTCTTGTAAAATGTTATAATGGTTTTCAGTCTTTTTTTCAATTAGAAATATTAACAACCTAGATAAACTCGCAAAGAAGCATCTTTATAGCTATTCAATTATTTAATACAAGTTTTTTATTATAAAAGAATTGCGAAGCTCCAGCTGTTCTGAATATCTAAATTGGTGTTATCACAGAATTAAATCCTCTGATATTAGTTACTGAGCAATCTTGAACACTATACATAGAAATAAGTTACGTGTTGGACTAGGCTGAAAACCTTTTTACATCTAACTTCACGATAGTAAAACAAGAAACAAAAGTTTACAATTAAAATATTTCCCGAGTAGTAGTAATATGTTAGCACTTCCTTTTATTCTACAGCTATTTTTTATTTTATAATTTGTGAAAATCAATTAATCTCAATCTATATTTTGTTTGGTGTAAATTGAAAATAATTGTTTCGTAAGTTTCTTTATATGTTCTTTAATTAGTAATCTATCAAGTTGTAACCTTGAACAAAATAAAATTTAAATTCATTATTTATTTTATTGATTCATGCCTCACTCCAATTCATGAAATGCATTAAATATAAAAATTTATGTGGTTCAATGCAATTTTAAGAAAATTCTAGGCATATTACAGTAATTAAATAAAACTTAATGGAATATGTCATTTTAAAATTCAAACATTTATACAAAATTTCAATTGAAAATTATCTTTCTTCGCACTTGCTAGCATCAACTTCTAATTTTATCCTCTCTTCCAATGCTTGATGCAAAGATTTTGAATCTTCATTTGAAGCCTGTAAATGAAAATAATACTATAATCAAAAGATAAGAAATGAATGTCTAGTAATGTACAGCATGAATCTTATTGTAAATGTTGATTGTTATATTGTAAATATAACAATCAACAGTTAATGAAACATGATTAAATAAAAATTTTTTTTTTTAACTAGTTGATGTTTCACTTTTTCCCTTTCCGGATATATATATAATTGTTTTTTATATTTTTAGCAATAACAGGCTTCTTTAACCAAAACACCTTTATTGCAGTTGATCTTTTGTTGTAAATTGCAACTTTGTCAAAACTAATGAATAATTTTAGTTGAACTATTTATTTCTTTTGACAAAGTGGAAATGTGAACTGAAATAAAGGTTTTTCAATCAAAAAAAATCTATTATTGCTAAGAATATACATAATTAACAGGTAATAATATATAAAGGTATATATATAAATATACGAGTGTGTGTGTGTGTGTGCAAATCTCCTAATACTCACTGTTACTAAGAATACTTTAATTTCGCCTTTAGCATCTATGGCTGTTAATCTTATACTCCTATCACTTGCCTTCTCAGCTTTCATTTTGGCAAATATCTGAAAGTAATTGATATTCGTATAGATCCTATATGATAAAATAAATTTTGCTTCATACATAATCTTATTAATGCAAATTCAGATTTTATATTTGAATCATATGATTTCCATAGTCAATTTGACCAATTTAATTATCACCTTTGTGTTGAGGATTACTCTCAAACTGCCTGATGTCCTAAAAACTAAACGACTCTGAGTACGATTATCAGCAAGAAAGTCATTTAATCTCAATGTCCCTCTACCTCTCTCCTGCCAACTACCTGTAACCCCATCAAAAGAAAAGAGCTTGCAAGATATACAGAGTATATTATTTTCTTCCTCTTCTCCAGTTTTAACTTCCACTTCTTCATATTTTCTTTTTACAGCTCTTGATTCTTCATATTCCCTGGCAGATTCACTTAAAGATTTAATTTCTTTATTACTATTATTGGTATTTGATTTAACATCATTTTTAATAGCATTACTAAATAACATATCAGTAGTTCCATTAGTGTTTAAGCTTGTGGATGGCAATGGTTCATCATTTTTAGTTTCAACTGAAACTACCCTTTCTTGAAGGTTTTGTCCAAATACAAATGAGGTAGAAGCAACGCTAGAGGTTTTGAATGTTGTTGCAGTACTAGTAAGTGAAGTATTTATATTAGTTTCTTCCACCAAACTATCCTGTTTGTTTTGATTGAGTAAAGGCACAAACTTCACTGCTTCACCATTTGTGCTTTCTTCTTTCTTGTCATCAATATCATCAATTTTTTTCACAAAAGGATTTAGCTTTGGTGGATTAAGTGCAAATGTTTTTGATGATCCACTAGAACCACCGGAAGTTAAATTCAATTGCGGAGGCTTCAATATACTTGATCTTACAGATGAATTGAATGGATTCCTAGATAAAGCATTAGGGCCAGTTGTTGCAGAACATATTTTCAACACTGATGTCTCAGCTACTTCTTCATTCTTTTCATTTTCTAAAAAATTTACTAATAATTATAAATAACTTCACTCAAGAAATAAAAATATACCTAATACGGAGTCTTCTAAAGGCGCATCTACTTTAGTTATAATAGGAGAATAGGTAAGAACCGTAGAATGCACTGCATTCGAACTCGTTCCTAAAACAAAGGGCAGTCAATATAATAAAATTTAATAAAAATATTGTCTTTAAAAAATGATAACAAACACTTATTTTAAAAATGTTAGACTAATGTAAACATACTTTCTTTGGATTCCGCCATTTTACGACCAAAATACAGAGGAAAAAATCAAAAATGTGTAGCACAAGACAAAGAAGAAGATAGGAAACTGTCAATAATCAAATATCTTTTATAACACAGAAATCTTGTTTGCAGAAGCGCTATCAAATTCTCTGAATAAAATTCAGTGGTTATCATACATAGGCAATAGGGACATAGTTCTTGCACACCAAAACTTATGATAATGATTGAACTGATATATGTTGTTGTTCTTGAATCAACAACAACATATATCAGTTCAATCATTATCATACGTTCTGGTGTGCAAGAATGGTGTCTATTACACAATTTGCCTATGTAAATTGCGTTTATATAAACATGTACCCGTGCTTCTATAAAGCAGTGCAACAACCACAGAAAAAGTCTAGTATTTATAAACATATAAGCGTGCTTCTATAAAACAGTGTGCGATTTACCTTCAATAATTTTATAGGATCAGAGGTGAAATTATTGAAATTTACGGGTTACTGAATTTTTGCCTTTATTAGACAAACTGAATCATGAAACAAAAAAGCTACAGGTCCAATATACATATTTAGCACATTTATTTTCAATCATTTATTGTATCTGGCATTTGGAGAAAAATTAATATTTTTCGAAATTCCATTTGATTTATCTAAAAATAAATTATAGATAAACTTAGTACCAAGACAGTAATACTATGTTTATAATAATAATTCATTGCCACTTCCGAATTCCTAATAATTAGCAAATGTGACAGTTTTTCAACAGTTTTTCTTGCCCGTCCTCTTATGTCGTTGTTCAACATAATAATGTGCATAAAATCGTGTACGATTCCTTCACTGTGGAAACAATCAAAAGTTTGCCCAGTATTTAAGAAAGGTGATAAATCAGATATTTGTAATTTTAGGCCCATCTCGATAATTTGTAATTTTTGCAAAGTATTTGAAACTGTTCTACATGAAAAAATTTCGTATCATGTTTATGCCATGATTTCATCACTTGCAACATGGTTTCATAAAGGGTCGTTCAACAAGTAGATACTAATCTAACATGTATCACATGTATTAACAATCGCAAACAGACTGATGTGATATACATGGACTTCTCTAAAGCGTTCGACAGGCTTGACCCCGGTATTCTATTGAATAAACTAGGCACTTTCGAGCTTTCGACATCCCTCATCAAACTTTTCGAATCGTACTTGATAGGCAGAAAGCAACGCGTTTTTAACCGGGGGTATACATCAATTGAATACCGTGCTTCATCTGGAGTGCCCCAAGGTTCCATACTTGGTCTTTTGCTCTCTAAAATATTCATAAATTATATAATCGATGTCATAGATTTTGAGGGTTTATTGTTAGCTGATGACTTCAAGATTTTCAATTATTTTTCCGGCATTGGTGACTGTGAACGCATTGCCAGAAACTTGCGTAATATTGTAAATTGATGTGATCTCAACAAATTAACCCTCAGCATCTTCAAATGTTATGTTATGTCGTTCTCCACAAAATATAATTTTATAAATTTCAACTATGAAATTAGTAATGATATTTTGGGAAGACCTAAAATATTTATTGACCTTGGAGTAACCTTCGATTCCCAACTAACTTTTGTGCCACATATCAATGCTAGAGTAACCGCTGCCTGTAGAGTGTATGGTTTCATTATTCGCATTGGTAAGGAATTTAGCAATATTTCAACTCTGAAAATATTGTATTGGGCTTTCGTAAGATATAAACTTGAATACGGATCAACAGTCTGGAATCCTGGTTATCAGTTACATATTGATCAACTGGAGTCTATTCAACGAAAGTTCCTGAAACTTTTGAGCTTCAGAATTGATAGAATATATCCACCTATAGGCATGCAATATGAAACACTTACAAGTCGACATAATGTGGACACACTCAGTGCGCGAAAGAAAAGCCATGCAATAATCTTCTTGCATAAAATAATTAACAATAAAGTGAAATGTCAGGAATTATTGTAAAAGCTTAACTTTATTGTTCCCAGAGTTTCTTCCAGAAGCGAATTCACGTTCTACCTTCCAGCAGCTAGAACGAATATTCTAAAATTTTCTCACACATTGCACACGATATGTGAAGATATTGTGTGAATCATATCGTATACACGATATGATTTTGAGAGCTAAGGTGGATATTTTCAACTGTTCTGTTACTGATATTAAGGCAAGTTTCCTTGATATGCATAATCTCTGCTAGAAAAATCATTTATGTGTATTCACGTATATATGATTTATATTCACACATATACTTGTATGTGTGTCTTAAGTGTTAATATGTGAATGTATATGTATTTGTGTTTATTTTTATATGTATGTATAAGCTTGGTCAGCATTTAAGTTTTTTATTCCTATAATTATAATTAATTTCATCAGTTGTGATTTCAGATCGCAAACTCTTTTTTTTTAAATTGAACTTTAAAATTTGAAAGTAAAAAATTGAAACTTTTGAACCTTTTTATTTCAAATTGCACTACCAATTTTGTTTTTAGTATCTGTTGTCTTTCCTGTTTATTCGACTCCAGATGTTACTACTTTCTTCTTGTTGTTATTTAATCAAAGATGTTGCCAGAATAATAAGTTGAAAGTAAAGTATAGGTTTTTTACTGGCACATAAATTAAATAAGAGACCTTATCGAATAAAAATAGTACAAGGAAATTTGCTATTGTACCTAATAAATAATGATAATCACCAAATGTACATCTGAATGAAAATTAATAATGGTTTATTATTTATACATTTACTTAACTCCATATACTTTTATTCTTCTTAAAATATACCATGTAACATTGTTAGCAATACAGACCAACTTGAAATTTTCCAAAAATTTTCTGTCATTAAATATAATTGCCGTGCATTTCTGTTAACAGTTAGTTTATATTTCATGGTTTTCAACAAAATTCAATTTATTCTTGAATACTTGGGTTTTACATCTCATTTAAAATTTACACTCATCACATACATGTCTTTTACGAAATTATCTTGTCGAAAATTATTAGTCCATTGGCACAAAAAAAAATCGATTCTCAGATTGATTGTATGTCTTCAATTAGCTAGCCTAAAACATTTGCTCAGTTGTAGTTTTAGTCCAGTCTTATCGTCAATATCTTGTAATCCATGACGTTTTAATACTTGATGATTTACAACCAAACGAATTACTTTACATGGACAAGGGTAATGTGAACAACAGGTCATGCGGACATTATTATAGTGAGACATTTCATTCAGAATAGGGCACTAAAAATTTTGAAAAACAAATCTTGGAGTTTAAATCATACCTCAAAATTTTTATAAAGTCATCTTTCGATACTATGACTTGAAGTTTCCAGAAAAAACAGTCTTGTATTTTTATCAAGCTACCGGATATACAAATAAACAGTAAACGTCATTAATGTCAAGATGACAAAATCAATTGCGAGATATTCAATTTAGTGAACTACAGTATTATGATATAATCGAAGTATATATATATATATATATATATATATATATATATATATATATATATATATATATATTTTGAAAGTTTTTAGCATTAACAGGCTTTTTTAATATGAAAAAGTTTATTTCTGTTGAAATAAACTTTAAAAATATTAACTCATAAATTCAATTATTCATTAGTTTTGACAAAGTTGTAATATAACAACGAAACGTCAACAGAAATAAACTTTTTCATATTAAAAAAGCCTGTTAATGCTAAAAACTTTCAAAATAAATACCTCAAACAGGCAATAAATCAATTTCAAGAAATATATATATATATATATACCTATATATATATCTCATGTTTCATATTTAATAACTGCTATCATGGACTTGCCCAAACAAACTCACAAGGATATATTAGAGAATTTGAGTTATTATGACAAACGATTTTTATTTCGAGTCAAAAGATGTTGAAATTTTGAGAACATATATAAACTAAAAACTGCACTTGATTGAATATAAAAAATATATTATTTTTTCTCAGTTAGCATCACTTCAGATCGTATTTCGTGTTTCATTTACATTTAAGTATTGAATTTGTATATATTGCTTGAATTGAATTTCATCTTTGGGATAATTATTTTATTAGAAATATTTACACGGATTTTAGTGAGGTTTAAGTTTTCTCGATAACCTTCAAGTGGCAGGAAGATTACATATGTGATTATGAAAAACTTATTATCTATCTAGATTTAAACTTCAAATGCGAAACCAGCATCGACAGTTTCAATGATAAAAAAACTAATTTCATTTTATTTGTTTATTCAGACATGGGTATTACACTTCAAAATAGTTTTGACAATAGACGGAATATTGTCTGCGGTTAGTAGAGATTTTCTTCTAGATACCAACTATACGTCGCAGTAATTAGCAGCACTGTAACAGAAGAAAAGTATATTATAATACATAATTTTAAAAATGTATTTCCATAAATTGACGATTAACCTGAAACCTAATCAGAAACATCAATGAATCAACACAATCAAAATAATTGGAACTTTAGTTATTGTATATCTCCTTCACTGTAACAATCAAGTACTCACATAAAAATTAATTTTCAAAATTTGTGCACATTTAAAACAATTCATATAAAATTATTTATCTTACATTTTGCTTCGAAGACATTGTGTTGAAATTTGAATGAATCTTTTATAACATCTGTTTTTACAGTAAGTGATCTTATATTGAATAAATTTAACTTACTCCACCACAAGGGCTTCCACAACATGGGCTGCAACATGGAGCACAGCAAGGGGCACAACAAGGTGCACAGCAATAGGGTACGTAGACGCAAGGTGCGCAACAAGGTACGCAACAAGGTCCGCAACAAGGACTGCAACAGGGAGAACAGCAAGAACCGCAACCCATTTTACTTGGTTTTGTTTAATAGAATATATTTGCAAATGTTCACTTTGAATTTAGTTGTAATTTTGAAGGAAAACGCGGAGAGAAATTTGTGCGTCTTTCTGTTGCCGAATATTTTAAAACAATGAAAATTATAAAGAGAGTTGTTATGGATACCGTATTCCACACTGACTCGATTTATTAAAATGAAAAAATAACTGAATAAAACGAAGTCTGGGCTTGTCAAAAAGTGTAAACAAAAAATAATGCAGTAAATTTCTCGTTCATTCCAAATTCTTCGCGAAATTCATGTAATTTATAATTTTCGATTTTGACAATTTTTGTAAACTAAATTGAAATGTGTACAGTCTTAAATCAGCTTAAGGGCGTTATTAATCAAATTGACGATGGGTAAGAATAAAATTTCAAAGAAATTTCCTTGAATGTTCAATATTCAATCATTAACAATATTTACAGGTTTATCGCTGAAACTTATTCGAATGATGCCATTATATTCATTGGAATCCTAAAGAGTACCATCAAATAACAACACAAATTTGTTTCAGATGTTGCGTTCCGATGTGTTGCCAACAACCTTGCCCGCCGCAACAATGTCCAATGGTCGGGTGTATGCCATTTGCTCAAGTTTTAATTTCGCGACCTCCACCTATTCTAGCTCCTACGCGACCGCAACCGGTTGTACCACTTAAGTTACCTTGTGCACCACCTGCTGCACCCAGACGTGTAAGATATTTTCAGAGAGTTTTAACATATATGACCTATTATACATGGTAAATATTTATAACAGATGACTGAAGAGGAAGCTCTACAATGGAGATATTCAAATTTTTATAATAATTACAATATCGACTGGCACTCAGAAGGACTGAGTTGTAAAAAGGAAAAGCCGAAATGTCGAGCACCACCCGGTACAATGACAGTAACAGGCGAAGATCCTTGTTGCCCTGAAACTCCAAAAAAATGCGAAGAAGACTATTGCCCTACAGGATTTAAAACATGTTCTATGCGTCTGACTCCTCCACCCTGCTGGGATCCATGCGGTGTTTGGTGTGCAGAGATTCAAAAATGCCCTCCAAAACCTAGAAAGAAAGTAAGTTATTGGTATACACCAGGACCGTGCACTAGACCATGTTGTCTTCACTGGAAGCCTAAAGAGGGGCCGTGTTTGTACGATGCTCCTTGTAAGGCACATTGTTATAACCACCCGCCTGGAATAAAACCCCTTAGGAAATATCCCTGTCCCTAGTTACTTTTTTGTTTGTCTATTTCATTTGTTTTTGTTTTAGCTTTTCCAATTGCCGATCATACCGTCCGACACGAAAAGTTGTTAGAAGTGGCGTATCGCGCTTTTTGTGAATAGTCAGGTTTAAAATCCATCGAGAAAAATCTTTGTTAAGTTGAAAACGTTCAACGTTATACAACATTGTATATGTGATCAAAGTTTTTGTAATTTTTATGTATGTGTATTTGTTACCTTGTTTTTTCAGAAAGTGATTAAACAAAATGTCTTTGTAAATTATGCTTACTTTTTTTTATGAAATCAGCTTCTCCTGAAGAAAGTGAATTCCCTGAAAGGAAAATTCTTAAATTTTCTCAGAAAATAATTCTTTTATTTAGAAAACAACTTTGAAGATAATTCAATGAGAGTTCATTTTTAAAGTACTGTTAGATAATTTTCAATGAACAATTTGTATTCCATTTGAACTGGATATTCAGAAAAAGTAAATCAATGTTGCAAAAATCATTACTATTTGAATTAGAAGAATTAAATTCGTCATTCATTATGAGCAATAAGTTGAAATAATTGCAAATGAAAAAAATAATTCATAATCACAAAATATTCGTCATTTATGATGTATTTAAAACATGTAAAAATGTGCATGCTTAACTTCAAATTTAATGAAAATATCCCAACGGTAATTTTCAATTTACGTGATATTTCTTAGTCATAATGTTGGAATATGAGTTTAATTAATTAATGAGTAAAATTTTCAATTTGAAATTCTTATAAAAGTTAGCAACAAAAACTTGCAATATTGAAAGATTATAGGTAATTAAATCCAATGACAAAAATTGCTTCAAAGCTCACTTTATTGAAAACACTATTTGTATATTTTCATATTATTTGAATATAATGATGAACATAGCCGAAGTGACGTGCTACTTGCTAGTATGCCGTTTGGAAAGTGTCAAAACATCAATATATCCTTAAATTTTCTAAAAAATCTTGAAATTTGAAAGAGAGGTTAGCATTCCATTGAAATTATTAGCTACAGTTAATTTTTTCAATCAGTTTTTTCCTGATTGAAATATGAATTATATTAAACATTAGTGTTTTTCATTATGAACATCTCGATATTTCATTTGTTTCAAAACCACATTATTTAGTAAACAAAAAACCTGAAAAAACCTCCCTACTCAGTAAGAAAAATAATTGCTATAATCAACATTCATGTAACTATCAATCTTTATCAAAATTGAATAAGACACAATATCAAATATTTACAGTAACTACATAAATTAAATATCAACTAAAACAAAAATTATCGTTTGTTAAAAACAGCTGCCAATGAAAAACAACGTTGGCAATGAAATGCTGAATTCTTCATTTGATTAATTACACATAATTTTAACTCAGTGAAGTGTTTTAGTATTATTAACTTTATTAAATGAGAACTAAAAGCACTGTACTATTTCCTCCATGGCTAGTACAATTCAGATAACTATAGGTAGTTAAGAAAAACTCTTTGTTAGCTATCTACAAAGGTTGCTCATGTTGCTTAACTAGTAGAAAAACAAAATGTATCAGACTTCAATTTCTATAGGCCTTCAAGAATTTCATATATTTATTTTACTATCATAAATAATAATAATCGTTCATTCTACATTAAACAAAAACATCTAAATTGATATGGGTTTATATGACATACAAGTATAAAGACAAGTTGAAAAAAAATATTAAAAACAAATATTCATAATCCAGGCATGATAAAAGCTACATTATCCAATGTACTCGTCAACTGTTCAGCTGAACAGCAGTTCTCTTTAAGTTCAGGGATTTGTTGTGTCAGGCATAATAATGGACCAAGGGCACAAAGGAGGGAGTCTAATAATACTGATAAACTTCCGGATACAGCTATTTGCCCCTGTAATATGAAATAACTTATAGGGATTTTAAAATTAGCTCAGGCTTTTGCATTTGCTAGGCCAAGATTAATAATAAAAACAAAAATACCTACAATTCCTTTGACATTCAAATCTGGAAGTCTTAATATCTCTCCTGTAGATTGAATGGAATATAGTTTACAAATTAGTTTTTACAACAGAAAAGGCATTTTTAAACAGGCTAATTCAATTAAAATTTTTCATTTTTTCATTTTGATTACCTATTAAAAAATGTTTGATGTTGAATGAAAATGATGTTGTCAAAGTATGTATGTAGTAAATGCAATTAGTTTTTTATCATTGTTAAACATAATGACATAAATTTCAATTATAGTGGAAAACACTGTAAGCACTATTCATTTTGCCCCAAAGAAATGTTGATTTATTTTAGGAAAATTTTTTTTGAGCAGAGACTCAATAAAAATAAATCTATTTTTTCCTGATTTTACAATTGAATGAAATTGCAAAAAAGCAACAACGGCAGTTTTTTTGATCCTATCTATTTATTCTATTCTATGTAATTATTCTTAAGAGTCTTCCATATTTATTTTCAATTTAATAATCAAACTTATTTTACCTCATGTTCTTTAAGTCTTTCTCCAATGATTGTAAGACTCTCTCCTAACAGTTTGAGATGAGCAGCAACGTCTATAGGCTTTATTCCATTCACTTTGAAATAATTCTCTTTTCCCTTAGGACTTGGTGGTGAAATATTTATATTTTCATATGAATTAACTCCACTTCCAAACTGATAAGACTGAAGAGAATTTGGTGTCATTTTGGTGTTAACAACTTTTTTCACTATTTGCTTAGACAACAACTTCGAAGCTGAAGAGGTTTTGAATTTGTCTATTTGAACTAAAAAGAGAAAGTGTTAGCTTTTTGAAATAAATGGCCTGATATTTGAGAGTAAAATGTTTTTTATTCCATTGATAAATGTTTATGATAACATTCCAGGAAACTCAAGATGACTGTACTTTACAACAGATGCCAAATTTCGGAAGAAAAAAATTTTTTGATGAAAAAATGGTGCTAAAATGGGGATAGAAAAAGAAATTAACGTACAAACTTTGTATTTATGAACTTATGATAGGTAACTACTGAAATATATTGAAAAAAACAATAATACTATAACTACACATTGAATAATTTATATTTAAAAGGAGTTTGATTACATTGCAAATTTTTCAGTAAACGTTCTTGTCTTACCTTTTGATTTGTCAGTCTTGAAAATCCTACCATCTTTTATCACTAGTCTCTTTTTTGATGCATCAGGATCTAATCTACGAAAACCTCCTGTGGTATCTTCAAATTCACTGTCTGAATCTACTGATTCCATACTAGATTCAGTATTTTGGGCAGGTTGTTCATATTCACTGCCACTGTCCCCACTTTCATCTATATCATAGTCATTATCATCTTTAAATGTCTAAAAACGAAATCAGATCTTTTTCAAGTGAAAACTAATTTGAAGTAGGTAACATTTATTTACATCCAATTAAATTTACATGCATTAAAAAATTTCATAAATTATATTACAATTAAAAATAGAATTAAATTTCTAAAAGATCTCATATGAAAAATTAAAAGCAAGAACACGTTAAAAAATTTCTAATACCTGATCTTCCAGTTTTGAAATCTTTCTTCCAATGTGAAGATCAGAGTTATCATTTTTCTTCAGGTTGACTAAAGTTTTTTTGGTATAATTCCTTTCGATTTCATCTGGAGATTCAAAGTCCATCAATTTGGAAGACTTCTTTCTAACTCTCCCACTTCTTGATATACCTGTTACCTCTAAATCTGAATTAAAACTTTGAAGATAAGTATGCAGGCAGTATATAATATATGTATATATACATATTCAATAAATATATATATATATATATATATATATATATATATATATATATATATATATATATATATATATATATATATTATATATATAATATATATATATATATATATATATATATATATATATATATTTTTTTTTAATGTTTTTAGCAATAACAGTCTTCTTTTGATATGAAAAACTTTATTTTTGTTAACGTTTTGTTGTATATCACAACTTTGTCAAAACTAGTTGTGATATACAATGAAACGTTAACAAAAATTAAGTTTTTCATATCAAAAGAAGCCTGTTATTGCTGAAAAAATTCAAAATAAAATATCTTAAACAGGCAATAAATCAATTTGAAGAAATATGTATATATATATATGTTATTCTTTATAACGATAAACTCTCTATAACAAAGAAGTGAGCACAATTTGGTTGCTTCATTGTAAAACAAACATATTCATAAACTCTTTATAATATAGCAGCCATTCTATATTACGAAGAAATGTGCTCATATTTAGACACAGGAAATATTCTCTATCGGCATTATTGTGCATATTATCTTAACAGCTTACGTGATCAGATCGAAACTGACGGCAAAATTTCGATTAGATAAACAATAGAAACTGATCAGTTTCAAATTGAAAACAATCTGTCACTAAATGAATAGATAAAACATTTCAACATACTAGAAAAGTTTAACAAAGATCTACAAACATACAAAAATATAGATAAGGAAGAAGCCACAAAGTGTTCACTTATTGATGAACAAATTCTTGATTTACTGTCTAAAAGTAATGAAAAAGAGAATGCAGATGATTCTAAAACACCACAGTTCAACAAGCACTCGATGTCCCTACATTTTAGAAAAGTTTTATTGTTTAATTAAGATGATTCCACCTCATATCAAGAGATGAATAAATTACATTAGATAATACAAAGTAAAAAACGCCAGGCAGTTACCAGAATATATGTGTCAAGAATAAATTGATTAGCCATTTCATCGAATACATATTCAAAATTATTGTAAATAAGGTTTTCTTTCTTCATTCCATATAAAGATAACTCTCTAAAACAAAAAAATTTTTGCTCCCTTGAGTTTCGTCATAAAGATTTTACACTCTATATATAAATTTATATATAAAATATTTCTCAAATGAATTTGTTTTATCTTCATACATGATAAAATGAATATATTAAATTTGAAAAAGTTTATTCTTATTAACATATAAAAAACAGTATAATTTCATATAATATCAACTAAATATCATCATAGTCATCATCATCTTGCTTCCAACCATCTTCCTCACTGAGAAATCTTCTTTTCACTGAAGTTCGCATATATGGTCTAAGTGACCACTCTGTATCTGCAGCATCAATAGAATCTAAAGTTCCTAGTTTAATTTCATAGAGCTTCAATTGAAACCTTGGTCCCATTTCGCTCATTTCAATCTAAAAAGGAATTTTGAAAAGACTATATTTTTGAATTGGCAAAATAATTGTTAAATTTAACAAAACAAGCTGTATAGATATATATATATATATATATATATATATATATATATATATATATATATATATATATATATATATATATATATACTCCATTTTTATAAAAAAAAATTCAAATAGTACTTACTTGTCTATCTACCGTTTTATATGTGTGATGTCTAAAACTGATATAATCATCGTGGTTTGCAAATGTTATAATTCTTTTAGAATCTGGCTTAGGTACTGGAAATAAGTATTTCAAAATATTCATAACTCTTTCCCCTAATTCTGTCTTGAAATTATGGAAAATTAAATGTGGATATTGTTCCGACATTGTTCCAATATCAGGTATTTCATGTCTTGTGATAACATCTGAGATATTGAAATATGCTGTAGGACCATAAGGTAGATGACAAATAACTAGAGCATCTGGTACCCCTCTGTGTTCATGAACTACAATAAAATCTGTAACATCATTTGCACGACAGGAATGTATCAACTGCTTCATTTCATAATTTCCTCTATTCATTCTCTGCGCATTTGGAAATATTAATCTTAGTTCCTTCACAAATTGTTTCAATGTAGAGCTTGGATCTCTAGATGATGTAATAACAATTTTTGGATCTTCTACACCAGCATATCTGTACTCATCATCTTGAGAACTTCTTAAACCTCCACCACTTTCACCACCTATTTGGATAGCTTTTTCAGGTCCCTTATCATCGTATTCTAATTTTCTGGAATAATATAAAGCTTTTGACTGCAAATCGCCATGAATAGTTGTTTGATTATCCAAGCTTTTCTGGACGCTGTTTTTTCTATCTTGAATTCCACGTTGTTTTTCTTCTACAGATTTTCTATATAAATATTCCCGCCTTAAACGAGCTTGACGGCGTAACATCTTGATGATTATAAATTGGAATCAATACAGTAGTCACTTTTCGGTAGAAAAACAAAAATAAGCATTCAAAAGAAAACCATGTTCATTATGTACAAAATTTTTGGTTATAAATAATACCTGTTTTCTGTAGTTCAAATAATGATACACAAATCCAAAGAATGTCAGTATACCGTGGTTTAGTGCTTACTGCTACAAATATTTAATCGTAATATTTTCAGAAGAATCTTTATAGGTTAGAATAATGAAAACATTTGCGTAATTTTATATGGAGGAATACATATTTCATCATGAAACAATAATAATAAAGATGAATGCGCAATTTGAAGAATTTACACATTTTTGTAATATAAAAGGATAAATAAAGCTTCGTGCATACCTTCATTTTTTTGTTTTTTTCCATGAAATGAGTCCATTTTACCTAACAAATTTTGAATGAAAATTTGAATATCTAATGTAATACCATAATATTAATACCTTATACTTCAATATTCTTTCAGTAAAATTTTCTTTATATTTCAATGGTATAACACTTTATTACTGATTCTTCAGAACAACTATTTGCGGTTATATTGATTCTGATGAAATCTGTGGTCTGTGCTGTGATGCATATTTTGATATTTATTATTTAAACCATAGTTGGTAAATTTTAGTTTGAGGGCAATATGAATTGAAAACAAGGGTATACTTGAACAAGTATCTTATAAAAAAATACACTATATAATTTCCAGATTTTTTCTGCATCTTAGGGTAAATTGAAAATATCTAACTCCAAATATGACAGCGCCATCTTACATTCTAGTTTATTACCAAATTATATGAACAAGGGAATATTTTATAAACAATGCAGATTGCTATAAAATTAAAGACTGAATTATCTGATATGTTTTTGCAAAGTCTCCATTATCATTTACTTTAATCACAACCTAACTCTGCTAACAAGCCATGAACTAGGAAATCTGGCAACATCCAAGCAAGACCCATTAATAGAGATGCTGCACTATGTTATAATCGTTTCTGCTCATTGTTGCTGAATAAATCGCTATTTAACGAGAGAAATAATTTTCTTATAATAATAATAATTATTTTCTTTCTCGAAATTAGTAGAGTTCTTTGTTAGATTTAGTAGTTATTTAGAACTAATCTCTTATAGGTCTTGTTCTTGATATTAGTACAAAAATTAACATGCCAAGTCATTGCTGTGTGCCTGGATTCAAGTCGAACTACAAAACTTACCTCGAGGGCGGCGAACCACAAGTTTCTGTATTTCGTTTTCCATAGGATGGAAATCTAATGAATCAATGGCTAAAAAATATTGCTAGGGCATCATGGACCCCCACAAAATATTCTCTAGTTTGTGTCAAACATTTTCCAGAGGGTGCACTTATTAGAGAAGGTATTCATCGTTTGCCAGATGGATCAACGAAGGCAATATCTACTCAAGTTAAACTCAATTTAAATGCAGTGCCAAGTATTTTTCCATATATACCCCTACTTAACAAAAACAGTCCACGCTCAAAGAAAAGATCCGACTGAAAGAATCATAGCATTGAAGGAAAGTTGTGACAAATAGAATGAAGCCTTTGAAAACTCAGATTCAATTTGTAATTTCATTGGTTTAACATGTAATTATTAAAGATTTTAATATGTAAATCGTGGAATATAAAATTTGTTGAAAATAACAGCATTTTTTTTACATTCTAGATTTTTCATTAAACGTAACTGAGTGCTCACAAATAAACAGTATACAAATAATTAATCATTAATAGATTGGGCCGATACTTGATGAAAATCTAAATACTGAAGTAGTTTTTCGATTTTTACTATAATTAATTCAAAACATGACAATATCGAATTTATCATAAAATATCAGTTTATCATCAACATCTGATGAAGCCACTGTGTTGTCGAAACGATATTGTCATGTTTTGAATTAATTATAGTAAAAATCGAAAAACTACTTGGTTTTATTTGAAATATACGAATAATTTATCAGATTTTAGTAGATTCAGATATACATGTAAATGTTTTTATTAATAAAAATAAACTGTCTCTTAATGATTTAAAATGGATTTTACAACTAAAATTAACTAGATGGTCTCAACTGGAAAATTTGATTGATTGTTACAAATATGATATCAGAATCATTCAACCATCCAAATTACTGTACACATCTGAATAAAGGTTTAAAGGAATTGAAAGATCCATTAAACTTACTCTCACCTAAGAATGAAATATAATGAAATTTATAGCATATTGTCAATTCTAATTGACAAAGTGAACTTATAGTGTACATACTATGAAAACAATTTTTGAATCGCTATAACTCAGACATTGTTCTTGTTAGAAAAAAAGTGTAATTCAGACATTGTCAACACCGAACTACATCAAATTAATAACTACACGATAGAAGAAGAAGAAAATATACATAACATTCATTTCTGCTCTCTTTTTATCACAGAACATACTAAGTGTTATGTTCTGTGCTTTTTACAGATAAACTTTACTTACCTACATAATTTTTAATGGTTTTATCCACAGCCTAACTCTACTTACAAGCCATGAACATAGACTTGGCAACACCGCATCTGCTCAATCCGGTAGACCGATCGATCTTCGAACATCGGTCTACTACATGTTAATAATTGCCTTTTCAGAGAAATTTTCAGCGAAACGGTACTTTGCATAAAAAAATAGTTTTAACAAAAATTGTAGATCATACAATTATCTATAGAAATCAATAATACACTTTTTTTCTGAGAAGAACTATGTCTGAGTTATAGCGATTCAAATGTTGTTTTTTTAGTATGTACACTAACAAGTTTACTTTATCAATTAGAATTAACAATATGCTATAAATTTCATTATTTTTCATTCTCAGGTGAGAGTAAGTTTAATGCGTCAATTCCTTTAGACCTTTATTGAGATGTGTCCAATAATTTGGACGATAGAATGATTCTGATATCATATTTGTAACGAGCAAGCAAATTTTCCAGTTGAGACTATCTAGTTAGTTTCAGTTGTAAAATCCATCTTAAATCATTAGAAGACAGTTTATTTTCATTGATAAAAACATTTACATGCATATATGAATATACTAAAATCTGATTAATAATTTGTATACTGTTTATTTGTGAACATTCAGTTACGTTGGATGGAAAAACTAGAGTGTAAAAAAATGCTGTTAGTTTCAAAAGTTATTATATTCCACGATTTACATATTAAAATCTTTATTTATAATTGAATGTTAAATCAAAATTACAAATTGAATCTGAGTTTTCAAAGGCTTCATTCAATTTCTCACAACGTTCCTTCAATGCTGGTTCTTTCAGCTGGATATTCTCTTTGAGAGTGTACTGTTTTTGATAAGTAGGGGTAAATAAAGAAAAATACTTGGCACTGCATTTAAATTGAGTTTAACTTTATCCATCTAGCCTTCTTGCCTTGTGTTGATCAATCTAGCAAACGATGAATACCTTCTCTAGTAAGTGCTCCCTCTGGAAAATGTTTGGCACAAACTACAGAATATTTTGTGGGGGTCCATAATGAACTAGGAATATTTTTTATTCATTAGATTCATTAGATTTCCATCATATGGAAAACGAAATACAGAAACTGGTGGTTCGCCGCCCTCGAGGTAACTTTTGTGTTCGACTTGCATCCAAGCACACAGCAATGACTTGGCATGTTAATTTTTGTGCTAATATCAAGAACAAGACCTATAAGAGATTAGTTCTAAATAACTACTAAATCTAACAAAGGGTAAGTAACTCTACTAATCACAAAAAAGGAACAATTCTAGCAAATAACGCTTTTGTTAATGTCTGAACTACTCAGACAAAACATCAGTAATCGGTAGCTATTTACATACAAATTTCAAAGGTATTCCTTAGTCTGTAGCTGAAAAAAACACAGTAGCACTTTCTACACGCTATACATCACATAATAGCACAACAACTAAAACGCGGATTTTTGTTTTTACACAAGTATGAGATGATAAAAGTTAGGTATTATTTCTACCTCTCCAGGTATAACCAAAAAAAGCACAACTTAAAACACAACAGATATTCCTGTTTATATAAGACATTTGCGGGAAATTTCTTTTGCTTGTTCTTCACAACTTCAAACAATAGCACTTTTCACAAATTATTTTTGGATTTGAATGTTATTTCTCTCGTTAATTAGCGATTTATTCAGCAGCAATGAACAGAAACCATTACAACGCCATTACAGCATCTCTTTTTGTGGGTCTAGCTTGGATGTTGCCAGATTTCCTAGTTCATGGCTTGTAAGTAGAGTTAGGCTGTGGTTTTATCACAGCCTAACTCTACTTACAAGCCATGAACTAGGAAATCTGGCAACATCCAAGCAAGACCCACAAATAATGATGCTCTAATGGCGTTGTAATGGTTTCTGGTCATTGCTGCTGAATAAATCGCTATTTAACGAGAGAAATATCATTCGAATCCAAAAATAAGTTGTGAAAAGTGCTATTGTTTGAAGTTGTGAAGAACAAGCAAAAGAAATTTTCCGCAAATGTCTTATATAAACAGGAATATCTGTTGTGTTTTAAGTTGTGCTTTTTTTTGGTTATACCTGGAGAGGTAGGAATAATACCTAACTTTTACCATCTCATAATTGTGTAAAAACAAATATCCGCGTTTTAGTTGTTGTGCTATTATGTGATGTATAGTGTGTAGAAAGTGCTACTGTGTTTTTTTCAGCAACAGACTAAGGAATACCTTTGAAATTTGTATGTAAATAGCTACCGATTACTGTTGTTTTGACTGAGTAGTTCAGACATTAACAAAAGCATTATTTGATAGAATTGTTCTTTTTTATGATTAGTAGAGTTACTTACCCTTTGTTAGATTTAGTAGTTATTTAGAACTAATCTCTTATAGGTCTTGTTCTTGATATTAGTACAAAAATTAACATGCCAAGTCATTGCTGTGTGCCTGGATACAAGTCGAACTACAAAACTTACCTCTAGGCCGGCGAACCACCAGTTTCTGTATTTTGTTTTCCATAGGATGGTAATCTAACGAATCAATGACTAAAAAATATTCCTAGGGCATCATGGACCCCTACAAAATATTCTGTAGTTTGTGCCAAACATTTTCCAGAGGAAGCACTTACTAGAGAAGGTATTCACCGTTTGCTCATCATTGTTTGATCAACAGAAAGCAAGAAGGCCAGATTGATCAAGTTAAACTCAATTTAAATGCAGTGCCAAGTATATTTCTTTATTCAGCCCTACTTATCAAAAACAGTCCACTCTCAAAGAGAATATCCAGCTGAAAGAACCAGCATTAAAGGAACGTTGTGAGAAATTAAATGAAGCCTTTGAAAACTTAGATTCAATTTGTAATTTTGTTGGTTTAACATCCAATTATAAAGAAAGATTTTAATATGTAAATTGTGGTATATAAAAACTTTTGAAACTAACAGCATTTTTTTACACTCTAGTTTTTCCATCCAACTTAACTGAATGTTCGCAAATAAACAGTTTACAAATAATTATTCAGATTTTAGTAGATTCAGATATGCATGTAAATGTATATCATCAATAAAAATAAACTGTCTCCTAATGATTTAAAATAGTTTTTACAACTCAAATTAACTAGATAGTCTCAACTGGAAAATTTGCTTGCTCGTTACAAATATGATATCAGATTCATTCTACCATCCAAATTACTGTACACATCTGAATAAAGGTTTAATGGAATTGACGCATTAAACTTACTCTCGCCTGAGAATGAAAAATAATGAAATTTATAGCATATTGTCAATTCTAATTGATAAAGTGAACTTGTTAGTGTACATACTAAAAAAACAACATTTGAATCGCTATAACTCAGACATAGTTCTTCTCAGAAAAAAAGTGTATTATTAATTTCTATAGATAATTGTATAATCTACAATTTTTGTTAAAACTATTTTTTTATACAAAGTACCGTTTCGCTGAAAATTTTCCTGAAAATGCAATTATTAACATGCAGTAGACCGATGTTCGAAGATCGATCGGTCTACCGGATTGAGCAGATGCGGCGTTGCCAAGTCTATGTTCATGGCTTGTAAGTAGAGTTAGGCTGTGGGTTTTATACACAGAACATTTTTTTGTTTGTTTGGTCTTGTAACAATGTGCTTGGCTGCTAACCATCCACACAGTAAACTGACTGGTCCACCAGGTCCCTACTAAAACGGATCATGAATAGGGCTTCAATACCGGGTAGGATTGTTGAAATAGCTATGTTAATAACTTGAGTATTTTCTCTGTGTCAAGTTTAAGAATTATTTAGAGGATTACATATAGACTCAACCAATTACGATAGGTGGGTACTAAAATAGGTATAGGTTGTATGGGGATCCCTTGGACATTAGACTGTAAAATATGAACATTTATTTAAATGGTGAAAGGAAGGAAATTAGTAGGAGGATTATGTTAGTGAAATTGTTTGGAAGCGATTTGTATATACATATATTAATCTTTATAGCTTAACACATATGTTCACACTTGTTTATCATAATTTAATTTTTGAAGTTATGAAAAAATCAGTAACTATTTTAACTGATTGTCGGGTAGGTTTGAATAGTATCTCATAGAAATTGAGTGGCAAGTCATTACTCTTGGTATGTTCTGTGCACAGCCTAACTCTACTTACAAGCCATGAACATAGACTTGGCAACACCGCATCTGCTCAATCCGGTAGACCGATCGATCTTCGAACATCGGTCTACTACATGTTAATAATTGCCTTTTCAGAGAAATTTTCAGCGAAACGGTACTTTGTATAAAAAAATAGTTTTAACAAAAATTGTAGATCATACAATTATCTATAGAAATCAATAATACACTTTTTTTCTAAGAAGAACTATGTATAAGTTGTAGCGATTCAAATATTGTTTTTTTTAGTATGTACACTAACAAGTTCACTTTATCAATTAGAATTGACAATATGCTATAAATTTCATTATTTTTCATTCTCAGGTGAGAGTAAGTTTAATGCGTCAATTCCTTTAAACCTTTATTGAGATGTGTACAATAATTTGGACAATAGAATGATTCTGATATCATATTTGTAACGAGCAAGCAAATTTTCCAGTTGAGACTATCTAGTTAATTTCAGTTGTAAAATCCATTTTAAATCATTAGGAGACAGTTTATTTTTATTGATAAAAACATTTACATGCATATATGAATATACTAAAATCTGATTAATAATTTGTATACTGTTTATTTGTGAACATTCAGTTACGTTGGATGGAAAAACTAGAGTGTAAAAAAATGCTGTTAGTTTCAAAAGTTTTTATATTCCACGATTTACATATTAAAATCTTCATTTATAATTGGATGTTAAATCAACAAAATTACAAATTGAATCTGAGTTTTCAAAGGCTTCATTCAATTTCTCACAACGTTCCTTCAATGCTGGTTCTTTCAGCTGGATATTCTCTTTGAGAGTGTACTGTTTTTGATAAGTAGGGGTAAATAGAGAAAAATACTTGGCACTGCATTTAAATTGAGTTTAACTTTATCCATCTAGTCTTCTCGCCTTCTGTTGAACAATCTAGCAAACGATGAATACCTTCTCTAGTAAGTGCTCCCTCTGGAAAATGTTTGGCACAAACTACAGAATATTTTGTGGGGGTCCATGTCCTAGAAATATTTTTAGCCATTGATTCATTAGATTTCCATCATATAGAAAACGAAATACAGAAACTGGTGGTTCGCCGGCCTCGAGGTAACTTTTGTAGTTCGACTTGCATCCAAGCACACAGCAATGACTTGGCATGTTAATTTTTGTGCTAATATCAAGAACAAGACCTATAAGAGATTAGTTCTAAATAACTACTTAATCTAACAAAGGGTAAGTAACTCTACTAATCACAAAAAAGTAACAATTCTAGCAAATAACGCTTTTGTTAATGTCTGAACTACTCAGTCAAAACATCAGTAATCGGTAGCTATTTACATACAAATTTCAAAGGTATTCCTTAGTCTGTAGCTGAAAAAAACACAGTAGCACTTTCTACACGCTATACATCACATAACAGCACAACAACTAAAACGCAGATTTTTGTTTTTACACAATTATGAGATGATAAAAGTTAGGTATTATTTTTACCTCTCCAGGTATAACCAAAAAAAGCACAACTTAAAACACAACAGATATTCCTGTATATATAAGACATTTGCGGGAAATTTCTTTTGCTTGTTCTTCACAACTTGAAACAATAGCACTTTTCACAACTTATTTTTGGATTTGAATGTTATTTCTCTCGTTAAATAGCGATTTATTCAGTAGCAATGACCAGAAACCATTACAACGCCATTACAGCATCTCTTTCTGTGGGTCTAGCTTGGATGTTGCCAGATTTCCTAGTTCATGGCTTGTAAGTAGAGTTAGGCTGTGGTTCTGTGTATGGGTGGTTTTATATAACGAAGTAGGTATTTTATTAATTATGTCATCAAAAATTTCACTTATACATATTTAATTAACTTGAATCATTATAAACATTTTGATTAATATTCCTTTATTCTAAGTTTGTTTTAAACGGAATTTTCCGATTTAAACGGAAACGATAAAGGTAGATAAATAATCAATTGAATGTCGATGTACCTACTTAAAAAAAAAGTTCGATATGTTATAGACATTCCTCAGCAAAGGAAATGAAGATTTTAATTACATAATGTTCTTTATTATCTTAAATTAATGGAATTTATCTTCTTATCTTAACATCAAATACGTATGAGATATGCTGGGTTATCTACGCTTTGCTTATAATTGTATAATACTCTCGATACTAATGTATCATCTCAAATTTTTGATTCGTTGGCGTCAATAACCTTTTGTCAATAACCCTTGAATGTTAAGTTACATCACGTAAGGAGCTAGTAGACAACTTCATTATTACTGATGAATTTTAAACTGATGAATAATGTGGTCAACTCTGAATAAATTACTAACCTCTGTCGCTAAATGTAGACCACATACGGTGACTCTACTTAATACTCGTCAAATTTCCTCTGAAGAAATTTCTATTCCTGTACCATGGGGTAGGATAGCGGGAAAATGGTGGGGTTCTACAAAAATAAAACCCATCCTTTGCTTACATGGGATGCAGGTAAATATTAAGTTTATATTATGCAAGTTATGGTTACCCAAATTATGTGCAATATTAATTTTTAGGATAATTGTGGTTCCTTCGATCGTCTGATACCAATTTTAAGTGCAAATAGAGATATTAGTTTCCTATGCTTAGATTTTCCCGGACATGGATACTCATCTCCTTTTCCTAAAGGAATGTTTTATGATTTCTTAAGCTATCCAATTCTTGTTAAACGGATAAGTAACTATTTTAATTGGCCAACAATTTCTTTAATGGGTCATTCCTTAGGTGCAATGGTATCCTTTATGTATACTATGTTATATCCAGAAAAAGTTAATTTTTTAATGTGTATAGATGCTTTGAAACCGGTTTGCAGCCCTATGTCAGCAGAAGTAACTCAAGAAATCCTTGATAACTTTTTAAAATATGAAAGTTACAAAGGACTTGAGGACACAGTAACATATACTCTACAAGAAATAATACAAAAAATTGTTAGCAAGAAGTCTATTGATTATGAACATGTGCCTCTAATTCTTAAAAGGAATATAGCTGCTTCAAGAAAAGATCCAGGAAAATATTATTTTATTAGAGATCCTATATTAAAAGTGAGACTTGTATTCAATTGGCCGCAAGAACAAATAGAAAAAGATGCCAGTCGAATTTCTTGCCCAATTTTTATGTGTAAAGCTGAAAAAGTTTCTTATTTTGAGCCCAAAGAAAACTTTTATGCAGTTGTTGATATTTTGAAACAAAGCAGTATGGATTTTGATTTTCATATGTTAGATGGTACACATCATTTGCATTTAAATGAACCAGAAAAGATTGGCAGTCTTATGAAATGTTTTTTGAATAAATATTGTAAACTAGAAGAAATAGATGAATGTAAATCCATATTTTCTGAATCATAATCTCACAATATAGTCAAGTAGAAAGTACTTAAATGTTGATCAAACCCAAACTCTTAATATCGAAAGATTCTAAACTTACTTTATCTATTTACTGTAAAGAACAAATTTTCTGTTACTTGTATTACTTACAGTTTATAATGGACTTATAAAGACACATTATTATATTATACATAAAAGTGATATTTTAAACTTCTGACACTAATCTTTGTTATGTAATATATCATATATATGGAAGAAATCTACAAGAAAAAGAATTCTGTAGTTCTTGTGCTCATATCGCACTTGTAAGTATTTCTCTTCTCAAACATTTATCCTAGAAGGATAATGGAGACATCACATTGTTCATGTTATGGTATACTTTTTTGAAAAAAGTTATGTTATACTTTTAATATTATAAATATATATAAATATACACAATATACATTAGTATATTGCATTCACTATTGTCATTTTCAAACTGAACTTATTGCTCGATTTCTTATGAGAATATTCTCAATATAATGAATATTTTTGTCTTTTCTACTGATGAAGAATCCCTTTCAAAGTAGCTGAACTTTTAAATGTAATTATTCTGTATATATTGTACTATAGATAGTTACTGAATTATTATGCTTACTGCTTAAAATATTCAACGACAATAAATATTTTGATTATTAACATTTTTATTTAACAGTTCACTATTGCCATGAATAAAGATGCTTTATAAAAAGTAGCATTAAATCAACTTCTCATTTTAATTATTCATCAAGGTAATAGACTGAATTGATAGAATGCGCTGTCAATATATATATATATATATATATATATATATATATATATATATATATATATATATATATATATATATATATATAAATTTAAAAAGGTTTATACAGGTATGAAAATAGAAAAGAAGAAATTTACAGTATAACCTGCAATTTTTTTTGTTTTTTTTTTGTGACAGCCGTTTACATATGTTTCAAGCTAATTGGCTATCATCAGAACGGCGTAGTTCAAGTTATAGATGTTCAAACTTGAATGTTGGTTAGAAAACACACACACACACATATATATATATATATATTGAATGTTTTTAGCAATAAGAGGATTATTTTAATATGAAAAACTTTATTTTTCGTTGTAAATCACAACTTTGTCAAAAAATCAAGATCATTCAAAATAAACTATTTTAAACAGGCAATAAATCAATTTTAATATATATATATATATAATACAATCTGGATGTTCATGATAAATTTAAGTTTTAAGATTGAAATAAAAAAGGGAGCTTGAAATTAGAGATTATAATTTAAAAATAATATTTTAGCTGCTTCAACAAGCTTGAGCCGACTTCGTTTTTCGCTGATTGTTTCAGCAGCATTCGAGAAGATGCGTTCCCCAGAAACAGACGTTGCCACTATACACAATTGTCTTTTCATTAATGTATAAAGTCGAGGATAGATATTTTTTCTTTCTTCCCACCATTTCAAAGGATCTTATGTTCTTCTTATAAGAGGTTCATTGATATATTTATTTATCTCTATTATATTTGCTTTTGCTTAGTTTTCTACACATAAAACATTTTCAACTGAATTGTCAAAGTCCTCCCAAATAGCTGATTTTTTTTTCGGTCTCGGAGTAATCTATTCTAGCAGTTGAAGAATTTTCAATAGAAACAGATGGAATTTCGGATTGTATATAGTTTAATAACGTTGCTTCGTATGTAGCTAGAGATGAAAATCCATATTTTTTGAAACGAGAAAAGTCGCCTAAGTAGTTAATTCATTTAATTCTACATTTTTAAATCTTTCTTCAACACCTGATATTAATTTTGTTAGTAATCCAATTACTTCTGGTTGATTATATGTATTGTCTGATGAGAATTTCTGTAAATGTCTTTTCATCGAATTCACAAATAGAATTACCTACCTTAGAAATTCCGACGGATTTTTCGGCACCGACTTCTTCAGTAATATCATTAAAAATTTTCAAAATTTCCACTGATTTCTGTAAAATGTCCCAATGTTATGGCAACATAGCATTCAGATTTGGTTCATTTATACTTAAAAAATCAACGACAGCACGTTTAATTATTAATATACAAGATATCATATCGTATATGTAGAATTCCACCTAGTCTCTATGTCTTGTTTTAGTTTAATTTCTGACGATCCCATTTCGTTTTGCATATTTTTAAATTTTGATAAAGCAGTAGAATTGGATTTTGAAAAAGTGCACAGTAGATTTTACCTTCTGTATTTGTCTTTAATTTCATCTATCGCACTTTGTATGATCAATTTCAATGTGTAAGCAAAACATGGGAAGAATTTCCAATCATTCATCCTGATCGCAGCTGTTATATTTTCCGAATTCTCCGACACAATACATGCTATTTTAGTTGATACACCAAATTCATCTGTAACAAATTTAAGATGTTTTGATAAATTTTTCACAGTGTGGTGCTCATTTAAGAAAAGAGTCGAGAAGATTGGATTTGAAGTACATTTTCCCATGGTCGCTATCAATAAAATAAACTACAACAGTAATAAACCTTTGATTATCTATCGATGTCCATCTTTCTATAGTTAGACACACATCATCCACTTCTAATAGTCTTGTTTTAATTTCATTTTTAACGGTACTGTATATTTTAGATATCAAATTATTTGAAATTGTTTTGCTATCAGGCATTTTATAACTAGGGCAGAGCATAGAGACAAGGTATTTAAATTCATTTTCTTCGACAACTTTGAAAGAGTGATAACCCTTAACAATAAATCGAATTAGTTGTTCATTTAATTTCATAGGTTTACTAAGATTTATTGGTCGACAAGAGTTAGTAATAATAGCTTGAGTTTGCTGAAGAGAAGTTGAAAGAATGGAGTTTTTTCTATCACTGCTTTCTGTGTCATCTTCTGCTCCATTTTGAGACGTGGATGAGGTACTTAGAGTATCAGCTAAGTTTGAAACCTTTGAAGTTTGATATTTCGAAGGTATGCTATAAGATTCCAGATGTCCGTAAGTTAGTTCCTGGATGGAAATGCCTTTATGAACAGATTTTATATGTCGAGAAAGGTTTCCAGTTGCCCCTCCACAAAAGCTTAATATTTTTTTGCAGTAGCTGCATTTAGCTCTTCCTTTGTTAACAATTGTAAAATGCTCCCATATTTTACTTTTTTTATTCCTTGGATAGCACAAATTTTTGTAGCAGCAAGGACTTCGTCGTTCATATTTTTCTTATCATACTCAGTTATATTTTGAGACGTAGACTGGGATGAGGTACTTGGGGTAAGTGAAAAATTCGAAATTTCTTGAGTTTGATTTTTCTCAGATATGTCATAACGTTCTAAACATCCAAAGTTATTTTCAGGAAGGAAATACCTTTATGAATAGAAAATGTCGAGTAAGGTTCCCGGTAGTTCCTCCACAAAAGCTTAACATTTTATTACAGTTGCTGCACTTAGCTCTTCCATTTTTAACAGTAGTAAAGTGTTTCCATATTTTACTTCTTTTATAAGTCGGACATTATTTATATACTATTTTACTTTGTATTAATTCAATTGAAAGCAAAATGTTTTTACTATAACAATACAAAGCTATCCTATATTACTGAGTTCATACTAAATGCGCATTTTATGGTATTTCTCATCAATATAATTTTAAAGAAATAGTAGAGAATTTTGACCTTTGCATGTATTCTAATAAAATGTTGATAGTTATTATTGCCACCCGTATTTAAAATATCACAGTGTGTCACCAACCTGTAAACCTTCTAGGAATATAACACATTGCAGTACATTAAAAATTTGTTAACAACGGGATAAAATGCAGCCATATACTGGAAACCTAAATTTGTGGTAATTTACATTTACTGGAAATTTAAATCAACGAAATAAAACTAAACGATTAGATATTTTGTCATCCATTTAAAAGTACACACTGAAAATTACATTCTTGTACGTAATATCGAAACAACCAATCACGTAAAATTCTTGTTCAATCGGCAACCGACTTGACCTTCAATTAAATAACGAATGAGTGAATTAATCATTTCAAAGAATGCAATTGAACGACGGATTGAAGATTCAATACTTTAGGATAGTCGTTCGGAGATCGATCAAAACATTTCGTTCTAAACAAACGACCAATGAATTGAAAGTATCGCTCGCACAATCGAAAATGGAAACCTGTAAATTTCTTCAGGAACAGCGTTGCCAACTTAGAACATTCTTCTTCTTCTCCTTTAATGTCTTTGGCACCTATAGCCATCTGGACAGTCACTATATTGAGGCACAGCCTAACTCTACTTACAAGCCATGAACTAGGAAATCTGGCAACATCCAAGCTAGACCCACAAAAAGAGATGCTGTAATGGCGTTGTAATGGCTTCTGGTCACTGCTGCTGAATAAATCGCTATTTAACGAGGGAAATAACATTCAAATCCAAAAATAAGTTGTGAAAAGTGCTATTGTTTGAAGTTGTGAAGAACAAGCAAAAGAAATTTCCCGCAAATGTCGTATAAAAACAGGAATATCTGTTGTGTTTTAAGTTGTGCTTTTTTTGGTTATACCTGGAGAGGTAGAAATAATACCTAACTTTTATCATCTCATAATTGTGTAAAAACAAAAATCTGCGTTTTAGTTGTTGTGCTATTATGTGATGTATAGCGTGTAGAAAGTGCTACTGTGTTTTTTTCAGCTACATACTAAGGAATACCTTTGAAATTTGTATGTAAATAGCTACCGATTACTGATGTTTTGACTGAGTAGTTCAGACATTAACAAAAGCGTTATTCGCTAGAATTGTTCATTTTTTGTGATTAGTAGAGTTTCTTACCCTTTGTTAGATTTAGTAGTTATTTAGAACTAATCTCTTATAGGTCTTGTTCTTGATATTAGCACAAAAATTAACATGCCAAGTCATTGCTGTGTGCTTGGATGCAAGTCGAACACAAAAGTTACCTCGAGGCCGGTGAACCACCAGTTTCTGTATTTCGTTTTCCATATGATGGAAATCTAATGAATCAATGGCTAAAAATATTCCTAGGGCATTATGGACCCCCACAAAATATTCTGTAGTTTGTACCAAACATTTTCCAGAGGGAGCAATTACTAGAGAAGATATTCATCGTTTGCTAGATTGATCAACAGAAGGCTAGATGGATAAAGTTAAACTCAATTTAAATGCAGTGCCAAGTATTTTTCTTTATTTACCCCTACTTATCAAAAACAGTACACTCTCAAAGAGAATATCCAGCTGAAAGAACCAGCATTGAAGGAACGTTGTGAGAAATTGAATGAAGCCTTTGAAAACTCAGATTCAATTTGTAATTTTGTTGATTTAACATCCAATTATAAATAAAGATTCTAATATGTAAATCGTGGAATATAAAAACTTTTGAAACTAACAGCATTTTTTTACACTCTAGTTTTTCCATCCAACGTAACTGAATGTTCACAAATAAACAGTATACAAATTATTAATCAGATTTTAGTATATTCATATATGCATGTAAATGTTTTTATCAATGAAAATAAACTGTTTCCTAATGATTTAAAATGGATTTTAAAACTGAAATTAACTAGATAGTCTCAACTGGAAAATTTGCTTTCTCGTAACAAATATGATATCAGAATCATTCTATCGTCCAAATTATTGTACACATCTCAATAAAGGTTTAAAGGAATTGTCGCATTAAACTTACTCTCACCTGAGAATGAAAAATAATGAAATTAAAGCATATTGTCAATTCTAATTGATAAAGTTAACTTGTTAGTGTACATACTAAAAAAACAACATTTGAATCGCTATAACTCAGACATAGTTCTTCTTAGAAAAAAAGTGTATTATTGATTTCTATAGATAATTGTATGATCTACAATTTTTGTTAAAACTATTTTTTTATACAAAATACCGTTTCGCTGAAAATTTCTCTGAAAAGGCATTTATTAACTAGTAGACCGATGTTCGAAGACCGATCGGTCTACCGGAATGAGCAGATGCGGTGTTGCCAAGTCTATGTTCATGGCTTGTAAGTAGAGTTAGGCTGTGATTGAGGTCATCTGAGTCTGCTATTATTGCAGGTCTTGGAATTTCCAACGCTCAGATGGGTTTACTTTTTCAAATATACTATTTCTCCTATTTCGTTTTTTTTATTTTTAGAATATGTATATTCTTCTTTTGAATAACTAATCGGAGGTACGAGGAACCCAGGTTATTACAAGAATATACACAATATTTGGGTAACATTTATTGACAACAACACATTTTTCCTTTTGGGTTAGGACTTGGAGAACGTGACAATTTTGGTTAGTTTGTGAATGATATACTCTAAAATTGTGAATACATAATTTAAAGTTTTTTTTTTAATTTTATTTTTGAGACTGTAAGAAAGTTAACTAATATTTTAATTGTTTTTATATCATTTTTGAAAATGACGTCATATATATTTAGTGGTTGATATTGTTATTTATTTTGATTAAATCAGATTGAAGTTTTTTAATATTTGACGTATTATTAGCGCATGAAAGGAATATATGTTGTATATCCTCTCTCTCACCACAACTGCACTTATAGTCATTAACAACTTTGATCCTATGTAAATGAGATTCAGTTAGACAATGAGAGGATCTTATTCCACATATAGTTGTTATATATTTCCTTGGCAAATCAATTTGTTTGAACCATGGCTTATAATTTGGTTTCTGACCCTTAATCATATCAAAATAACTTTTCCCCTTATATTTGCATGTCTCTCTCCATTCATTCGTCGAATTGGACCAAATTTAAAAGATAAGGCCAAAACTCTCTTGAGTTACCTTGAATATCTGTTATTGTTGGAAGTGACGCACCTAATTTCGCTAGTTCATCAGCTTTTTCATTACCTATTATTTTAGTATGACCAGGGACCCAAATTAGTTTTATCACATAATTATCATTGTTCATTTGTATTATTTGATTTTTCATGTATAATATTAATTCGTCATTGTATATCTTTTTGTTATTACTACATAACTTTTTTAACGCACTTTTTGAATCTGATATAATTACACATTTTTTAAGTTTTTTTGATTGGATCAACTCAAGAGATTTTTGTATTCCTATTAGTTCTGCAGAACATATTGAGAAAAATTCCGGGATTCTTACTGAGTAATTTATATCTTGAGGACTACATATACCTATTCCTGTTGACTGATCTATTTTGGACGCATCTGTAAAAATTAAAAGGTAAGATGGAAATTTATCATTTATATATGAAGTAAAAGCCTTTGAATTAGCATTGGTATTTTTTTTAAGATTGGAATTAAAATATTTTTATCACGTGAAGAATAGTTGTAATTGGGAAGGTGAAACATGAAGGTATATCTTCTTTTTTTATTTTTTCTATAATGTCTAGTGTATTCCAAGTTTCAACTAATGTAGGTGGGGTTTTCTGAATATCAATGTATTTTTCTAGTGGTATTATAGGAGGACATAATTCATTAAGAATTTCCTCAACACATGATCTAGTAGCTTTTGATACTAAGGGAAAATTCCGTCCTGATTTAAACCTCCTGATATCCTTCCACATATGTTTAGAGAATTTATAATTCAGATCCATACAAAATTGTTCAAATGCTTCTTTTTTTTTGATATTTTTTTCTGTATATGCTTGAAGATGTTTGGCATTTAAAAAGTTTTCTAATGATGGTTGTTTCAAATATTTACAAAAAGCTGATTGTCTTTCTTTGGCGTTTTTTTTGAAGGTTATTATCCCACCAATTAAATTTATTTCTTCCCGTATAATCTTTAATTTTTTGGAAGCATTCATTTGCCGCTTTTTGAATCATTTCTTGAAACGATTCCAATGATTCTAGTTCATTAGAATTCATTATTTGATTGATGGAATTAGCATACTTTTCCCAATCAGCTGTTTTGAGATTGAATCGTTTCAAGGGATTTTGGTAAGAGGGGTGTCTTAAGGCTGTTGATAAATTTTTATATGTAATTTCAATAGGAAGATGGTCACTATTACCGGGATCTTCAATAGTGTGCCACTCCAATGATAAAGCTATATCAGGAGATGTTATTGTAATGTCAGGAGCACTTTTATTTGTATTGGGCAAGGTTGCCCTTGTTGGAGAGTTGTCATTGATAATTGTACATTTATTATGTAGTAGGAAATTTTCAACTTCTTGACCTTTTCTGTTTTTAATGCCTGATCCCCAAATAGGGTTTTGGGCATTCAGGTCACCGCATATAATAAATGGGTTATTCAGGTTAATAAATATTTCATTTAAGAAGTTTTCAGATAGGGTTTCATTTGGTGGGCAATATATGTGAACAAAGTATATTTTATCTATTTTGATAATATGTATTTCAATATTTGAAGGAGTTTGAAAAAACGCAAAATTTATTTCTTTATATTTTAAATCGCTCTTGATTAAGGAAGCTATACCACCTCCTTGTCTAGTTCTGTCTTCTCTTATAATATCATAACCTGGAATTTTAAATTGATATGATTCTGTCAACATTGTCTCTGATAGGAAAATAACGTCAGGCTTACTTTCATGAATTCTTATTTTTAAATTGAGAATTGAAAATTATTAAGTTTGAAATTATAGATCGTATATTCCAATGTATTATTATTAACATTATTTATAATTAGTAGTTTAAATGTATAATTTTAGGATATGAAAGTAACACTGATTTTTATATTTTTCTTGTGTTATTAATATTCTACCGAATCCATATTAATAGATTCAGGAAATGTCTCCACCAACGTGTTTTCAGATTTTTCAATATTATATTGACCCTTGAGGCACTCTACAAACTGTAATAATTTCAAAAATTCATTATCCGACAAGGGATTTTGTTCAAGACTATTAATAATATTGCAAAGTTCATTTCATTATTCAAACTTTGTGAATTGTTGAGTAAGATTATTGATGGATCAAAACTCGATGATGAGTTTCTAATAAGTTGTTTATCATGAGTCACTGTATCATAGCCCTCTACCTTCGAGGATTATGATCGTCTCTTTTTAGCAATAGTATTATATGCTATAGTTGAATTAGGTTTTTCTATTAGTAAACGCCTGTTCGCTACCGATATTAAGTTTGCCTCTTTTGGAAATTGATCAGGTTTACCAGTATTGTACAGGAGGGAATGATTGTGGCTGATCGAGTGGTGAGATATCTTTTTTCATTAATTTGGAAGCTTCAAAAAATGAGATATTCTTCTTTGCTATGATTTGGTTTTTTTTTACGATGAAATTCAGGACGTGAACGATCGGTACTTGCATGATTATTCCCGCAATATAAACACACTGGATTATTGGATGAATTACATTCGTTTTCATCGTGATTATCAGCGCAATTTCTGCATTTTTTTCTTCCATTACAATTTTTCTCCGTATGACCGTAACGAAGACACTTATAACCCTGAATCACTGGACCTATATAAAGTGATACATCTCGAACACAACCACAAATAGCTATTTTGTTCGGTAACATTTTATCCTCAAAGGTAAGTACCCAGGAGGGACATACTTGACTTCTCCTTCTACTACGGTACGCCTATTTAATCTTTTAGCATTTAAATTTTTTACTTTGGAGTCTGCTAGAAGTTCACCCTCCTCGCTAATGTCATTACTTACTTGATTATGCCTCTACACGAAATGATAGCCTCGAGGGAATATATATTTCATGGTCAGGGTCGCCTATACCACGGCTTCTTAAACTTTTTTATATAGCGACCCCCTTCAAGCTTAGGAAATTTTAAACGACCCCCTCCTCCATATAATGAAATATATATTAACCGTAGATGTAATATCGCACTACTTTACAATGTAAATAAAATAAGGATTAAAGAATACGTACCCATTCATTTCACATATATATATATATATATATATATATATATATATATATATATATATATATATATATATATATATATAATTGGAAACGTTGACGGAATATCGGTCGTAATAAAACACAATAAATAGAATGACATAAAACTATATATATATATATATATATATATATATATATATATATATATATATATATATATATATATATATATATATATATATATTTATTCAATAGAAAAAATAAACTTTTGTAACAATTTTTTTATAAGAAAACATAAAACTATATGTACGTAGTGTGTATACTAATTTTAAAATTTTATTTATAATGATTGAAAAGTATCAGATTTTTGCGACCCCCTTTCAGTAGTCTCGCGACCCCCAGGGGGGTCGCGACCCACAGTTTAAGAAGCCCTGGCCTATACCATTTTGTGATAAGAATTGGTTGGCCGATTTAGCAGACATAAATTCAATAGCAATTCCTTTCTTACCTTTTTTTGTGATATTTTTTATATCCTTAATTCCTTTTTGGAAAAGTTTTTCCCCAAATTCATGGGGTGTATCTTTCCCAAATTTTGTTCTGAAGATTCAATAATTACAAGAAACGGACCTAAACTGAATTGTGGATATTTAAAGTCTATTTTCTTTTTTGTTCTATTTTCGGATTGGAAGAAAATCCTTTATTTTTATACAATTGTTGAATTGACTAAGATAGAGATTCAGTTTGTTCTAACATTTCTGGATCCAAATTAAATTGCGTTTTGAGTTGATTCATTTCTTTTGATAGTAACGTTAGATCTGCATTGGAATAATTTGATTGGGGATATTATTTTTTGATCTGCACTAAAATGCCTATTATAAATTCTTTGTGATGTTTGGGTGAGATGATTGAATATAATGAGGGAGCTTATAGCTCCCCCAGAAGTTCCTTCCATACAAGCCTTCGCATATTTAGGTTAGTTTTGTCCACGTGTTAACTATTTCAATTTTAAAGTATATCAGGTTGGGAAATGACTTACCCTTATTCTCACTCACACCTACAGAGGAGTATAATTATTTTATAGTGATTTTAAACCCAATTAATATATTTAGTAAATAGAAAATTCGAAATCAAAATCAGACTGCACAGTTTGGTCTTTTAACAATGTGCTCGGCTAAAATTAATTTTTTACTGGGAAAGAAAGGAGCACGAACTAAAATAAGATTTAATGTACGGATTTTATTTAGAGTTATTTCTGAACCTGATATATCCAAAAATATTTCAAGCATGAAATATCAAATTCTGGTACAGAGCATTTTATTTCATCGTACAAAAAATGTATGTTAAAAGCTTTGTAATTATTCGTTTTACAGAAGAAATTATTTCTCAATTACTGGGTTAATCATATAAAAACTTTAGAAGCAATCATCTAATTTATAAAATATATTAGATGAATACGGTGAACTTCTTCTTTCTCAACTTTTTGCTGATTTTCATCACACTGTGCAGGCTTTTATTGAAAATATATTTTCAAATTAAAGCAACTCGAAAACGTCTGACTTTAGATTACACCATTCAGACCAAACACGTGTACTGTAATATGAGTATATTTGTTTACTAAATTATGTAGATGGCACTAGTAGTTGCATTTAACATTATAGATTTCTGTAAATAAAGAAATAAATTACACAAATACAGTCACCATGGGAACTGAATGCATACAAAAACTGACTGATTTAAATAATGAGATATGTCCGAATTTGTAACTAGATATGGTATATATTTCAATGAAGTGGATAAAATTTGTATTGTCGAACCTGATGTAGCTAAACAGACGTGCGATTTAAAGGAAGAATGTAAAATTTATACAGAAAGTAAGAAGTATTTTTATATTGTAACCAATGCTTTAAATCATCTTTACGAAAAGCTACAGTTATTGATAATAAAAATATGATACAATTACAATAAGCACATTCAACTATAATTCCTTAATCAAAAAATGAGTCAAACGATCAACTTGTGAAAAGTGAACAAATCATTTACACACATTTCTTGATTCATTAGTGTTATGCAATAGTTTTTTTTAGAGATTGAGGAATTTCGGAGAATTTCAACAAAATTTATGTCTATAGTAGAAGAATTGGGAAAAGAAGTAGAAAATGAGAAAATCAAAGCAATAGGGGCAAGAAATATTCTCCAAAGTATGGAAAAAGAGAAGGAAAGCCATCAACAGCAACTACAAGTAAGCTTTTACAATATAAAATAATCCTTTCACATAATAAAATTTTTTTGTATATAGGCACAGATAACAGAAAAATCTATGGAATTAGAAAGGTTGAAAATTCAACTCAATTCTCTGCAGAAAACAGAAATGGAACAAATGGATCTAATAAATCAGATAACTCATTTTTAAAAATTAATAATTTATTACAGTTATTTTTAACAGATTGAAGTAAAATAAGGGGACAAATGTTTATTTAAAATATCAATATCAGATAGAATAGATGGTATTCAAACTATGAATATGAATTAAGATACAAAAATGACTAATTTCACTGAAAATATATGTAAAATCACCTAATTTTTTCATATAACTGAAGGCACCTGAACCATGGTGTTTAAAATGATAAAACAAACAAGAGAACAAATTAATCTAATATGTTTGAAATAACTAAGACAAGAAAAAACAAATTTAAAAACAAAAAGGGAAAATTATTTAAATAAAATTTTCCTTATTACTACAATGGGTTTATAGGTTCTTCATCAGTCTTAACCCGTTTATTTGAATCATGCTCTTCTTTCTCTGGAGATGCTGAGCGTTTTTTAGATGACTTCAACTGAATTATGATTGCGGTCATATTGTCACATCCTGTACCATCGCCCATTGTGTTTGGAGCTAGACAATGGTCGAATAGCTGGAATGATTTGAAACAATGAACAATTTTTTTCTATGCTATATAACAAATGAAGTTTGAAATTTTTTTTGTTTCACAAAAACAAACTTTTTGACAGTTAAAAATAAATTCACATTACACTGTATCACCTGATTCTGGGCAGAATATTCAATATATATATATATATATATATATATATATATATATATATATATATATATATATATATATATATATATATATAACAGGGAATTGTTGGCTCTGGTCAGTATGTTCTCAATCAAAGGAATGAAACAACTTGGTCATTTATCATTTACATGTTTGTAAACTTGATCCTAATTTGACTGAAGATTGTGTGATAAAGTACCTCCATGATAAATGGCTTCAAGGATATTCAATGTTAAACTTCAATCAAGGAGACCAGAAGAATATTCTTTGTTTAAGATTAGCGTGCCACGAGAGGAACTTGAATTGTTAAAAAATCCTGAAATCTGGCCAGTAGGTAGGAGAATTAATCCTTTTTTATTTCGACTAGACCAGAAATATCAAAGAAAATAATGGATAAGACTGTTGGAGGTGGTTAATCAGGTCAATCAAAATGGTGAATCTTTGGGATCGTCTTTCAGTTCAAAGATCAGTCAGTTGGATCTAACACTAGCTGGCAACAATATGGATGTATTTGCTATTACCGAACAATGGAAATCCAAGGAACAACTGCCTTCTTGTGTTTTTAGGGACTATACCCTTGTTTCGTCTTGTCGTGATATTGATAAACATGGTGGTTGTGCAATCTACTGTAAAAACAATTTTCAGTTTAAAATTCCATACTTGATATAAACTGTCTAAGTGTTAAAAATGTGTTTGAATGCTGTGCTTCATTCATGTTCATAACTCAAAGCTTCTTGTCGTATATATATACCGTCCAAATACACAGCCATTTGCTGATATAAGTGTATTTTTTGATAAACTTTCAATTTTTTAGAAAATGTGTTGCTGAAAACTGCCCATTTATTATTGCGGGGGTGATTTCAATATAATTAATAATTCTAAAGACACCCAGTGATTTTTATATTCTTTTAGGGACACTTATAATTGTATGTTTCTTTTTGATGAACCTACTCGTATCTCTCCTCACTCAGTTACTTGTTTAGATAATACTAAAAGCTGGATTATAACTAATATGATGGTATTCCTTCACTGTTTGAATTTCACATATCCGATCACTCTGTACAGAAATTTATATTCAAAAAACTCTCTCAGCCAGAAAAACCTAATGTAATTTATAAAAGGTTTTTCACTAAAACAAATACGGAAATATTTCTTAAAACATTGTGCCATAAGTTGGGATGATGTTTATGCTGACAGTGAGGATGTCAATGTGATGTGGAACATTTTTTGAATCGGTATAAGCCTCTTTTTGATGTGTTTTCCATATACTAAATTCGCTAAACAGAAGAGCAAATATTTTCATATTGCCATACTCTGATCATCTGCCAATCTGGCTCAGAATTTCAATAATTTTTTTTTAGTTCAGTTCCTGCTTTAATGGATGAAGAGATTTTTGTTGAAGCAAATGTAGGAAACATTCGAAGGATTTATCATTTGTTTTATTATTTTGATGTAACCTGCGAAGAAGTCATGAAAATTATTCATAAATTAAAAAACAGTCATGTTGTTGGGCACGATGGTATCTCAATGTCCAAATCCATCAATTTTATTCTTGAGCCTCTTACTTTTATGATAAATACTTCATTCAGGAAGGGAGTTTTCCCTGATAATTTAAAAATTGCTATTGTGAAACCGTTATATAAGAAAAGTGACATAAATGATTTAGCTAACTATCGCCCCATCAGCCTATTGTCAGCATTCTCAAAGGTTTTCGAGAACACTTCGTCTTATTGCTTTCTTAAAAAAGAATTAATGTGGTTTACAAACATCAGCACAGTTTCACAATGTTCAGGAGCTCTGCAACGGCTATATTCGAACTAATTACAAGGATAGTTTCAGCTTTAGACAAGGGTGAAGTTCCTGCGACCCTGCTGGCTGATCTCAGCAAAGCTTTCGATAGCATTAGACAAAGAAGCTGGAACTATATGGTATTAGGGGTGTAAGTTAAAAACTGCTACATAGTTATTTATGTGGCAGATATAAAAGAGTTTCACTTAATATTGGTGACAATTTCTAATCTCCTATGCGTAAAATTACAGCTGGTGTTCCACAGGGAACATATTGGGTCCTTTTATTTTTGTTTTATATTAACGATTTACCTACGATGTTCTCTGGTAGACTTGGCGAACTTTTTGAACCAATAACGCATGCTGACCACACTAATTTCTCATTTTCTCGCTCTGAATACTTTCGATGAATGGTGTGACTTAAATGGTTTAGTCCGAATGAAAGTAAGAGTGAGTGCATAGCATTCACTCATAGTCGGTCAAATATCGATATTCCTACTGCAAGAATCATTCATTAAGTTGAAGGATAACATAGAATTTTTAGGTATTCAAGTGGACTCACACTTGAAGTGGAGTGCATATGTAGCTGTGCTGGAGAGGAGCCTGAATATTGTTCTGTATACCCTGCTGGTTCTTCGATCTTAGATCTCAGTTGGGATTTTGAAGCTGATTTATTTTTCAAATTTTCATTCTTTGATAAAATACTATAGTATAATTTTTTGGGGTGGCTCCTCAGTCGCGCCTTATTTCTCATTCAAAGGGGAAAGTTTAAAGGTATGGGTTTCTTAACTATGTATGGCCTTATATATTTTTATGTATCCTATTCATAGCAGTAGTTTATATGAAGAAAATTCGCTTTAGAAGGCCATGAAACTATTCACTTGTCTTCTTGGCCATCTTCAAAAAATTATTGAATATATCGTATTCAAGAAAAAATATATAAATTAATATTAAGTTGTGAACCATATTCCTTGAACAAATTTTTTATTTTTTGTAAGCCACTCACTCAGATAGTGATATATATTTGTTTTCTTTGTCGTTTTTCTTAATAGGGTGAAATGTATTTTATTTTCCTCTTTATTTATGAAAATAAAGCTTATTCTAAGATATATATATATATATATATATATATATATATATATATATATATATATATATATATATATACATATATAAAGAAATCTAGTATAGAAAATGAATTCTATAATTAACACGCTCATATAATCACACTTGTAAATATTCAATATTGAAAGTATACTAAAACTTTCTTTCATTAATGTTTTGAATTCATTTTATGTACAAAAGGTTTGTATAGGAGAAGCATATACTCTGAATTTGCCCTATAAAAACCTTGTTTGCATGAATTTGTGCATTTGACAAAGACATAATAATTTTTTTACATAAAAACGGAAAAATACGTACCTCCTCACAAATACTCGATAATTTTTCCCTTTTCTCCTTTATTTTTGGTCTTACAAAATCAACAACTTCCTGACTAGACATGGAGTTCCAAATACCATCACAAGCTAGTATAATGAATTCATCTTCATCTCGATTGATATCTAAAGTCTTAATGTCTGGTAAGGCCGTTATCATTTGTTCTTTAGGTCCCAATTTCGAGTTCTGCTTATAAGCGTGATCCCCAATAGCCCTAGAAAGATTAAGGCCATTGTTCACTCGACCATCCAATGTCACACGTCCCCCTGCCTTAACAACTCTATCTCGCTCAGGCTCATCTTCTGGTTTGTGATCGGTACTCATTTCGATAGCCTTACCTACAATATTATATATATATATATATATATATATATATAAGGAAATTAAGTTTTTTTGTGCTTATGGCACTGAATGAAATATTTAAGAAAATGAACACTAGAACATTCATTCGAAAAATTTTAATTAACCAAAAGAATTTTTAGTAGAGCTAGATATGTGAACGTGTACGATGTGATGTCTCCATTATCCTTCACGGGATAAATGTTAGAGAAATACTGAAATCGATGCCACACCTGATGGAAGTGCGACCATCAGGTGTGGCATCGTTCTGCACCTGATGGTGGTATGTTCACTCTGCAAGGAACTCGTTAAAAAGAAGAAGATTTTAGAAGTTTAGTTGGAGTCACAAGAAGAAGCTTGGAGATTGAAATCGCTTCCTCACTTTTATTATTATTATTATTATTATTACATGCAATCGGATCAATGTACGTTATACAAGTCAATTGATAAAATTAAAATTAAATTTCAATAATATTTAAAATCAGTGATAACAAATGGACACAATTAACATAATAAAATCAACATCAACTAGGCAATAAACAGAAACAAACTAACAAAATTTAGCCGATATATCACAAAACAACCTATCTGAAGCATGTTAAAACACCATCAAGTTTACATGGCTTGTCATGTTAAAAAGATTGAATGCCAAGACATCTTCACTGGAGGAATTCACCCAGTTTATACAGCGTATTCTCAATCAGGATTTTCTTTACGTTCTTAGAGAATGCTGGTGGCGGCGTTGATTTAATGTGGTCCGGTAGTTTGTTATAAAGTTTTATGGTTGTATGCTTTATTGGTTGCTGTGCCTTTACAATCCTAGAATATGGGATGGAAATTTTCTTTCTCTCTCTTCTATTATATTGGTGGAAATCTTGGTTCCTGGTGAATTTATGCTGCTGGCGATGTACATGATTCAAGCAGGTAAGTATGAACATTGATGTGATGGTAAGAATCTTTTCACGTTTGAAAACTTCTCTGCAGCTCTCGGCATTTGTCATACAATAGATTGTCCTTATCGCCCGCTTTTATAGCACAAGGATTCTCTCCGCCTCGGCGCTCTGACCCCAAAGGATTATACCGTATGTGGCTTGGCTATGGAAAGTAGAATAATAAGTGAGCTTTGCTGATTCCACTCCCGCTACCTGCCTCATCCTCCTGATTAAAAATACTGCGGTTGACAATTTATTGCTTAGCATATCGATATGGTTTCGCCAGCTTAAAGAGGAGTGAAATTCAATGCCAAGGTATGTCAGAGATTGATCTTTGTTTTCTCTGTTTGTAAAGAGAAGTCTTTGGGTTTTCTGGTTGTTCATAAGAAGACCGTTTGCTAAAAACCAATTTGATGCGTCTTTCTCTGATTTTGTGGACTTATCTAATATTACAGCATGTCGACTAGAACTGTTGAGGATGCATGTGTCGTCCGCATAGCTCACCATCCTGTCTAACGAAATGTTGTAGGGTAGGTCATTTGTGTAAAGTATAAATAGCACCGGACCGAGAACAGAACCCTGCGGTACTCCTACAGTTATCCTGCTAAAACCACTAAGTGTATTGTTCCATTTGATACGCTGGAATCTATCTGTTAGGTAGGAAGTAAATAAATTATGTGCAATCCCTCGAATTCCATAGTGGTAAAGTTCTTTTTAGCAGGATTTACATTATCAAACGCCTTACTCAGTGAAAGCAATTATATTTTTCCAAAAATTTAACCAGTCTGTGTGTCAAGACCATTTCGAACACTTTTGAGACTGTGGGCAGGATCGAAATTGGTCTGTAATTGGAACATTGCTCTGGGTTTCCTTTTTTATGAATTGGAGTAACCACTGCCAGCTTCAGTACGTTCGGGAATATGCCCTGGCCAATACAATCGTTAAGAATTTGACAGAGGACATGTGATACATGCGGAATAATTTGCTTCAACAGAGCCACCGTCATTCCATGAATGTCCCTCGAATATTTGGTTTTCAGTTTTTTGCATATCCTCATAACTTCGTCCTCGGTTACTTGGTACAAATACATAGAGTTTGTTACATGTATATTGGTGTGCTTCAACAAATCGATTGATTCATGAGGGGAACGTTGAGCTGCATCCTGGATCCTGTTTCCTATGGATGTTAGGTAGTCATTCATTTCATCTGCGGTTATAGTAGCTCCTGTCGCTTTTGGAGATGTTTTGCTGGTTTCTTGTTTAACAAACTGCCATATTCCTTGTAACTTATTTACCGCACTTTTCAACTTTTTGTTATTTCCTGACTTTACCGATTCTGCTATACCCTCTCTCAATTTATTTTTCAGTGCTTCATATAGCTTCTTGCTGTTGTCATCTTTTTTGGTTCGATATATAGTTCCCGCTGCATTAACTTTATTTTTTAGTTGTTTAATGGATTTCGTATATTTATATTTTTTCCTTTTAATAACTTTAACTTTTCTTTCAGGAAAAGACTCTTCAAAAATTTTCATTAGTGTATTGTGGAAGTTATTATATTGTACTTCAGCCTGCGGTGCTAGAATAGTTGTCCAATCGAATAAGGTAATAGCTGATACGAACCGGTGAGTATTTTCTTCATTTATAAGGCGTGTGTATCTGTACTTTGGTTCATTTTTAGGTTTCGGCGATGCTGCTGTGGGAAGTCTAAGTAATTGCGAACGATGGTCGGAGAGATGAGGTTCATATGTAGCAACGTCCAGGTTCGCTTGATCTATATTTGAAAAAATGTTATCAATGCAGGTTGCGGAGAGTTTATTCACATGTGTTGGATCTGTAAATATTTGTTTGAGATTAAAAGATTCAAACAGCTCGACTACGTCATTTCTTTCCCTTGATGGTTTCATGAAGTCCACATTATAGTCTCCCGCTACCACAATAATGTCCCTATCATGTATGCTTGTACATTTTTCGAGAGCTCTGTCCAGGGTAGAAAGAAATACAGCTATATCTCCGGATGGTGGTCGGTATATCGAGACTAGCACCATTTTCATATTAGGAACTCGTATCGCCGACATTTCTACTGATTTTTCCACTGATAGTGCTTTTATTTCTGGAATTGGTTTGAAATAAATGTCCTCCTTTATAAATATCGCACTACCTCCATGTCGGGAGGAAGCCCGACAGAAGGCATCTGCAGTCACATAACCGTTAACATGGATCCTATCCAAGATATCGTGCGACAGCCAATGTTCCGTCACGCAAACCATATCTACATCCTTATCGTCAAGAAAAAAGGAGAATTGATCGATTTTTTTTACTTAATGATTGTAAGTTTATGTTTGCAACCCTGTAGGCCTCATCTTTATTTCTGCTAATCTTACGTGATTCTAGCTCAGCTAGTTTCTTTGTGTGTTGTTGGCCGCCACCCGAAAATTTCCCTTGTGTTCTAGGAAACTTTTAACCACGAGGTGCTCTGGCCAGAAGTTACTGTTAAGTATCTGTGAGCTAATGTTTGCCGGCACGCTTTAAAGCTTCTATATTGTCCACTTTTAACCTTGAGCTCAGTGCAAGATACAGCGATATGAGGGATATGTGTTTTAATGTACTCTATTATGTCTTTATCGTCGTTCTCTAGACGAACCTTAGAAAGCTTCCCGAAAGAATTCACAATATTTATATATATATATATATATATATATATATATATATATATATATATATATATATATATTTGAACACAACCCAGTATATTTTCGTAAATAAAACTCCTTTCATGAACACTATAAGTCTGATCCAGTTCTGTGCCAAAATGAAACAGCGGAGGATACACGTTATAAACAAGTCAATCTCACAGACTGTAACACACACAAGTTTGTGACTCTGTGAGTATGCACAATATTGAATCAAAATTAAAGACAGAACAAGAAAATGACTCATAACTTTTGACTTGAATGAATTATAAAATGTTTGAATTCATGAAATATGAATAAATTTTTGTGTGCAAAAAAATTAAAATTACTCTCCTGAAAGTACGTTCTTCAGGAAGTCAAACGAATTTTTTAACTACCCCTAATCCCCTAATCTGCTTAAAATACACATATTTGAACATGAAATCGAAGGTTGAAGGAATTTTTAAAAAAATTTATTCTGGAAGGAAAAAAGAGTATTAAATTTTAACTAACCATTGCGGCATACAATACATCTTGAATCTCCAGCATTAGCTACCCATAATTGATCATCCTTAAGTAGTGCTACAACTGCTGTGCATCCACTATCAGAACCAGGTTCGCTTTTCATATTTTTAGTGAATTCCACATCTATTTCATTTTCAGCCTCATCTATAAAATCTTCCTCCTCTCTCATCATCATCATCATCTTCAACAGAGCTATTCTCTGAATCTTCCTCAAGATGAGAATTAGTAACTTCATCATCATCAGAACTATTTTCTAAGAAAAAATTATTGAATATATAGCTTGCAGATTTTGAATATAGATTAATTTCTATATCAGAATTCACTGCAATTAGGTTATTCAGTTGAGGAATAGATTATGAGTGACAAGTTTATTAGAATAAAATTTCCTGTATGTTGGGTAACTTTTTTTACTGATTTATACCAACATCTTAAAATTAATTGATAATATAATCTAACCTTTAAATCCCTCAAATGTTTCATCTTCTTCATCTTCAGACTCTTCCACATTGGGAGCATAAAAGAGTAAAGATTTATATAACTCACTAGATGACCGTTTAGTCCTTGGACTGACCCTACGTGGGGAAGGTTCAACATTCTTCATTTTTGCTTTTCCTTTTCCTGAGACAACAAATTTGAAAGCAATATAGAATAAAACATTACTAATATTTTCAGCATACCTTTTGGTGTTTCATCTCCATTTTGTATATCAGATGATGTCACCACATCAGCAGACACATCACCATTATGAATTTTGTCATTTATTTTTCCATCATTTTCTTCCTTTTCACTTTCTACGTCAGAAGTTATCTTGATTTCAGTAATTATATGTTCAATATCATTAGATTTTTCTTTGGAGTCATTGCTATTACTTGTAGCTGTAAAATTAGATATATATATATATATATATATATATATATATATATATATATATATATATATATATATATATATATATAATAATAATATTGTGAATAATTCATACATTCATAATTATCACAAAAGGGATCGGTTCAGTTTCCTGATCTTTCACCTACCCTTGTACAACTAAATTAACTGACCACATATTTACAAACTGTCATTGAGAAATTTCATCTTTTAAAAGTAACTCTTTAATCCTTATTTTGAATGAATATGGCGTCATGCACCACATGTCCAGGATCTTATTCATAAAATGAGGTACAGTATATAAAAGACAGCCTTCAAACTTTGAAGTGTGATGAAGAGGCAATGTATCGCGTCTCATACATGTACCTCTTTCAGTGAATCTCCTCACTAAGCACTTATATAAATATTGGGGAATGCCAGATGTTAGCAGTTTATAAAGAAATACATAAAAAAGATAAAATCTGATTTTCTATTTTCAAAATGAAAAGTCGTTTGTAGTGAGGTGTCATATGATCTCTCCTATTGATACAGTATGAAAATCTAATACAACTATTCTGTACTTTCTGTAGTATGGTTTTGCTGAAATTAGTTAAATGATAGAAATAAACTGAACCACAATACTCAATTTTGGGCATAATCAATGTAGTAATGAGTTTATATTTCAATTCTGATGGCATTATGTATTTCAATTTATATAATGATTTCAGTTTCATATAAGAGTATTGACAGATCATATTCACATGTGAATTGAAATCGAGATTTTCATCAATTATAAGTCCTAAATTTTTTGATTCTGTTTTGAACTCTATGATACAGTTTTCTTTTCAATGCTTCATGTCGTAGCATTTTTGAGCCTATTAATATAGCTGCACTTTTAGAATATATATATATATATATATATATATATATATATATATATATATATATATATATATATATATATATATATATATATAATATATAAAATTCGAGAATCGGCCAACATCTATTTTTCATCCCCCTAAATGTTAGGGGTAAATTTTAAATTTTTAAACCCCTAAATTTTTTTGACAAAATATTCAGTTTTTATTTTTTTATGATACAACATACAAAAATACATACAATCCTAAATTTTCACCCTTCTACGATCAACCTTATTTTTTATAGCTGTTTATTTCTTTGGGGCTTGATGATATTGTTGGCAGGCGATTTCAGGCAGAGGTTGCCAGTAATTTCCCGTGGAACGCCTGCAGATGAATTGAATGCTTGCCTGAAGGCATCACCTTTATAGAATACGTAAAAACATTATCGCTAACCACTAATATGAGAGTTCAACTTAAAAATGATCAAAGTGCTGCACAATTTTCCAAACAATTGTTAGCTGTAGGAAATGGAAAAGTCCCAGTTGATGCGACATCTGGATTAATTACTCTTACCAACGACTTTTGCCGATTTGTAGACTCTCAATTAGCTCTTATTGAAACTTACAATTTGGGAACACTTGTACTTATTTTCAAAATTCAAAAAACTAATGTACTTTCAGACTAACTTCACAGTAATTGTAGGAAAAAAACTTTTTATAGTGCCTTTCTATATAAACTGTTAATTTTTGTACTATTTTAGCCCTGAAGAAGAAAATAAACATTTTCGAAAGCTTGGAAAATACTAAAGAGGTAACTGATTTTCCTGTCCTAGACTACAATCCCAATTAAACACTGAATATATATACATATACCCCAAAAGTTAATTCATAATAATAGCTGATGTCAAAAACAAAGGTTTCTACTGAAGAGGTTGAAATGTGAAATTTACCCATTGATATGGTAGCAGTACTTTATGTTGATGTAATTATAAGACACTACCAAATTAGTGAAAACATGTGTATAATACATTAAGCATGCTTTTAATTAAAGAAACATTTCATTTTGACTTTCTCCAGTTGAAATATTGTATTAGATTATTATTTATATAAATTTAAAATATCTATAATGCAGATTTATGATATTTAAAATGCAGCATAAATTGGAATTGTCAACAAAAACATAACAAAACCTTGAACCTTTACTTTGAGCATTTGCAATATAACTTTACTGTAGTAACAGAATAAATTCAAATATACAGAAGACAAAGATTAAATTTATTCAAAGAACTTAATTCAAATCTGCTTTTATATATATATATATATATATATATATTTTAATTTATCAAATAGAATTACAAGACACACTCCTCTCTTTCGCTTGAGAACATGCAAAGCGAACTATATTTCGAATTTTTTTGTTATTCGCATTCTGTGGCTAAGCAACCAGGTATCCCATGACATTGACTTTTTCTCTGGTTCACCAAGATCATTCAAATTGATAGTACGTAGGGTAGTGAATTTGAATTTTAAATAAGATTTGTATTTGTTTTTAAGTAAGATTGTATTTCCGCTACTTTGCCTCTATATGTAACTTTATTATGTGTGCTATATTTGTTAAAAGGGGGTTTCCCGTTCACTAGGTATTTATATATATGTTCATATTATGTATATACTCAAAATATATATATATATATATATATATATATATATATATATATATATATATATATATATATATATATATATATATATATATATATATATATATATATAAATATATAAAGTTCTCACCATTTATTTCTCCTACACTACCTAAAGAACTGTTAACACTATTACTTTCCATGGAATTTGATGAAGGTCCTGCTTCATTGGAAGACTCTTGAGCTTCCGATTCAACTTTGCAAGAATATACATTATCATCTTCCTTTTTTGCTTTTAAAAATGGACTCTTTGGTGCTTTTTCGCTTTTTTTCAAACTTTTCAGCGTTGGATTGATTAAATTGGAGGTGTACTTCTCTATCACCTGTTCTATAGGCATTGTTGCTTCCTTATATAAATTATCTACATTTTCTTCTTCCTCACTATCTTCATCAACATTATCTACTCCTGCTATTTCTTTTAAAACAGAAATAACTTCAGGAGTTGTAATTGTACTATCAAAGCCCAAGAAACCTTCAACCAGAGCTGATTCTATATTTCCCTCCTTATATGCATCTGTACTTTTAATAAATTCTGGTAGTTTTTGAGAACAATAATGGGCCACTTCGTGGCCCCCATGCCCATCGTAAACGGCAAAAAAATAAGTATTCGTATCATAATTTAAAAGGCAATTATGTGCATCCTAAAAATTCAAATCGATAAAATCACCAAAACAAAATTAAAGATCAAGAATGTAAACGCAATGTATTCACCTCCTGGGTTACGCGCCAACCTTGCATGGAACTTGCTCCACAATTTAATCTTTCATTATATTCGTCCAGTGATTCTTTATCAACTTTTGGTTCTGATGCATAAGAACCCATTATATTTATATTACTTACAAATTTATTTTTAAAAAATTCAGTTTTATTTCAATAACACTTACAATTACCGCCAATACCGGTAGAACTAGTACTAGATTTGATCGACATAGGACCACGCCATCATAGAACGGATAAAAGTGGAAACCATAGAATAATAAATAATTGTTTCTACCAGAGCACAGAACCACAGCTTAACTGTACTTACACGGCCAACTCTAGTTGAGGCCATGAAATGAATAACTGCCATATAATCGAAGTTGTCTAACAATCCAGCCACCAGTTGAGCTGGTATACTAATAGAAATAGGACCCAAAACTTTTGCAGTTTGAAGTTAAATAATTAGAGCTTCTGGTATAAATTTTTTTATTTTTCAATTGTATACAGTGTAATACATGTTTGATGTTGATAATTTGTTGAAATCTCAACATCAAACTATAAAAAACAAAGTGTTTAGTTTGTTTACAAATTTCAGTGAAAAGAAACAAATTTTGTGATGTTTGAGACTTTCGTAGTTTGAAGTTGAATATTTTACGATTTCAGTTCTAATCCTCAATTCATCAGTTTTCTATAGTGTAATATAGGTGCTAGTGATCATAGTTTGTAGATAACATAACATCAAGTTATACAAACGAAGTGTTTTGTGTGAACCGATTTAATCGAATCGAAATAAAATTTGTGTTGTGTTTTGAGTACGGATTACTTACAAATAATTTTTTACAAATATAGTGCAGAAGATAGGTATTCCATAGATGATTCAATAAGTTTCAAGGTTGGGATAATATGCTATTGGGATAGTATTTATTTATAACCAATAACCATCGAATAAATAGATCACAATTCACAAATCTAACTAACAATAACACATTCTTTCAAAATCTAAACTTTACATTAAACAGAATATTTGTAAGCTATGATTTTATTTATAATATTTCAATTATTTGCAACAGGGAGGACTGAATATCCCTACAGATTTGATTGAAAAAGTCTTATTTCACATGTGTGCAACATTTGAAAAAATTATTAATGAAATTTCTCTCGAACGGGCCTTTTTGAATAATATACACCAGAAAGCAATTTTGTGTAATCTCACTATTTTAAGCGTGTCATTGAATGAGTCCTTGAAAGATTTTTATTGTTGTTGTTCATGTGATTGATACAATAAAAATATTCTGAACATGCTGTGTTCCATTTTTTCTAATATCTTATTGAATGACTACACAAAAAAATAATGAAGCCCGACACGAGAAAACTTAATCAAAAAATAAACGAAGAAAGCTCAATACTTTCATAAAGTAGTTTGTTGGTTGCGCTAATCAGAAATATAATATTTATTTATACTTAGGTAAATAATTCAATTTGAGTAATTCCTACAGCGTTTCCTTCAAGGTTCTTTTTCTCTCAAATAAATCAATAAATATGTTAAGGCAACTTTTCATGTATATAAATCTCACTGACTATTAGAAGTATTTTTTACGCAATGGTGTTTAATCAAAAACATCGTTGTTTTTTTGTAGTAATACATGTTTTACATTTTTCTGTTACAGATATATGTGCTCACAATAACCAATATAATAATCTATATGTTATAAATACACATAATATTTCTTATTTGTTCGCAATATACAAAAAAAGTTGAAATAATGCTTGAAAGTTTGGGAACAACCGACTAGGAGAGTATACGACTCAAGTAAATTTGGCAACACCGCCGGACTACGCTCTTCATGGCCTGTAGTAAAGTTGGCCGTAGTATTAACAAGCCATGAATAGGAAATCAGGCAATATCTAAGTCCGTCCTTTAAATTAATAGAGGTGCTGTAATGGCGTTGACATGGTTTCTGTTCGTTGCTGCTGAATAAATTGATAAATTTCTATTTAACGAGAGAAATAACATTCAAATCCAAACATAAGTTGTGAAAAGTGTTAATGTTTGAAGTTTTGAAGAACATGGATATCTGTTGTATTTTACGTTGTGATTTTTTTTGGTTATACCAGGAAAGGTAGAAATAATACCTAACTTTTTCCATCTCATAATGAGGAATGTTCATACAACGAAGTTTCAATCACTTGAAATTTCGTTACAGTGAAGCTTTTATATATACAAATACACGAGTTTTTGTTTTATTTAAAAATACCGAGTAGTTTTGATTTTACAGCTATTCGTATTTCGCGTAAATTGTAGCAGTGAATAGGTGCCGCGCAGTGTTTTCTATTCTTCTTCGCTTCAGAGTGTGTGAATCGTTAATAAAAATGGATGAAGGCTTCAATAAAGGACAATCGGATAACCTAGCTAAAATAGATGGACTTATGGTAGCTCATTATTTAGCAATAAATAATGATTTCTTTGCCGTCGAAATAAACATGAATCCTTTCGTAGTACTAACTGATATTGTTTTTGGATTAGATATTATTTTACCCACTTTCTTAAAATATTTTCCATCAGTCATGGTAGATTTATGGACACCTTTATCCTTCAGGTTTACTTGCACTACCCCATTTATTTTTTATTTTTTGGTGTTTTCATAGGCTGAGCATTATTTGCAAAACTTAACGGATCTTCTAATCCTGGTTCGTCTGGACAGCAAGCAAGTAACATTTCTTCAGGTTTTCCATATACATCTAAAGTCGGTATTTCGTCTTTATTTAACAGTTTCTCAGAATATTTTATTCGATCTCGTTTTTTCACAGCATCTCTCGGATTCATCCTCATTTTTTTGTTGATATTTGAATTTGTGAGGAACTATTCCCTTTTTTAAGTTTTATCCTTAATTTTTTATCCTTTTTATTTTTTATTAAGTAAAATACTATAAAATAAATAAAATGTTATCGTTCAGTCTGGTTATAAAAATATCTAATTAAAAAGATATCAACCAAATTTATAAGAAACAGAGTGGCGGGAAAAAGCTAATGGTACCATTCTCCGGTTCCGTACCATTATCTATATAACATTAATAAACACTACATTTAAACCTCTTTTAAGTTGTCTTCTATTCTGTTTTTAGTTACTTGTTATAACGGCAGGAGAAATACATAAACTGAAAATCTAGTCTATGAAAATTTCAAAGGTTAGCTATAACTGTTCATGAGATACAGCCTGGTGATAGACAAAAAGATAGATACACATCCATACAGATAGGCAGACACATAGATAAACTGATAGACAGACTGACTGACAGAGTGAAGTTTTAATTCTCAATAGGGTTTTTACCCTTTGGGTACGGTACACAAAAATCAAACGGTAACCCAAAAGAGCTTGATATTGTATTAATATACTAATGTCCTGTCCAAATTTCAGTCACACTAAGGTATGTAAGTATGTATAAACATAGTGCAATAAAGTTTCTGATACCAAAGGTTTTCCACCTCTGACCTGATTTTATGTTTATATTTACCAACAAGTTAATGCAAATTGCATAAGATTATAACAATATAAGTAAATCCACATAAAATTATACTATAGTTACGTCAAAATGATCTTCACAACGATAAACCTTGCTTTTTTCACCAATGGGATCTAACCTCTTCATTGTATTCAAACACTTTTTTCGTAATTTTAAGTCCATTGGAACTAGGAAAAACAATTTTTCCGGCGTCTTGGTAGTAGTAGTTTTCGGCACAGCACAGGATTTTCGAGAACTTGGATTGGACATATCCAATGATTATTAGGGAATGATTAGGGAAATTTAAGGGAGCGGTACGGATGAGAACCAACGGACTGAGCGATTGTTGGAAAATGACGTCATGAAGCCCGGCCGATATCTAAATAATGTATATTTTTATTTTTGACAGAGAATACATTACGCTAAAATTCAAAATTAGTGATCATTCTCCATTGTGTAAAAACAAAAATCCGCGTTTTAGTTATTGTGTTGTTATGTGATGTGTAGTGTATAGAATTTATTACTGTGTTTTTCCGCAACATACTAAGGAATACCTTTGAAAATTGTATGTAAATAGCTACCTATTACTGAAGTTTTGAGTGAGTAGTTCAGGCATTAACAAAAATATTATCTGCTAGATTTTTTCTTTCTTGAAATTAGTAGAGTTCTTTGTTAGGTTTGGTAGTTATTTAGAACTAATCTCTTATTGTCTTGTTCTTGATATTAAGTAGCACAAGAATTAACATGCCAAGTCACTACTGTGTGTCTGGATGCAAGTCGAACTACTAAACTTAGCTGGAGTCTGGCAAAACACCAGTTTCTGTTTTCCAAAGGATGAAAATCTAATGAATCAATGGCAAATAAATATTCCTAGGGCATCATGGACCCCCACCAAATATTCTGTAGTTTGTGGCAAGCATTTTCCAGAGAGTTCTCTTAGTAGAGAGAATTTATCGTTAGCCTGATGGATCAACAAAGGCAATACCCGATAAAGTGAAATTGAATTTAAACGCAGTGCCAAGTATTTTTCCTTATTTACTCCGCTACTTATCAAAAGCAGTCCACATTTAAAGATCCAGCTGAAAGAACCAGAACATTGAAGGATGAGCGAGCAATTTAATTAAGCCTTTGAAAATTCAGATTTAATTTGTACTTTTGTTGATTTAACATCCAATTATAAAAATAATATTTTAATATTCAAATCTTGCAATATAAAAATTTTTGAGAAAAACAGCATGTTCTTTTTACACTCTAGATTTTCCATCAAATGCAACCGAATGTTCACAAATACAAGGTATACAAATAATTAATCAGATTTCAGTAGATGCAGACATACATGTTAATGATTGTATCAATAACAATAAACTGTATCCTAATGATTTGAAATGGGATTTACCAATACAATTGAAATCAACTAGTTGGTCCCAACTAAAAAATTTGCTTTCTCGTTATAAATATCAAATGTCGGAATAAAAATGGATTTGTAACCAAATTAAGAGCAGTTCCAAACAATTATTAGATATAACTAATCCATAATCCTTCCAACCTATGCAATATTGAATTGGAATATCTGTTAATAGCTTTTGTAATATTCGTAACCATCGAAAAATAGGTGGTAAGTATTGTATGTTTTATTATTGAAATTTTTTAAATCTTAAAATGATAGTTGGAGATGGCTTACATATATTTCAATAAAATATTCAAGGTGTTCAAACTTCATATTTACAAGATAATAATCGTTTTTAGGTATAATATGACTGTTAGGTGTTCCTCTTAGAAAAAAAGGGCATAAATAATTTCTATAGATAATTCTATTATCTATAATTTGTGTATGAATAATTTCTATAGATAATTGTATAATCTGAAATTTTTGTTAGCACTTTTTTTCTTATAATGTACCATTAAGATGAAAAATGTTGTGAAAAGGCAATCATTACTTTAAGCTATCCCCTTGTTCGAAAATCGATCGGTCAAGTCAACTGAAATAGTCGGATGCGATGGAGGTAATATAACTATGATATAATGATATAACTCTATATCATAATTTTATTGAAGTAGTGCAATATGTAAGTCTAGTAATCCAATGTTCAGCTGTTCAATATGGACATAGAGCGAAATTATGTAGAAGTAGAAAAAGATATAACAATTGGTGAGAAGGACATAATGAAGAAAATTGTGGTAAAGAAATACCCAATTGTTTGTTCTGCAGAGAAGATCATAACGCGACATATAGAGAGTGTGCATAATTTGAAAGAAAAAGGGCAATGTAAAATGTAATGTAATTTAAAGAAATGTTGACGGTACATAAGTACATATATCATGAGGCTAATATTATTCTTTAAAAAATAACACAAAAAAATTTTGAGTTAATTGCAAGTGAAACTATAATTTCTTAATAACTTCCAAAAACCGATAACAGAAATATCATTAATTCCCTTCTACCAATAATTACCAGACATCCTTACGCACAACAAGCAGCCCATGTATCCATACCGGAAATCCAAAGCTCACAAAATAATAAGTCCCCTATAGGCACAAATAATATACAAAAACATAAAACAGTCATTGCGATAAGTAAGCCGCGTTATAATAAAAATGAAATAGGTATTTTGCAGAGTTTGCAACTGAATACAAAAAACAAATTAACAGACTGGTTTAGAAGATCGATGGAAGTAAAAGAAAGTAGCCCAGAGTAGGTATTACCCAAATAGGCAGAATTACGGAAGTTGAGGAGATTTCCTCGGAAACATCGGCAGTCTCATGTATGCAATCTCAAATTACTGAATTTAGTCAACAAGAATATATAGAAGAAATGCATATAACAGCAATCATTCATAAAAGCCCGGATTAATAAATTGTAACGATTTTTTTTTAATTCATCTATATTGATACGTTTAAAGCAATAAATCATCCAAGTACATTTAAAAGTAAAATAAAAAGTTCATTACATTAAATAAACCTAATAGTTAAATGAGAGGTAATAATAAAAACTTGTCTAAAAATCTCTGACTGAACAATTCTTTATTCGATTAGTTTCGCCTTTTACAGCATTATCTAATAATTATTACTAATTAGATAATGCTGTAAAAGGCGAAACTAGTCGAATAAAGAATTGTTCAGTCAGTGATTTCTGGACAAGTTTTTATTATTACCTCTCATTTAAATATGAACTATCACAGAGTAGATTCATCGTCCATTGAATTTTTTAAACCTAATAGTAATTATAAGCTCAATCATGCCAATTAAAATCTTACATTGGAATGTCAGATCAGTAACTACAAACTATTTTGATCTAATGGGAAAGTTACAAAGTATTAACCCAGATGAAGTAGCTCTAGCTGAAACATTCTTAGAAACAACCAAAATAATCCGTTTTGATGATTGATGAGGCCAATACTTGGAGAAAATTAATATCCATAATGAAACAATATTTAGAATTTTCTCATAATTTAATAAATGCGAATGACGCGTTTCGAAGTTCTATTTCTTTATCAAATGTTGAATTAACAAGCAATCGTTGTTAATTCAGCATTTGATAACGAAGTAGTACTTCGAAACGTATCATGCGTATTTATTAAATTATGAGAAAATTCTAATGTTGAAAACAGAATTCATACTGTAAATAGTAGTCTCTATATGTAGAAAATTTTAAAAATGTATAGTACATCACTTTGTACAGTAAGGTATAGAATGTATTATGAATATACTTTTCGAAATTGTTTTAAAATGTTGTGTGAGAAAGTAACTGTGGGTCAACATATATATGATCCTCAAGGAGATCAAGTTTTGAAACTGCATTATGAAATGAGCCATCTAAAAGTTTGAAGGCAAAATTCGTTACATTAGCTAATGAGGATGTGTTTTTGATTCCAGTTTCTACGCTTTCATCAATTATTATCAGCATAAAGTGTAAAAGATCTACACAAAATTCCCATTATTTTATTAATTAGACCTAAAATAATTAACGATCTTTTCGTTCCAGTATGATACGCCATATAAGATTCCGTCATTAAACTATCCATTATGAAACAGACATATCGATACAAATATTTGAGATTAGTTTTTAATTTTCTTACATTGCGGAATGAAAATTTTCATTTATAGTCGTATGATTCGTAATGTGTAACTTATAAAGTTTCTTATGAAATTTCTAGAAAAAATAAAAATGTGATATGACCTTATGGTAATTTTCATTTTTTGTTTTATATTTGTATATACAGTAAATTGATTTGACAACACTGCATTAATGAATGAGTAAGTAGAGTGTAAGGAGGAGCTACTGAGGTTGAGATCGGTCGAATTAAATTAGATGAGATTATTGTTAGGTCGTTTAAATTGTTCTGTTCTAAGCTAATTTATGTTTTATGCATTATAAATTAGAAAGACTGTCTCATGTTTGAATTCTAAAAGTTTAATAAAACTATTCTTTTGTACCGATTTTTAGCTATAAAAATAGTCTATATTCAACTTTTGTCACTTTATGAACACCAATACAGGTCCGTATTGCACATGCTTATATTATAGGTAATGAAAAAATTTTTATATCAAAAAAATCATTTTCAGTCGTTGCAGATGCAATGGCTGGGAAAACAGTTATCAAAGGCAATCCTTCTGAGTATGTTAAATTAAATGTGGGAGGATCTCTTCAATATACTACTATAGGAACATTGACTAAGCATGACACAATGCTTCGTGCTATGTTCAGTGGTAGAATGGAGGTTTTAGCTGACTCAGATGGTAAGTGATGTATCTTAAAGTTAAAATTTATTAACTTTAAGATATCGAAAGATTTCAAGAGGCATCGAAATAGATAATTGGAGTACCAAATTTGTTTATTACATTTCCCTTTTCTGTTGTACTTACTCTCTATAATATGTGAAAGCTACATTGAAAGTTTTAATAAAATTATTTATTTTTATAATATATGTTGTTCATAAATATTTTCAAGTACCATTTTCAAACATTTCTTCATTTACAATTTTTTTGAATAATTAAGTTTATTCTGAATAATTAAGCAAAATATTATTGAATTATTCTAAACAAATGTGAAATAACAGAATTATTTATGGCCTTTACTGATTCAGTCAAATAATTTTTTATTGTTAAAAATGAAGTGTTTATTTTAGGAATTTTTATTTTTTCAGGTTGGATATTAGTGGATCGTTCTGGAAAACATTTTGGGTCGATTTTAAATTTTCTGAGAGATGGAAATGTAACCTTGCCAGAATCCAGCAAAGAAATTGCAGAGTTACTTGCAGAAGCAAAATATTACTGTATCTCAGAGCTTGCTGATTGTTGTACTCAAGCACTAGCAAAGAAGGAAAAAGTTGAACATGAACCTATTTGTAAAGTACCTCTGATAACATCTCATAAGGAAGAAGAAATGCTTATAAGTTCAACAACAAAACCAGCTATTAAACTATTGATCAATAGACACAATAATAAATACTCTTATACTATGACATCAGATGATAATTTACTGAAGAATATTGAACTGTTTGATAAGTTGTCACTTTGGTATAGTGAAAGAGTGTTATTTTTGAAAGATGTTATTAGTAAAAGTGAAATATGCTGTTGGGTATTTTATGGACATGGTAAAAAAGTTTCTGAGGTATGTTGCACATCTATTGTTTATGCTACAGATAAAAAACATACAAAAGTTGAATGTCCTGAGGCACGTATATTAGAAGAAACTTTAAATATATTGTTGTATGAGAACAGAAATGCTCCTGATGCAGAACTCATTCAAGTTACTTCCACAAGAGGAGCATTGTCAGGTATGTCCTCCTATACTAGTGATGAGGAAGATGATCAACGGACTGGTCTTGATAGACTACGATCCTCTAAATCAAGTAACCCCAACTGACAAAATAAGTTAAAATATTCAAAAATGAGGTTTATTGAAGGAAGTTGAAATATATATATATATATATATATATATATATATATATATATATATATATATATATATATATATATATATATATATATATATATATATATATATATATATATATATGAGAATAATATTTGATGGGGGGAAGATTTAAACAGAAGTGAATATTGTCGCCATATCACAATTGCGGGATATGACGATTATGTTCATTTGTATATATATATATATCTTTATATAAAATAATGGAAAAAGTAATGTTCTACAAAACATATTACTTTAACTATTAGTTATGAATGCACTAATTTGTTTTCATAGGAGTTAACCATTTAGGATCAAATTCATTAGAATTTCTTTCACAAGATCAGTTGATAAATTGGTTCATTTCTTTTATACTATTCTATGAAAATGATTTGAGTAAAGTAAAAACTAATTTGAATGATTTTTTTATTTGTACTAATATAAAGTTGTTTAAAAGGAAATAGAAAAACTGTGATTTTCATACTTTTGTTTATATAGTGTAGTATACAAAACTTGATTTATACAAACTGATATTTTTAACATTTAGCTAAATGAGTGTATTAGACATAAATATGAATAAGAAACTTATGTCTTGACATGTAACGAAATAGTAATTATTGTAAAGTGTATGACACAGTACTGTAAATGTTTTTTCCGATTTTACGAAAGAATTGAATTAAATTTTTTTTAAAACTTGTGTAGTATTACTTATATACAAATGTGAGCTGTATTGAATAAAATAATATTTCATTTATTCCATCTTTCATTCACGCTTGCGATATCATAAATATAAAAATTTCAATTTTAGTTGACGTCTCATTTAAATTAATACTTTGTCAAAACCTTTTTTTTTTGTAGGTTCTGACAAAGTTGCAAATTACAGCAAAAGTCATTTAGAAAAAAAAATTTTGCAATTAAAAAAGTCTGTTATTGCTAAGCTTATTTCAAAAATAAACATCTAATAGGCAATAAAAACCATTTGGAAGAATATATTGACAGGTATATACATATATATTTTCTTTTTTGATGGTTGGAATTTGGTACATAAGTTTTGGAAATGTCTATTCCAATTTTTATCTAAATTGAAATTATTTGTGTAATTTTACATCCAATATGAGTAACAAAGTAAAATACATTATTGTCTTTGCTTCTAGAGAATGTGTTAATTTACAATTAAGACATATCATACGCTTTCATGTTGATCTGATATTTTTAAATTCAACAACTTGAAATTGAAATATTTATTGCATCTGAACGTCAATTTACACAATATAAAAGTATTAGAATTAAGTTTTTTACATCCACTTGTATATACATATTTTACCGCTTACTTATATATACATATATATTCTTATACTTTACAAAACTGTTCATATTCTGAAATCAATTCATCAACAGACGGCCTTGATTTAGCATTGCGGATAAGACATTTTTTAACTGTTTGTATAAATTTTTCAGGAATTTTATCATCTTGGGGATATTTTATTTCCACTGAATCATTGACAATTGCCATTAATTTTTGCATTTGATTGGAAATATATGAAAAAGGAGTTTTCTTGTAGATGAGTTGATACAATATACATCCCAGAGACCAAACATCTGACTTGTAACTGATCTGAAAGATAAGTATTAAGATATTTTGAATATTTAAAATACTTTGACAAATAAAAGATTGCAATAAGATAACATTCTAATATTTAAAAAATAATGAATTATATACATTTATTACACACAATTCATTGGAATAGACCTTATAATATATTTGCTAGCTTTTTTCTCACCCTGTATTTTGGTTTTCCATAGTTTGGACTATACTTATTATTACTGTATTCACAATTTAAAGCTTCTGGACTGATATAGCTGCTAGAACCCTCTGAGACAGTCTTTATAACACTAGTAGAATCATTATACAAACAACTTGATATTCCAAAATCTATGAGTTTGAGTCGACCACTAATTTGTAGGAAGTTTGCAGGTTTTAAATCTGAATGAATAATGCCTAAAAATTAAAACTAATTATGCTTCAAATTGAAACTGCATTATACTACGAGAATTATAATTATTATTTTTATTAATTATAAATTTTAATTAATTATAAATTTATTTAATTATTATTTTCTGTAATTGGGTGTTATACCTGTTGAAAATAAAGAACTTATTATTAGAACAATTCGGTGTTACGGAGGAACAATGACGTAACTGTTGAATTGGAAATTTCACAAGAAGTTAAGACATTTGAAATGCTTAATGTGAAAATAAATTAAGTGACTGAAAATAATGGCAAAGGTATATGTACAGTTACGTCGTTGTTCCACGGTATGGTATGAGGCTCTGTGATACTATTAAGCCAATAAACTCAATTTCTCAAAAATTTACATTTACGTCAATGTTCCTGCGGAACAGCGAATTGAAGAAAAAATTTTAATCAATGGACTAATAAGATATTGTATAATCAAAAACAATTTTAACGTTTTTGTATGAAGAGAAACAAATTATTAATACTTGGAAAAGTTTATTGTATTATTGAAAATTTGGAAAATTCTAATACTCCTACTCTAAATCATATTCTGGTAATTGTTCTTGGATGCATCTTACATGTGCATATTGGCTATAAAAATTTATCAACTACTGTTTAGTTAATGTGGCAAATATATTACAATTTTAATAATTTTAATTGTTTTTCCTAGTCAAGAGACTGTTTCTTAAGTGTCTGAATGAAATAATATATATATATATATATATATATATATATATATATATATATATATATATATATATATATATATATATATATATATATATATATATATATATATATATATATATATTGATATACTATGCTGTTTGAATTAATTGGGACAAACATTTTTTTCTTCGTTTGAGTTATTGTAGTAAGTATGTGAGTATCAGGGTGGCCGGACAAACACCCTCTCACCTGCTTGTTTACTACCTGAGGTGACGTGAGGGTTCGACCTTGATCATCATTCACATTCTGACCGGTTTTACCTCTCCAGTAATTCTGGGGAATTCAGTTGTGAGACTATCGGTGCGACAGTAGGTGGTTTCAGTTTTGATATGTGCTGTATTGTCATGTCCAAAGATGGATATCACTCCGAGGAAGCGTTCCAAAATTATCACGCTTAATGAACACACATCAATGACTGTAAGAGATATAGCTGAAGCTGTTGGTGTGGGAAAGTCCAGCGTTTTGAGAATTTTAAAAACATTTGAAGAAAGTGGGTCATCGTCTCCAAAAAGAAAAGGAAACTGTGTCCGCAAACGCAAAACTACTCCAAGAACAGACAAATTGTTGATAGGAAATAGCAAAATTGATCCGAGAAAGACAAGCACTGATCTTTGAAGAGATTTAATGGTTTCTGGTGTGGAGGTGAGCACCTAAACTGTGCGAAAACAACTGCTTACACAGAAAATGATGAAGAAACGTTTAGCATGGTACCAAAAAGTACCGTGCGTGGACTGGGAGAAGGTGGTTTTTAGTAATGAGGCACATTTGTTTGTTCAATGGTACAAATCAAGTGTTGTTAGACGAAGTGATTGGGAAACTTTGTGACCTGATCACCTCCAGCAAACAGTAAAACATCCTTCGAAACCAATGTTTTGGGATTTTTTCACAACCAATGGCACTGGACGATTAGCTCCTATAACAGGGATGATGAGTTCAATGAAATATATGGAAATATTGCGCACCAGGATTGTCCCATTCATGGAAACGTTTGATGGAACATATCAGCACGACCTGGATCCCTGCCACAATTCCAAACAAGTGCAGGCCTTTACACGTGAGAATGAAATGAGAATGATTCCCCGGCCAATCGAGTACTTTTACTCGATTCACCTGAATCGAGGAAACTGGGGAATTCACCTGATCTCAATCCCATTGAGAATTTATGGAATATTTTATAGAAACGACTGGCAAAAATGGATTGCACTAGAAAAGAAAAAATGATTATAAGTGATTCAGGCTTCATTCATGATGATGAATTGAAGAAAATCTGCTCTACGCTAGTGGAATCGATGCCTAGACGAGTTCAAGAAGTTATTTCTGCGAAAGGAGGACGTACTTCATATTAATATGAAGAATTTACGCTATTTTGTATGTATGCACTTCATAAAAGGTTATATTTTACAAAAACGTTGTTTTTTATCCTTTGTCCCATTTAATTTGAACAGTATAGTATGTATATATATATATATATATATATATATATATATATATATATATATATATATATATATATATATATATATATATATATATATATATATATATATATATATATATATATATATATATATATATATATATATATATATATATATATATATATATATATATATATATATAAAATCTTCGTGTGTGTGAGAATATTGTGAATGTGAATTAACTGAAATTATCAATTTTTTAAAAAATTAATCTAGAAAAGGGTGTTACCATGATGGTGTATCTGTTGAACAGCATAGAGCATCTCCATCCAATAGAACAGTACTAAGTAAAAAGGCACAACCCCATCAGACACAGACAAATCTTTCAAAATTTCAGCCAAGTCTGCACTTCCCATTTCAAGAACAACATACAGTTTTTTTTCTTTTGTACTGATCTCACTATAAAGAACAAATACAATTAATCAAATCACTAACTTCTATTTGAAATTTATAAATACGAATTTCATCACTTTACACACATTGATTGTTGATTGAAAAAAAAACAGTGTTTTTATGTTACTGCAGTCCTAAAAAAAACTACAACAAAAAGTATATTAGGGGATTACCATTATTTCATTTTACCATTGCTCAAAAACTTAATATGATTAATGGATGGCAAATTATGATATACTTCAACTTTAATTTGTGTTATGAATAAATGGACTAATTATAAGTAATAATTTGTGGTTTGTATAGATATACTTACTATATCTATACAAACCACATAGACTATATAGATATACTTACAAGTCAAACATTTTTATGATTCTATCACATCCTTGAAGTTTCTTCAAAACATCGATTTCTTTCAAATATCCTTGATGAGACAGTGGTGAATCAAGTGAAACACATTTTACAGCTCTATTTTCCATAGAATCACAATTAAAACATTGGTACACTACAGAACTACCACCTCTACCAAGAGCCTTTAGAACAGTATATTCAATTGAATTAACTTTTAGATTTGTAAATTTGTGATTTGTGGGTTTTCTTATTGGGAGTTTGGAACTAGAACAAGGTTCTATATGTCTAAGCAAATTTTGTGTTTGTTTAACTCTGGGGGTTACATACTGCTCATTAGAAACATCTACTCTTGGGGTTTTTATACGAGAAGGAAGTATATGCCTGTTTCTAATAGAATTTAGATTTACTTTTTTTTGAGGATTCAAAAAATTTTCCTTGTCAAATGTAGAACTTTTAATAGGCGTTGTTGATGGCAAAGAATCTGTTCCTAGGTCTAAATCTGCATTGAACTTTTCAATAAATGATTCCATTACTGAATGATTCTGACTCTCTTCATATTGTACCTTTTTATGTTCAGAATCATGTATTAGAATTTCAGGAATTTGTTTTATATTTAAATCATTCACCATTAAAAGGGTATTAGATTGTTTTTCAGTTTCATCATCAGGTATTACATTTGGTAATGGCTCATTTATTGCTTCTTCAATTCCCGTTTCCCAATCTATTGGTATAAATTCACAGTTATTTGTATTACTCATGTTTTCTCTAAAAAGAAAATCAGTATATATATATATATATATATATATATATATATATATATATATATATATATATATATATATATATATTATTTACCAATAATACCACATTTTGTTTATCAAACATGAATGAATACTCAACACCTACTTTGGTTCTGTAATGGAGCTCTTTAGTAGTGTACTACTGGAATCCAATTCAAAATCTGAATTCTCAAATGACATTTCAAGCTAATGTAACACATATATTATACCTAAAAAGATTAATATGATTGTATGTTGACGAAAATGTAATAAATGTTAGATTGTTAGTAAACAAGAAAAAGTTAGGTTAGCATTTCAAAATAAAGTACGTTGCTGCCAGTTGTGTTGTGAAGCGAAGCATGAAGCAGTGACAGAACATACCGTTACGACTCTGAAATCAACAACCAATCCTTTTTTTACAAACTGAATATTAATAGACACTTCAACACAGTAAAAACCCAATTTTCTGTCCTATAATAATTTCAATAATTGCCATTTTGAACCTCTTTTTTGCAGACACGAATATTTGAAGAGATATTATAGTCACGGAATTTCTCCGTGTGTTGTATCCCTGCGCGTATTCCCTGTTTCAGTTTTCAATTAGAGGCACGGATATCCGTGGGGTTTGTCAGCACCGTAAATAAGAATACAAAATACAGCAATGAAGTTTTTTTATGAAATAAAATTATCTCAACTGTGAATATAAAGTAAAATCAATGAAACAATCAATGAAACATATAAAAAATCTCACAATGATAAAATGACACCCCAAAATTTCTGAACTCATTAGGTGATAGCTTAAAAATTACCATCTGACACTTTAAACTATTATGTTAGTTGTTGATTTAAAATTTTCTCTATTTTAATTGAGAATAGATATGAGGAACTATTATTCATAACAACTTGACAGCGCTGCTCTTGCTGTACGACATTAAATATTCGAATAGGCATGATAGTTAATCACATAAGCAGGTTTATCATCCCTAGTTGTAAAAACAAATCAATGTTAATATTTTATACTGTTTCAATCAAAAAAATATTGAAAAATAAATAACAATTGATGAAAGGTTACTTGTAAATAGTGCTCTTTATTAATTACTGCTATTTCAAAAAAAAATCAAAATTGAAAAATTTTTTTTTTACGATACTATTAAATGATATATGAAATTTCAATTTTCTAACTATTTAATTGCATGATTGATGCTCACCTTTGGCAATTGAAAGGTATTTTAGATTCGTTCTAATATATTCTCGAAATTATGAACCATCAATGAAAGTAGCTAAAATATAATGACTTTTCTGCCGTATCAAGCCAGCATAGATTAAGAAAATGGAGTAAATCTACGTATGTGCATAAGTAAATTTTGATATGCCTATTCTATGACTTCCTGCAGATATGTAATTATTGGGAATTAGTGGATAATGAGTTATTAAATATAAGATAAAATTCAAACACTTGAACTTTTGATTTACACTTTTATTGAATACATAGCATACGCGTTTCGTCGTTATAAACGACTTCTTCAGAGGCTAATAAAATACTCTAATAATGAGTTAAAAGTAATATATAGATACTCTGATAATTAGTTAATTGTAATATATAGATAATAGTTAATCTACCCTTTAGTTTCATTGGTATTATTATGCAAAAAGCATATGTTCAAGTAAGTGGAATAATAATATATAATATAATCCATTTCGAAGTAACCAAATGAGTGACTGACATTTTTAGAATAGGTTATATAATAAACGGACTTAGTAAAGCATGCCTAATTTACAGAAATAACAAATATATGCTAGTAAAAAAAACCTTAGGTAAGTATATTAAATTTTTATTTAAACAGATAGTTTGAACATATGCGAACATACTAACGTAGAGGTTTTTGGTGTATGTCTGTTTTGAAAATAATTATACTCGTATAAAATTGTTTGACTTATTCCTTCTGGTGCTTTAATGAAGTTTTGAGGGAAACAATAAACAAATTTATGTTAAAAAACAGTGTTTTATTAATATTTAGGCCAATGTTCTATAATATTCTTATAATACGTTTTTTGTTCAGCCTGAATGTATTGCATTGTACGCTTGAGGTCTTCTATTTTATTAATTTTTAGAGGCACAGGCCCATCATAAGCGTTTTGTGTTGGTAGAGTAACCCCTTCCCAACCTACATTCCCAATAAAAAGCTTGGTAACCACCAGGCCTTTCATGTTTGAGGAGTACTCAAACTTCATGAAGTTAGACACCATAAAATATTGCTTGTCAGACCGTGGAATTCTTCTTGATTGACTCTCCAAAGAAATAACATACATCCCTCTTATAAAATTTGCTCCACCAGTTTGTAAACTCTAGAATGTTATTAGTATCAACCATAGATACTGTGAATTTTTTGTGGACTTTGCATATAACTTCACACACCTCCCTAGGCAGATAATACCTATCTCTTTGTTTCAAAACTTTTTTCACAATACCAAAGGATCGATCATTTGGCAGAAATGAGTGCCCTCGCACTGGAAAGCGGTGTACAATTTGTATTGTACAATGGCGAGGAAGAGGAAAAAATTGAAACGCCGTAAGATGTGGATTCATGAAATTATTTCAAAAAGGTTAACCTTAGGAGAATTTCATCATCTTTTCCCAGATCTCCTGAGAGATATTTCAAATACTTTCGAATGTCACCTAAGAATTTTAACGAACTCCTTGCTCTAATTAGGCCAGATATAGAGAAACGAAACACAACATTTCGTCCAGCAATATCCAGTGAAGAACTTGCCTTGAATCCACTTGCCTGTTGAAGTACTGCCGACTCGAAGGGTTGGAGGAGGTACGCATGTTGCCGAGTATAATCAAACATATCATACCTCATGAATCGGAAACAATACACAGTAATAAAAAACTCTACAAGTGATAGAAGAAATGTTAGTATAGTGGTGCCACAGGGATCAATTCTTGGGCCTCTGTTGTACCTGCTATATGTTTATAGCCTAAAATTGGATGATACTCAGGTATTTTCTGGTTCGAAAGGTGAATGTGAAAATAAAGTGAATTGTAACTTGGAGGAGTACTTTAACTGGCTGTGCTACAATAAGTTAAGTGGAGAAAACAGTTTATATGTCAGTAGAATGTAAGACGAATAAAAATTGTGATATTAAATTAAGTCTAAATGGAATTGAACTGAAAGAAGTGACAGAGTACACATATTTAGGACTTGTTATTGCAAAAAATTTAACCTGGAATAGCCATGTAGAAAATATAATGAGTAAGATTTTACCCATGGTTGGGGCAATAAGGAGATGTGGCGGTCAATTGAATAATCAAACCAGAAAAATACTTTATCAGATATTTATTAAACCTCATCTTTCATATCTGATTTCATGCTGAGGTTCAGCCTCAAATTATGTATTACAAAAATTGAAAAGGTTGCAAAACAAGTCTGTCAAAACTATATATCAACTAAAATACCTCACTCCTACAGTTCAGGTCTATAAAGAAACTAAAATATTGAATATTGAAAATATTAAGCTTTTTGTACAGGTCAAATTAATTTAATCAAGTTAAAAAATAAATTATTGAAATCTAGCTCTGTATTAGTACAAAATGATAACTACCATAGCTATGAAACAAGAAAGAAACGGCACCTGAGAAATGTTTTTGCTAGAACAACTAAGGCCTTAAGATCTCCCATATCTAGCAGTATATCTGCATACAATCAAATTCCTGTACATGTAGTAAACACCAATAAAATCCATAAAATGTGCCATAATCTAAAACTATTTTTTGAAATGATCTAGTTTTTCGCTTTGATATGTTTAAACTCAAAATTACGAATTACTTATAATTAAATAGAGTTAGGTGTTAGTGAGATTATTGTTTAGTTATAAGCGAACTAAATCTAGTCAAATATCGTAGGCCCTGGTGCCGGTACTTTTTGTAACTGTTTTGGGGTCATAAATAAAGCTTATTATTATTATTTATTTATATTCGAACTGAACGAGTCCCGACCGCGCTATCGTCCATTAGGTCGGTAGTAGGGATGATCGATGTTAGTAAAACATCGATGTTGACATCGATGTCATAATCGAAAGCCCAACATCGATGTTCGATATTTATCGAATACCGAACATCGATGTGAAAACATCGATGTTCTTGCTTTCAACATCGATGATCATCGATTTTCGATAATCATCGAGCACCCCTATTGGTTGTGCGTAAGGCCGTTAGATAACATCGACATCGATTCCGTTAACATCGATGTTCGATATTTATCGAATAGCTAACATCGATGTTTTTGCTTTCAACATCGATGATCATCGACCATCCCTAGTCGGTAGACCGTCGCGGCGCTGAGACGTGCGCGGCCGATCTCCAATTCTTTGTAACTTATTCAAAAACGTTGCAGCGCCGCGCCGCGCAGCGCCTATCTACCGACCTAATGGACGAGGCCTTTCGTTCATCATTTCAACATATTTTCTTTTTTCCTATAAAACTGATACCTACCCTTGGAAATTTCAAATTTAAAAATTCAATGAAACGTTTATTCACAAGTGTAGGTACGCTCTAAATAATAAATCAAAGTAGATTGTTCTAGCTCGTATCGTTTTCTAGGAATTTGATTCTGAAAGAAAATTGTTATTCCGTTTTGAATTAAATTTGTTGGAGTCCCGTTGTTTGCCGCGCCGCCCACGTTGCGGATCTAGTGGAAGACCAGCTTTAGACATCCTCTTCATTTTTTCAATTCAAGAACTACCTAATATGAATCGAACTGCATAAAAATTGCCACACCAGAAAAATGCTGACTTATTCTCTTTAAAGTTATATATATATATATATATATATATATATATATATATATATATATATATATATATATAACTTTATATTTATTTTTTATATTTATAACTTTATTATATTATGAGAGCCAGGACCAAGATTCAAGTATGTACCAACGCATGCTACCAATAGTAGTATGCAATAAGAGGTATGCATAAAGTGCCATAAAGTTGTTTTTTAGCCAACTTTATTCCTGGTGTTACATGGTGAGGTTTGAGACAAAGCACTACCACTTACCCAAAATCAAGTGTATTTTTCGGTACACATATAAAAAAAAATGAGAATATAATTTCCATTAAAATACGAGTATAAAGTATGTATCATTTTATGTATTTGTTTATGTGCTACAGGGTTTTACACGAAAAAATGAACACAAGTGATTATTCTAACTACACTCCCTCCTCCTAGTGATATAGGTACTTTCTTGATGTATTTTTCATTGAAAACAATAAATTAAAATTAACACATTTGGCTTAAGTTTCACTAAATATATTTAATACTGTACATATGTTTCGGGTGGTTAACCCATTATCAAGAGTATACAATATTGAATATAAACTTAAATTCAAACAGTTGAACTTATGATTTACACCTTATTGACTACATAGCATGACGCGTTGCGTCGTTACAAACGACTTCTTCAGATGTTTACAGAATAATGTAAAATCTGAAGAAGTCGTTTGTAACGACGAAACGCGTATGCTATGCAGTCAATAAAGTGTAAATCATAAGTTCAAGTGTTTGAATTTAAGTTTATATTCAATTATAATGGATTTACATCAAGTAAACGCCAACATTATTAAATATGTATACAATATTATTTGAGTAATATTGTATACTCTTGATAATAGGTTAACCACCCGAAACATATGTAGAGTTTTTAATGTATATAGTGAAACTTGAGCCAAGTGTGTTAATTTTAATTGATTGTTTTTAACAAAATGTTTCACCAAGAGATAAGCGAAATCTCCGTGTCATTTATTTTTCATTGTTTGGACACTCGTCAACTCACTTTGAAAGTGTTCAACGTGACTTTCAACCTACTTGGACACTTTGGATTAATTAGATAAATTAGAACAAAACTCTGTATTTTGTACAGAATTGAATGATTAAGAATTAAACCACTATTTACAGTGCCTGCAGCCAGTAACCAAATATTTCTATTTGAAAAATAAGTGTGCGTTAAACCATATTTATTTTTGTGTAAGGAAATTGTAAAATGAGTTATCATTTTCAATAGCAGTTTGTAATTTCTGAAAATTTAGTTTTTTTTTACAGAACATTAATATACTGCATAGTATAAATCAGACCATTTGACTAAATTTTATGAAAATTGTTCAATATTTGAACAATTTTCGTGAAAGTACACTCTCCATATGTTTCGGTCTGCTTATCCTTTATTAAGAGTTGATAAAAATTCCAATTTTTCTGTGTAAGTTCTATAACAAAATGCTGAAGAAATAATTTGATTATACGCATATTATTCGAAAAAACTTGCAATTTATTGCGAATATAGTTTTTGAATATAAACTTAGATTCAAACACTTCAATTTATGATTTATACTTTATTGACTACTTAGCATGACGCGTTTCGTCGTTACAAACGACTTCTTCAGACACTAACAGAATAATAACAACAAATTTGAAAAAACAAGTATAAATATGAAGGCAATTTGAGATTCTATGAATTTGGGTTTTACCTAAGATATCCCATTCTGAAATCCAATTTTTATTACCTGAAAAGGTTACACAGGGGTGAATTGTTTAATTCTATCTGTTCTTTGAGCAAATTTCCAGAATTTTTATGCCGATTTATTTCCACTATTTCCCAAAAATCTAATTGACTACTTTTCTGTATATTATGTAAAATTTTGAAATTCGTATCAAAAGTATGGTTTTCTGTTAATGAATGATTAGCATAATTCGAATTGCTTTTGTTATGCGTGAAACTATATTTATGTTTCTGAATACTAGTACCGAAATTTCTACATGTTTTGCCTATACATATACCGTGACATGTACCACATTTAAATTGTAAACACCTGATTTGTCTTCTCTTTTAATTTTGTTTTTATTGTTTATAATGTGTCCCAAGAAATTATTGTTCATTTTAAATAAAATATTAAAATTATGTTTTTTAAAAATTAATATTTTTGTTTAATATAGTTTTTTTCCATTAGACTTATTAACTTATAGAAAACTTCTTCATATATCTTCAATAATAAGGCACATATATTTATGACTTAGGTAATTATCTTCAAGAACACTCCACGAACTGATTCTAACAAAGAAAAATATTTCCGCTGTCCTAGAGGGAAATTGGAAAATAAACAATTCGTTAAGGGTGGAAAAGCAAGCGTGAATCGGCAACACACGGCCCTTTAACGATTTTCTCCGAATGACAGGTGGTTAAGAAGGAACACAGCACAATTTTCCCACCAGTTAGACGTTAGATCCCAACGTTTTGTACACCAAATCGATTAAAATTTCGTGATTTCAATTAGATTCATCGTTTGAAATGATAAATTGTGGTTAAATGTCGTTAGTGTAATCATCTTTTCTTCTCAATCTCAAATGGTAAAGTTCATAATCTCACAAATATTTACTTTGATTTTTCTCATTCGCGTTCTGTTTACCTTAGCCTATTTCAACTGTGCCTCCAATTTTATATAAAGTGGATTTATTTATCTTCTTATTTCAATTTGTTAATTTTTCATTTAGGCGTTTATTTTTCACATTGAAATTGAAAAGCTTTGATCAAGAACAATTTAAACGATTGGAAAGTTATTTTGGTAATTAGTTGTTTATGTTTATTTCGGGTGTTTCATTAAAAGTACATGAATTCGATTTTATACTTAATTTATTCTTAACACATGGTGAGAACCTCATGCTTCTCTTTGCTTTTAATTTTAAGTGTTAAGTTAAAAGTGAGTACATTTTGAATTTATTATCATTTTTATTCTAAATGCTTGAATTAAATTAGTATGAATTCAATAATTGTCAATATGAATTTATATATGTATATTTTTTATTATTTGTTGTTTTATGATTATTATTTAGAGATGCGATTAAGAACCAAATTTTTTTATATTTGAAAAAATAAATTACTAATTAAACGTAAATTATAGGACATACCAATGTTCAGTATGATAAGATAATAATTCTCAATTAATGAACAATTTTCGTTGATAAATTAACTATATTTTGAAGTATTTTCTATTCAAAATTCGTAGTATTTTACGTTTCGTTAATAAACTGTATTGTCGACAGATAAAATTAATAAACATTTGACTATCAATTTAAACATTTAGCTACTAATTGCATATTTTTCAAATCCTTCAGGTTTTTCAGTTTTAATTCAGTGATTGATATTCACTGACTAACAGTTAAAATCCATGAAAATTATTTCTTTCTGAATTTTTGACAATCGACAAACACTTATAAAAAAAACCAACAAAGGAGAAAAGCAAAATAAGCTTATCAATTTTTTCTTTGAAAATTTTTGTTTCAGATGACTCTTTTTAATTAGTAGGTATTCTTAACGCTAATAGCTTATTTAATTTTCGCTAACAGTAATAAATTAGATCCTGTTCGTACTTATAGCCATATTGTGCATTACACGCGTTGTAATAATACGATAAAGCACTCCCATTAAAAGATTCCTGATTGGAGTTCCGAGATCAAAAGAAGTTTATAAAACAATTTTGACAGTTGTGCAAAATTGATAAATAATTCATGATGCTCTCAAAATGTTCATGTTGAATTTAAAAACGCAAGAGTCAATAAATTTACTATTATATATTCATAAATATATATATATATATATATATATATATATATATATATATATATATATATATATATATATATATATATATATATATATATATTATATTTTGAATGTTTTTAGCAACAGGCTTCTTTTGACATGAAAAACTTTATTTTTGTTAACGTTTCGTTGTATATCACAACTTTGTCAAAACTTTGATATACAACGAAACGTTAACAAAAATAAAGTATCAAAATATCAAAAGAAGCCTGTTATTGCTAAAAACATTCAAAATAAAATACCTTAAACAGGCAATAAATCAATTTTAATAATATATATATATATATATATATATATATATATATATATATATATATATAATAAAAATGTCTTCCTTTTGTTTCTTCAACAACGAGATCACGTGAGTATTGGAGATAAAGGGCTTTGATACGTTTAGGAATAACATCGAATCTCTATTTTTTGTATTCATGTCACTGATGATTCTCAAAAAAGGATAAAACAGCGCTATATGATTTCGATGTTCTTCGAAATGCACTAAAATTCACTCTCTTAAGTTGATAAATTGTATTTTCGTTGAAAACATTTGTGCAGGCTGCTTCGAGAGAATTTTATTTAAACTGTTTTGATATTTCGAATGAAAATTTCATAATAGACTATATAACAGACTATATTTTTCCACAGTGACTCCACATTAAAATGAACAATCTATCCTCTCTTGATGGAAATGGTTTGGGCACAGAGTGTATTACGGAAAATGCCTATAATGGATACATAGGTCCTTTAAGCGAAAACAAGTGCATAGTTGGTAATAATGTTAAAGCCTCCGTGGTTACTGTTTCCGGAGAGAAAACCAAAACTATCGTACCTACAAGAAAAAAATCATTTAGAAAAACATATTTACTAATACTTGTGCCGTCTTTTCTTATAGTATGTGGAATTCTATCACTAGCATTAGTTTTTATTACTACCAGAAATTGTGCAAGTAAGTATTTATCTCAGATTATTAATATAAGGTGTATATTATTCTAATATTGGGAGTTGCATAAAAACTGGGAGTATTTGAGCCTCCTCCATTGTAGCTGCTATTTTTTACCTATAAGTGGAAAAATAGATGTTAAATGTTTGTGTTTTTCGAATAATTCTGGTGTAGTGATGGAAAACTAAAAACAAAAAATGTCATGTTTATAATAATAATAATAAGAGATTTATTCTCAACAGATATACATCCAATTACAGAGAAAAAATTACAGAAAAATTACAATTTACAAAAAATTGCAAAATTGTACACAAATAATAATAAATGAGAAAAAAATTAACGAGAAAAAAACAAAAATAGAGAGTATAAGCGAATATATACAACGAAAAAATCAATTCAAAATAAATTGAAATAGTATTGGACAATAACCAGAAAACTAAAAATAAAATGAAATATTGTCTATTACAAAGTTACGTATGGTCATCAGAAGTTGACCATTTAGTAACGAAATATGTTTGATGAATAAAAAATACGATTTAAATCTATTGCGTTAGTATTATGTAGTAAACAAATGAAATAACTAAAATTAAAATAATATTCATAACTAAGTCATATGTAGACAACAGAAGTTCGGGAAAATATCACGACATCCCAATGCGCTGTTCTGAGTGGCATGCCAAGATAACTGATAGCCGATCAAAATAGATATCACATCGACCACAACACCCATCATAAAAATTACATATACATTGAAGATTACCTAAATATCAAAAAATCTAGTAGAGCGATTCCAAAAATGAGAGGAAAAAATTGGATATTTCTGTAAGTTAAAGTGAAAAATATGGAACTATCATTGTAAATATAAATTCATATTTGAATAAAGATTAATATACGTATATATAAGGAAATATGTATACGTATATTATATATACGTAATTTATATACCTATAAGGAAATGAAGTTTTTGTGCTTATGGCACTGAATGAAAAATTCAAGAAAATGAACACTAGAAGATTAATCCGAAAAATTCAAATTAACCGAAAAGAATGTTATAGTAGAGCTAGATATGTGAACGTGTACGATTAGATGCCTCCATTATCCTTCAAGGGATAAATGTTAGAGAAATATTGAAATCTATGCCACGCCTGATGGAAGTGCGAAACATATGTTTCGTTCTGCAAGGAACTCGTCAGTCGCACCACGTCCATCGAAGTGAGGCAACAAGTTCACTCCCCAAGCATCTTATGGCTCCAAGTGGGACACCGTAAATTAATGGATACTTCACAATTCCATCTATAAGAATCAGTAGAAAACATCTCTCAGATTACAGACACCAAGCATCGAACGTTCACAAATCTTCAAGTTTCAGATATACGAACTTGAAGACGAAATCTCAGTCTGTGTTTATAATTTTACCTGCTTTAAACTTTCAGAATTGTTCGAATTATCAGTTGGAAATTCCGTAAAGTATAAATGTCGCCTCATTGACAAACAATGATAGCCTCCAAATCCGGAGATGTTCATTGAGAAGTCCAAAATAGTCGTGTGAACTTTCGGTGCTTGGTGTATCTATGATCTAAGAGAAGATTTCTATTGATACCTATAGATGTCATTGTAAAGAATTCATTACTTGACGATTGTTGGAATCATAAGAAGGTATAGCTCACCAAACGTAGCGTGATCGATGAGATGCGCGACCGGGCAAGTAGTATATCCCAACTTAAACAGAGATCGGTATATTTAGTCCCTCCCATAGTTTACGGCGCATCATCTCGTCATCTATCATGCTACGTTAGGTGACTATGAGTTGCGAACCCGGCAAGTTGTATATCCCAACTTAAACAGAGATCGGTAGATTTAGTCCCTCCCACAGTTTACGGCGCATCATGTCGTCATCGATCATGCTACGTTTGGTGATCTGTAATTGAAATTGTTGCCTCACTTCGATAGACAGTGGTGCAACTGACGATTTCCTTGTAGAATGAAACAACTGTCTTGTTCTTCCATCAGGTGTGGCATCGACTACAGTATTTCTCTAACATTTATTCCTTGAAGGATAATGGAGGCATCTTATCGTACAAGATCACATAATTAGCTCTACTAAACATTCTTTTGATTAATTCAATATATATATATATATATATATATATATATATATATATATATATATATATATATATATATATATATATATATATATATGTATATATTCGAGGGAAGTTAGGAGTTGGTGTTGGTATTAGTTTCAATGAATATTTCAAGTGTAAATGAAGATTTTTGTGTGCAAGTATGTTATTAAAGGGCTATCAAAGTCATCAAGCTACTCGTAGCGATATAATTAACTGTGTATCATTTTACGAATTCATTTACCTACTTGCCGGTGATGAAATATTCTCGATTATACGCTTCAAGTCTGCTCATTCCCGACATCCAATCGCATTATGGAAATTTATTAGAGTCATTTCCGAATGAAAATTACAGCAAAACCCAATCCAACAGCGAAATTGGATTGTTGATTGAAAATGTTCGACATTTCGCAATGTAATGGAATATACGAATTTTCGACGTATTCGTTGTTACTGTTCGTTCTTGATATCTTGATGTGGAAATGGAGAATGAAACTTCCAGGCCAACTCAAACATTTTTTGAATTAATTTCTGACATGTTTTCGAATATATATATATATATATATATATATATATATATATATATATATATATATATATATATATATATATTCATATATATGTTTCACGGCTCTAGATATGTATTTTCAGTTTTTATTCAGGATTGCAGTCCAGGACGGAAAATAAGTTATCTCTTTAGTATTTTCCAAGCTTTCGAAAATGTTTATTTTTTTCTTCAGGACTAAAATTGTAAAATATTAACAGTTTATATAAGAAGTCACTATTGAAAATTTTTCTTACAATTTCTGTGAAGTAAGTCCGAAAGTACATTTGTTTCTTGAATTTCAAAAATAAGTATGAGTATTCCCAAATGCATTGGGTTCGAATATTACACATTTTACGTGTTTAGTAGTTGAAGGAAGCTTGGAAAATACTAAATAGGTAACTTGTTTTTCTGTCCTGGACTGCAATCCCAATTAAATACTGTATATATATATATATATATATATATATATATATATATATATATATATATATATATATATATATATATATATATATATATATATATATATATATATATATATATATATATATATATATATATATATATATATATATATATATATATATATATATATATATATATATATATATATATACTGTGGAAAATCAAAACAAAAGTAAATAAGTAGATATGTGCTTCGATCTTATTGGCTCTCTTCAGAACCTCGTAGCCAAGTTCAACTTTTGCAAACCTTTTAAATATTAATTTAAAATGTTCAAATTGTTCGTTCAAATTCTCGGCCCAGAGCATCCGTAAAGAATAAATAGTCGCTTCAATGCTAAAATAGTTTGGTCAAATGTCCCAATCCTTCTTTTACATAGGTAAAATAATTTTTTCTTGAATGTTTTCTACCTGTTTATATTTCAACTGAAGTTTCAGGTTCTAAGCAATGAGGTACGATAAAATGGAAACATTTCATTACTAGTTGACGTTTTGATACAAATTGAAGCTTTATCAAAACTTTAATGTAAAATTCATTATTTACCTATATTATATTATTGATTATACTATTCATTATATTATTAAAATTTTTCAGATATTTAGCTATATTATACAAGTATATTGAATCGGCAGACTTTAATATGTTTTATATAATAAAAACTCGAAGAAGGATCGGCACAAGAATAGAACACAAAAAATCTTAGAAAATGAAAACGTTAACGGAAGTGTCGAAGTGTCAAAGTTTTGACATCTATATTTAGTTCCTTTTATCAACATATTACTTTTTAGTGTCATTTTGAGAATCAACCTTTCCGAGCATTTTGTTTAAAAAAATAGTAATTTTCAATTTTAATTCTGATTAAACGAATTTTCTTTCAAATTAATAATTGATGAGGCCGATACTTGATGTAAATCGATAAACATAATAAAACAATTGTTAAACTGATTTACACATATATTAAAAATAATACTGCATTACTCATGTATTTGGGAAACACACTGAACTTGCGGCACACGGAGAAAAAATACAGGTTCTGATTCGAGAGTGCACATTTGAGGAGTAGTTTAAAATAAAATAAGGCCAAAAAGCTAGTGGTTGCTTTTTTCAAATTAATAATTGATGAGGCCGATACTTGATGTAAATCGATAAACATAATAAAACAATTGTTAAACTGATTTACACATATATTAAAAATAATACTGCATGTCTTAGTCTGCACGTAGCATTTGAAAAAGGTGAATCTCATCGAAACGTACGTCATGCAGTATTATTTTTAATATATGTGTAAATCAGTTTAACAATTGTTTTATTATGAATTTTCTTTCGACTACCTACCTAATTTTTTGCCTATTAAATGAAATATAACAGCAATATTTTCTCAGATAATCGGTTTCTTAGGCCTCGAATTTTCTGCAGAGATTGAGTCTTAAACCTCTAAAGATGAGCAGTATATAATCAGATTCCATTGTCATTTCTTGAGCATACAAATTGAGCTCGAACCCTCATTTCGAATATCATCCATTCGTTAGCAGTGTTTGTCAGATAACGCTTATTTGGAGCTTCGGGAACGATGTCATCCCCAAAATACCCTTATGTATGTAACATGCCCCAGTTACTTCGCAGTCGACATTGGTCTTTGTTTGCCGTTCTACTCGTATTCACGTTAACGAACCGGAAGGGCGCATTTTATCAATTTCATATTGTTGCAAGTTATTTAGTTCCTGATTTGTCACGCTTTTACATTTTGGTGCACATTTGAAACGATGGGGTTTTGAAAAATTGTATCCTTTTTTACGTATTGAGTTATCAAAATTCTCTTTGAATTATATAGAAATCTCAAAGAAAACACTGGGTTCTAGCTTAGCGCACTTTCATTGAACAATTTTGCAAACAACAATTGCGTAAGCAAAAAATAAAGGTAGATCTCAATTGTTTGATAAAAGTGTGTAAATCTAGAAAACAATGTTTTCTTTCTTTCATTTCAAACACCTCTCATTTGAAAATCCTGGATACGCAACGGAATAAAGTTTAATTTTTTTTTTAATTTTCATTGTTGGAGTATTTTAATAGTGATTGTTCCGAATAAAGAGACTATAAATATCTAATTTTTCGTGCCATATTTGGTTGGGGTTTTGAATTAATTACAAATTATTATGAACTATTGATGAAACTCTTGATAATCTTTGGTGATCAATCAAATTATTGAGTAAAACTTGCATATTTTGAGGTAACAAATGAGGGAAAACTCGATGTAAATAAAGATTTCAGCTTTGATAACCTGTTCAATATTGTGAATATTATACGAATTATTCATCTACAAGCATATTCGTGAGCAAAATAATTGAAGAAGGCAGTTGACAGTATTCAATTGACATTTCTAATGTCATTTTTACTATTATTTTATTCCATGTTCCAAAATTAGAATTAATTCCTCGAACAAATGTTCGAGGACTATAAAGAGACTATAAATATCTAATTTTTCGTGCCATATTTGGTTGGGTTTTTGAATTAATTACAAATTATAACTATTGATGAAACTCTTGATAATATTTGGTGATCAATCAAATTATTGAGTGAAAACTTGCATGTTTTGAGGTAACAAATGAGGTAAACTCGATGTCAATAAAGCTTTCAGCTTTGATAACCTGTTCAATATTGTGAATATTATATGAATTATTCATCTACAAGCATTTTCGTGAGCAAAATAATAGAAGAAGACAGTTGACAGTATTCAATTGACATTTCTAATGTCATTTTTACTATTATTTTATTCTCCGTTCCAATAATTACAATTAATTCCTCGAACAAATGTTCCTGGTGGAACATTTTTGAATATAAGTTACTATTAAATATATTCGGGTAAATTTCGCAACATTTTTTAGTACAGACGACATATTTTTCTGTCCTTATCAAGAGTAGTAGGTATTCAACTATTGATAATTTGTTAATAGGGCCTATCAGTTGCAATAGAAATCTGTTAACTAAAAGAAAACTTGGCTGAGAAACAGATCAATCAGTTTTTTTATAGTAGTAAGTTTTTACAGTACGTCGAAAGACTTTTATAATACGAAACTCTAATATGGGTAGACGTTTAAAAAGCATTGAACATATTGATTGAAAATAGAATATATTGATTGTAATAAACAGACGGAAATAATTGACGAATCTTTATAATCGAAAAGTTGGTGTGGAAGCTTTCTGGGTGGAATAATGGAGAAATCTTGGGCGTCTGAAAAACCCATCTACTAGTACAGGGTAGGCGAGCCTTTATGCATCAATGTGCCATTTTTTTGAAAAATGTTTAATGGGGTCATTGCCGTGCCATCAAATAATTTTGACTTTCAGATTATTTGGAAAATAATAATGATAAATACTATCTTAACTCTTTATGAAATAAAGTTAACAAAAGAGTTACATTTTGTAATGTTTAATACCTACTTAACACATTTTTTACACATGTTTTATGATCGGCGATGTGCCTAAAATATTGTGTCGCGTGCCATTGGTTCGCCTTACAAAACTAGTACATCTACTAGTACTAGTACTAGTAACTAGTACATATTTCAGTTTTGAAAGCGAGATTGATAGTTTAAGATAATACCAAAGAAGTACCTACAGTTTTATTATTTTCTAAAATAATAATAATAAGTTTTTTTTTTCTCAACAGGTAATTGTAGAAATCAACCCAATTGCAGAAAATAATAACATAATGTTGAATACTAACTAAATAATTAAAATGAAAGATAATGTATAACAAAGAGCTCAATCTAATCTAAAAAAACTAAAATAGTAATTAATAACTAATAAATGATAGTATTTAATGAAATATTACAAAGAACTCAATCTAAATCGATTCATTTTAGGCAATTCGCTTTGTTCACATAACTCCTAATAATAACTTCTATGGAATCAATGTGAATATAACAATAATTGGCAACTTTATTGAATGTAGACTCCATAAACTAAATGGAGGATTGTATTATGGAGTTCGTCCTCTGAGTCTGTAGGTGGATTAATTCTGTATTACGAGAATTTTTTATAGGAACATGAAATTTCAAAGCGGATAAGAGAGTAGGACAATCGATACTATTGTGCAGTAATTTGTACAAAACTTTCAGTGATAAAATTTCCCTCCTGCTCTGTAATGATGTTCAGCTAAATAGACTCAAGAATTCGTTATAATTGACTCCTTTCTGTGGATAAACTTTATCCTCCCTCCAATCTTAGAATTTGAAGAACCTTCTCCGCATAGCCTCAAGATGGCAAGTGTAAATAGGATACCAGATCATGCTGCCATACTCCAACTTGCGACGGATTAGGGTATTAAATAGTCCTATGAATGTTGAGGATTTATTAAAATATTTGCCATTGAGTATAACGAATCCATATATTTTCGAGGCAGATGAAATAAGTTGGGTGATGTGTGGAACAAAGCAAAGCTTCTGATCGAAGACTTCACCAAGATCTCTCACCTTATCAGAACGAGAAAAAACCTGACAACCGACTCTATAATCACACTCAATTCGGTCTCTTTTTCTTGTGAAAGAGACAACATTACACTTTGACACATTCAAACTCAAATAATTGTCCTCACACCAGCTAGCAACGTGGTCCAGCGCGACCTGAAGTTGAACACAGTTGTCTTGTGATCTAATTTTATGATATAGTTTCAAATCGTCCGCGAACATCAAATGTGGAGAGTGAATATTATCCATCAGATCATTTACGAAAAGAATATGGCAAGGTACTTTTGGACCTTGCCAGATAAAGGTTATTACCATACCTCTTGAAGTTATTCAGGTATTTTTCTTTTCTCAATATGTCTATTATATTCGAATTATACCAAGAAGGAAAACGTCTTTTTTTTTGATTTTATAAGGTACAGTTTGTAAGAATACATCATTCAATATTGCATAAAACTTTTCGCATATCTAATCGATACTTTGAGTTAAAAATGCTCATCTACTGTATTAAAGCATATTTGTTTATCTGATAAACACAAAAATAACTAATTCAAAAAATATTTGTCAAGTGTTTTTAATTCATAACCTGTTTTAATAATGATAAAATGTTAAAAGTGTTTTCTGCAATACAAAGTTCCGTTTTGAGCAAAAAAATTCTCACGTTAACTGCAGCTTCTAATTTTACCCACGTATCAATTTTCTCTAAAAAAAAAACAGTGGTAAAGAGTGCAAGTTTTACGAATATACTTCTTTAAAAAATTATGAAATAATCAATAGTGGTGGCGTGTGGAACGATACACCTTCTATCAAACAAATACTAAATATTTCCAGATGTAATAGCAGTAATATGATGATAAAATCCACCCAGCAAACTCAAACGTTGATAATTTTCCCAACAGAAGTTTCTAGAAAGATAGAATGTTCAAGCTTCTGAATATTATTTCCTCGTGACTCAAGTGAGGGACAAGGTCACTCGTTACTTTATTGCTGAAGTAATAACGTTGTAAAGTCCTCTTGGGTCTTATAAATTCATGTCGACAACATGCTCCAAGTTTTCCTAATACTGCGCAAACCATTTGGACTTGTGTTATTTTCAGCCCCATTCGTTGTAATGATAAGAAACTTAATTAAATGCACGTTTTCGTTCTCTTACTTACGCTAATATTATACAGAATCACTCTGAATATTTTAAAACATTAAATCTAAATTTATTTTCGAGGGATTAATTGTTAAATTCAGAATTGCAAAAACCCACAATCTCCCAAACATGGTGGCAATTTCGTTAATAGTCTTAAATTGAAGGGGGCTCAAGTGACACCTGCCTTCAAAAATATTTCAATTCTCTTATGAAATCGAAAATTAAGACTAAATAAAATTATTAATATATAATGATTCTATTCAATCTATTAGAATAAATATTTCGAAATTCTTCAAATGTATTGTTTACTTGTTTAGATGCCATTGCATATTTATCGTATAATAAAAACGATAGATATTGAATTAAATTAAACGCTAGGCTTAATGTTTCACGATTATATTTAACAATATCAAATAGACAACATGTTTCGAGCTCATCTTCAAGACTAAACAGTTTTCGGGTCGAGCTCTCTTCATTTTTTTCAACTGAGCTCATCTTCAAGAATAAATCGTTTTGTCTTGAAGATGAGTTCACGCTCGAAACATGTTGATTATTTGATATTGTTAAATATAATGGTGAAACATTACGCCAAGTGTTTAATTTAATTCAATATTTAATTATGTTTCACCAAGCGAGAATTCAATCTCAGTTATTAAAAACCATAGAATTTGTAATTACAAATTTGAATATAATGAACTGATAGGTAGTAAGTAAGCAGTATGAAAGTTATTATAATGTTAACTCATTTTTATGTTACGTAATGTTAAATGTTATTTCTTGAAATTAGATGTATTACACTCTTGATAATAGGTTAGTATTCCGAATTACATGAAGACTACTAAAATTACAATCAAACATTAAGAATGAAATTTATAATCCACAGAACTAAAGTATATTTGTATCTTATTTCCAAAAATTATTGGAAATGATAATTCAGTTCATTGAAATCGAAATTGAAAAATTACTACTACATTATTTATTTATTTTCGTGACCAAACTAGTTGACGTAATATTATTCCCTCATTTATAAAATAGATAATACCTCAGTGAGGGTTCTTGAATTTTCCACGTGATAATAATGAAATATAATTCAAGTGAAATTTTCAGGTTCTTCAAAAAGGCAAGTATGTCTAACAGAGGAATGCGTGAGAACTGGTGAGATTTAAATTTTTTTCGATTTGGATAAATGAAATTTTGATTCGATCTTTTCAGCGGCTTCATTGTTATCAGCTATGGATCATTCTGTAGATCCGTGCAAGAATTTCTTTCAGTATGCTTGTGGAACTTGGAACAAAAAACATTTGATACCAGAAGATAGAAGTTCAATTAGTACATTTGAAGTTATGGCAGATCAACTTCAACTTATCCTTAAAGGTGAAAAGTTTGATTCTTTATACAGTATAGTCTCGATAATCCGAATACCTAAAACTTACATGCTGTTCGGATCTATACAAGTGTTGGGATTACAGTATATAGGTGTTTTGAGAGGAATATTATAAAACTCAATTATTAAGTGATTCAAATACATATGAATTATTACACTTTTGTAAAATAATCTGTTATGGTACTTTGGCGAGTGGTATTAAGTGACATAGATGCTTTATCCCTCAATTTACATAATGGAATTATTACTTGTTTTTTTTTAAAATAATCTGTTATGGTACGGTTTTGGCGAGTGGTCGATTAATTGCATATTTCATTATTCAAACTACTTAAATCATAATGCTTTATCAGCGGGGCTCAAGTTTTCCGCACCATAAGTGGCTTATTAAATATCTTGTTTCATTACGATAACGCACCAGCGCATTCATCTATTGTTGCCATGTCAAAAATCCAAGATTGAAGCTTGAATTGATGCTGCATCCTCCCTACTCTCCAGACTTAGCCCCCAGCGACTATTACCTGTTTCCTAACCTCAAAAAATGGCTTGGCGGTAAAAGATTTGAGAGCAACGAAGAAGTTATCGAAGCTGTAAATCAGTATTTTGTATATTAATATATAATTCTTGTTTCAGAGGTGCTCGAGAAACCAATAAATTTAGAAGACAATGACGCAACAAGAAAAGCAAAAATATTCTACAGTAGTTGTATAGATATTTGTGAGTATTCTGCCTCATTTTCTTGTGGACTACTAGTCACATGGACAACATGTGTCTAGTTAAAGCACAAGCTAGATGAATATTTTCTGATATCTTTGTGAAATATCGTTTAATATATTGAATAAAAACACTTGGCTTAGTTTCACAAAATTATATTGTTTCTTAACAATTTTTATTCGAAGACTGTTAGGAAGAACCGATTCTTTCTAACAGTTGTACTTCTGAAGATGGGGTAACATCCTACAATTGTCAAGAAAAATATAATTCGTAAAACTAAGATAAGTATTATTATTCGATATATTAAACAAGCTTAATATTTTTATTATCAACAAGATTGTTCAGAAAAACTCATAATATAAATTGAAATAAATTTTTCTTTATAAATAAAAAACTGTGATGAGTTACAGAAACGACAATACTTAATATTTGATAAAACGATACACTTCGATTGAGTCATAATTTCGGTGTAACATTAAATTTGAATAACGAAAAATATTTTGAAATCATTAATCGAATTATGTCGCCAGTATTATTGTGAAATATATATCTTTCATCAAATCATTTTGTGTCATTTGTTCAGGATGTGCATAGATATCATACTGGTATTTGAAGATTTTTGAACTTTCATTTCAGGTAAAATGCAATATTTATAAATAATTTAACTAATAAAATGAAATATTTGAGTACATACCAGATGTTTAATTGCTAATCTCAGATGTCCCAATTTAAAGAACTTTGGTTCGAAATGAAAAAAAAACGATAAAGTTAATATTTTTAGATTCTATAAAAAAAATGTTTTATAATAATACTTCTGAGTTTTTTCAATGAAACACCATCTAATTTTTTATACACCATTTTTAATGACGAAATCAATTTCACTTTTTATCGATTTCAGAAACTTTCCATGCTTTTTGATTTGAAAAAATTCAAATTGAATTAAAAAAACTGGCATTTGTTTGTGATTTTGTATGTACTGATTCAGAAATAGTCTACCCGATAATTCATCACGATACAAAACGAATTGGTCTTTATTGCGCTTATTATTACAAAATTATATTTGTAATTTTAATTTTCTGATAATATACGTAGTGGAAATAAAATAGTTTGTTTCCCATTGTGTAATCACTATATTTAATTGTTGTTTGTACGTCTTCTTACTCATCATTTTGTAGATCAGATCCGCAAATCTGGGGATGCTCTTTTAAGGAAAGTTCTTCGATCCCTTGGTGGTTGGCCTGTTGCTAGCCATAATTGGATACCCCCTGAATCAGGACTCGAAGTGCTTTTGGGCAAAATTCGAGGCATTTATAATGAAGCTATATTGATTGAACAGTGGGTTGGCCCTGATGATAAAAATAGTTCAGCTAACATTATACAGGTGGGGAAGATGAAAGTGTTCTTGTTTTTTGTTGGAATTGCTCAATCTACCGTAGAAATCCAATGTTGGTGTAGACTTTTTAAATATGAATTCTGAAAAATAGGAAGATTTACGCTTGAATGAAAAAATTGAAAATTGTGTATTAATAAATTCAATGGACGATGAATCTACTCTGTTATAGTTCATATTTAAATGAGAGGTAATAATAAAAACTTGTCTAAAAATCACTGACTGAACAATTCTTTATTCGACTAGTTTCGTCTTTTATAGCATTTTCAAGAATGCATTATTTCATTTCATCTATAAATTCCAGCTGGAATTTATAGATTGGGCTGTGAAGAATGTAAGTCGTCATATGTTGGCCAGACCGGAAGATGTTTTCAAACTAGGCTAAAAGAACACGTAAAAAACGGACAATCTGCTTTTAGGGAACATCTAGAGTCGACAGAACATAAGATCTCACGTTTTTTTAAACTTAAGATTCTTCATTACTGTGAAAAAGGAATTAAAATGAACTACCTGGAAGCCATGGAAATAAATAAACTTCAAAAATCCGATAAATACAATCTTCTCAATGACCAGTTAGACCTAAACCACTCCCCGCTGTTAAATCTCTGATAATTTGGAAACCCCCACCTCTATGACAGAATTTAAGGTGTATTCTGTGGTCCGAACAGATCTGCAAAATATTTATAGGTTGTCTTTGTAATATGTATTCATTCTTGATAATGCTGTAAAAGGCGAAACTAGTCGAATGAAGAATTGTTCGGTCAGTAATTTTTAGACAAGTTTTTATTATTACCTCTCATTTAAATTTGTGTATTGTATATATAACAAGAGAAACTTACCATTCATCAGATTATATTGCGGGAAAAGAATTTTTATAATTGTCCAATCTCGATCAATCTTGAAGCAGGAACATAGAACTCACATTGTGCTATGCAACTGACTTCATCAACGTCAAAAAGGTTCGAGTTTTTCCTTTATTTAGATGTTGGTACTTATTCAACATGAATACGCTAAATAAACATATAATGTGAATTTAGTTATAATTTTGAAATTATGGTATTTAAGTTTGGGAAATATGATATGGGAAATATTCAATAGTTTTAAAGAACGTCAACAATAAGAAGATATTTAGGGATCCATTTGAAATAATGAATTTCATTATTACCAGATAATTGGAAAATCTGGTAATAATGTCAATACCTAATACCATAAGATTGTATGTAGAACCATCCCAAATTCAAAATTAATGAAATAATAAATAAAAGTTATAATCAAAGATAATCAATATTACAATAAAAGATAATCAAAGGCTAACCAGACTGAAAAATTAACAACTGTTTATATAAACATTGTGTTTTTATCTTTCTAAGAGAAGGGTATTAGCCAAATTCTTTTAATTCCTGCGCTGTAACATTAGAATTCAATGATACACTGAAGACCTCAACTGCCTTCTGTCATCATTAACAGACTGTTGTTGAAATTTGAGTAAGTTGGGTCATTTAGTTTGTTTGACAGCTATTGAAAGCTTTCGAACTATTGTTGTGATTAATCCTTATTTTGGCTTGAAGAAATCATCACCGAAATCAAGTGAAGGTTTGATACGTACTATGGGGACTCTACATCAGGGGTTCCCAAAGTTATTTTGTCTACCGCCCACTTTGAGAATAAATTATTTTTATATTAATTATTAATACTAATATTTATATTAATTATCGTGAGCTATATTAGCGACGATTAAACATTCTCTTAATATCTTCATCTCTTAATTAATATTACTTGATGTTCACAAGTTTAAGAGTCTTTCTAGCTAGATGAAATCACAAATCCCCCCGCCAAGTCTCTACACAACGCCCCCATTTTTTTCTGGGTCTCTTTTCGCTCTCCTTTAAGCCTGCATCACCCACAAGGGGGCGTTATCGCCCACTTTGGGAAAGACTGCTCTACATCAACGATTTTAATTGTGATGAAAGTGTTTACTCGTTTGCGTTGTGGGCGTATACTCAAGCAAAAGTGATTTCGGACATTCAAGCGACACACGGAAGCTAAAAATCTTCGGAAAATCTAAAGGAAATATCTGGCAAATGTTAATCATAGCTTTTGGAGAGACTTGGTCTTCATTTGGAGCAAAACGAATGCATTTGACGCAGAAAATTGATCTAGATTCAGCCGCATGCTATTATTTTTTGTTTCCAAATCTGAATAAATGAGTCTATGGTACGTAACAGATTTGGATCGTGTGATGAGGTCATCGTCGAAACAAATATCTATTTTGAGAACGAATTAGATGATATTCTTTCAATAATCTCCTTCCGTATGGAAAGCTTGAAAAAAAAAATAGAAAAACTCTTTACTAAATATGAGTTCAAAGAAGATTTAAAAAGATTTATTGGATTTTCTTTAAAATTCCGTGCACCTACAGTTCAACTAGGGTTCGGAACGGCAATTGATGTTCTAATCAATCTACATTACCCAGCATTTATCATATTTAAACTACTTTAAATCACATACACCCCTGCTTTTCATTGGGGCTCGAACCCGAGTTCTACCTCAAAGCCTTAAGCCACGGAGGCCTGCCATTTCATGAGGATTGAAAACGGTTAAGGATTGCAACATTTTTTTAGCTAGAAAAATTTTCACTGATAAGGTAGCTCACTTCTCAAACTGCCCTCGTACATACAGAAATATATATTCTAGACAAAACTTATATTCATAAAATTGTTCAAGTGAATAGACGAAGTTTTTCGTATCAGTATAAACCACATTAATTTTCACAGATGTGTAACTTCAACTATCTCTGTTTTTCAACGAATAATGATAATACTGCATTAATTTTCAGATTGATCAGCTACAACTAGCTCTCCCTAGCCGGGATTATTACCTGAAACCGGTGAGCAGGGGTGATTTGGATGCTTATCATACCTACATGACGAATATTGCTGTAGTACTCGGATCTAATCAGAGCACGGCAGCAGATGAGCTCAGGGACGTATTGGATTTGGAAATCGCTTTGGCGAATGTATGTATTAATTCTGAGAAGGCACAAGTAGGTAGATAATATTCAGGTCAAATTTGTTTTTGAACGTGCGATTTTAAATAATACTTGATGTAATCATTCATGCAATACTTCAATAAGATCATGATCTAATAACAATGGTTTGAGTACAATAATATACATATTATTATAATACAAATATATTAAATAAAAACACTTGGCTTGGTTTCACAAAATTTGTAATAAATATTTTGTATTTATTATACAATTGTTTCGGGGTATTACCTCATATTCAAAATTTAAACTGAACAACATTCAATAGTGTTGGCGTTTACTTGATGTAAAACCATTACAACTGAATATAAATTTAAATTCGAACACTTGAATTTTCGATTTACACTTTATAGTCCGGTCAAAACAGACATTTGAAATAACAAAAATTCCCGGAAAGCCGAATACTGGTGGAGAGCTGGAGTTTACCATTACAAATAAAGTTTTACAAATCCCCATCGATCCTATGTGTGCTACAAAAGTTATTCGGGGTCAAAGGTCAAAATTTGAGGTAATTTGGATTTTTCTCGAAAACGGTAAGTTTTCGCAAAAGAAAACCTCAAACCAAAGTTGTAGAGCTTTAAATTCTCTACAAAAATGGTTCATATGATTTTTTTCCTAGATTTGATATTCGTGAGATATCGCGATTCTAAGAGTCATATTATACATTATATCCACATATTTCCACGCCACCTGTGAGGAAGTGATTTCCCCTGTAGATACATTCCACTAACTGTGAGGACAATTTTAGGATAATTTGAGGCAACAATACCCGTCAAGTTCTAGATATTACATTATTATTGATACTGATTATTGATATTGCGATTGATTATTGGGTTAACTATTGTTTTGATTTCAATCAGATTCATACTCTTGAAAGTCTACTTCAGCCGTCAAGTCTTCTTCGATTTCTTCCTCTCCTCTTGCTGGATGTTCATCAATTGTTCAAATGTGGCTGTGTCATTGGTCTCTTCATTAAATCACAGCAATATTCTTCTATTGTACTCAACTGGACATTTTAGCAAAACTGACCATGGCAATTGGTACACGTTGGAGATCACAGCAACCCGACTTTTTTACAGCCACATTTGGCACTACAACCTTTTTTGCAATTGTAAAAAATAGTGTTGAGGAGTTTTTCTGGAGCAGATGGGAGTAAAGTTTTAATCGGTTCCAGAGTATTATCTATCAATTTCCAACCCCAGTCTTATGGGTTACGTTGATTGCCTAGCCATGTTTGAACTTTTTGAAGAATATATTTCTGTTCGCTGTTGAGTCCTTCCAGGTTTCAGAAAATAAATAATTTTATCTATTGGAGTCCTTGCAGTAAGTAGTACTAACAAATCAACATCTTCACCAACTACAGTTGTTGTGTTTGTTGCGTTAAATTTTCAGATGTTTTTCAAGGCTACGGGGGTAGAGGGGATAAAAAGTTGGGACTGACTATCTTTTGAATAAATGTTTTTAGGATAGTATAATATATATAAAAGCATCTTAAAGAGGTATTTATACTCGTCTGAAATGCCTTATACTTATATGTGCATATCATGTATAATGTGACTCTTAGAATGTTGATATCTTACGAATGGTAACTCTTAAAAAACAATTATAAAGACCATTTTTGTAGGGAATATTAAGATCTACAACTTTGGTTCGAGGTTTTTTTTGATAAAACTTACAGTTTTCGAAAAAAATTCATTTTGACATTTGACCACCAATACTTGGCTTTCCTGGAATTTTTGTTATTTGACCACTATTTTTATGTCTAAGTTGACCGGTCTATTATTGACAACATATCATGACGTGTTTCGTCTTTACAAAGGACTTCTTCAGATGCTAACAGAATATTGATTATCAGTCAGTATTTTGGTGTTTGAGTTTTAGTGTATAATAACACTAATACAACGAACAACATTTTTCGACCAACATTCTTATATGCAATATAAGACTGTTGTTACCTAAGACTCATGGATGATATCGATGTCTCCGAAGTATAGGGACATATATCTATATAAATTAATGTCTCTTAATCCAATATACATACATAGGGAAGTCGGGAAATTACTCTAGGAGTAGCGATAGTAATATACAAGGTATGTGTTATGTACTTGTGCTATGTATTTATTTGTTATTATGTACTTTTTATAATAATAAGTTTTTTATTCTCAATATTATACCCCGTTACAGAAAATAATAATATATTGTTGAATAATAACCAAATAATTGAATAAACAAAATGAAAAGAAATATAACAAAGGGCCTAATCTAAGTTAAAAAAAACCAGAAAGTTAACTAATAACTGAATAATACAATTAAATGAAATATTACAAAGAACTCTGGGGGATTGTATAAGCAAGTTAGTCCTTGGAGTCTCTAGGTGGAATAATTCTGTAGTACGAGAATTTTGCATAGGATCACGAAATTTCAAATAGGACAAGCGAAGAGGACAATCGATACTGTTGTGCAGTAATTTGTACAAAAATGTTAGTGATAAAGATTCTTTCTTGCCCTGCAATGAGATTAAACTAAACCGACTCAATAATTTGTCATGATTGACTCTTCTCTGAGGATAAACTTTATCCTTCCTCCAAACTAAGAATTTCAAGAAACTTATCTGAATTGCCTCAAGATGGCGCTGATGTCAAGTATAAATAGGATGCCAGATCATGCTGCCATGCTCTAAATAATGATAAATGATAAATTTCAATTCTTACATATTTACTTGTCACTTTCCTATAAACTTAGATATCTTTCCTATAAACTTAGATATCTTTCCTATAAACTTATAATACTCCAGCGGAACTGGAAACAATGTTGGAAGCTTCCCTCTGCCATTTTATTCATTGTGTTTTGGATGTAAATTTTTCCTAATGTATTCCAAAAATATTTTGACGTTTAACAGTTATCAGTCGCTTATGTTTGGCGCATGCGTAGTGATCCTGTGGCAACGTTAGTATTTTTATTTTAATACTACCCCTCGTATAATCATCAGTGTTGAACCTGCATAGACATATACAAGGTACAATATGACTTGTGATATACGACTAGTATAAACAAACGATTCAGAGGTGTATGTGCAGATCAATCACCAGGAAAATCTAGTCGGAAAAAACTGAATATGGCTTAAAATGCTTATATAAATACTCGAACTTGCTATATATGACCAGATTTGTACATGAACTGTGCCACAAATCTGTTATTTATGACCACTTTAAAGAGAAAGGGCAACATTCACACAAACGTTCCATATTATTCATATTACGATTCACTCTGTTAAGTGAACGCCTGTTATCGGAACTTATTGCTAGTAAATACAAGAAATACTACTTTCCTATATGATATGAAATAGAGCATTTTCCTCTAAATGCATTAATCATTGTAGCGTTAGAATCATGATAGTTATTTCTAGCTTTTTAATCTTATCTTCGTCGTTGGTGATCTTATCTTGAGGTTTCAACATTTCTTTAGCACTCCCTTACAAATATATTCTGCTATCAATTATGATTCATATTAATGTTACATATTTTTCATATGACTAGTGTAGTTAACTAAATGCTTGTAAAACTTTTCGAGCATTCTATACATATTTGTACTGATGAAATATTTCATCGGAAATTACTGGTTACTTTAAAATAATTTCTTTCTAATAATATAGAGCAACTGGGGGTCAAATAACGATTTTCAGAATTTTTTTGTCTAAGCATCACGCAGAAGTTCATTACACGAAATAATCTTATTCGTGCAGGTTAGTATCTTATTCCCACTGTTTTAAATTTGAAAATTTCTCTCATTTACTGTAGAACCTACTACTCAGACCTCCAAAACTACTGAACAGATTTTCATAGGTAACCTCGTAAAAACATATTTACAAGTTATTAATCGATTGGGCCGATACTTGATGAAAATCTAAATACATAATTTAAATAAAACTAAGTAGTTTTTCGATTTTCACTATAATTAATTCAAAACATGACAATATCGTTTCGCCAACACAGTGGTTTCATCAGATGTTTATGATAAACTGAGCTATTACATTGTGGACTGCGTATATTTATCCTGAAGTGCTGGGGTGGGAATGACCATAGAACACTGTTCTTCTTTTACAGTTTATCATCAAGAACTGATGAAGCCACTGTGTTGGCGAAACGATATTGTCATGTTTTGAATTAATTATAGTGAAAATCGAAAAACTTCTTAGTTTTATTCAAATTATATATTTACAAGTTGTTTGAACTTCCCCGAAAATAATGCTTTTATTCCATTAGAATGTGGTGTTGAAGAGAAGAGTTAATGCCATTTATAATAAAACCTCGATATACCATCAAGATATCATGATCAGTGGCGACGCAGCAGTTTGCGCACAGAATCCTGCTATGAAATAATTTAACAAATTTTCAGAGGATAATCGGATAAAATTTAAATTTCTTTCAACTTTATAGGCCTCGTTACCAGAAGCTGACCGGCATGACACCAGCGAGATTTACAAAAAACTTAAAGTTGGAGAACTGCAATTGTTAGTGCCCCAAATTGATTGGCTCAAATATTTGAATTCGTTTTTAGGGACGACTATAACGTCTGAGGAACCTATAGTTGTGTATGGGCTCTCCTATTTTGTTGAACTTGGTAAAATTTTGGAAAACACCAATACAAGGTAAATCCTCTCAATTTCAAAACTTTATTTTTTAAAAATAAAGTTTTTCATATCAAAAAATGCCTGTTATTGCTAAAAACTGTCAAAATAAAATATCTTAAACAGGCAATAAATCAATTTCAAGATATATATATATATATATATATATATATATATATATATATATATATATATATATATATATATATATATATATATATATATATATATATATATATAAAGCCCGTTATTAGCAAAAACGGGCTTATTTTAATGTTAAAAACTTAATTTTCGTTGACGTTTCGTTGTACATCACAACTTTGTCAAAACTAATGAATAATTGAATATTATGAATTACTATTGACATCAAAATGTCAAACTGATTTTTTAAAAAAATCGAATTAGTTTTTTTTGTATTTTCACATATTGATTTTCAGTATCAAAGGAATATTTTCGGCTTAGCATTAATCTCTGATACTCTGATACTAAAAATCAATAAGTGAAAATACAAAAAAACTAATTTGATTTTTTCAAAATTTAAGTTTGACATTTTGATATCTATAGTAATTCATAAAATTCAATTATTCATTAGTTTTGACAAAGTTGTGATCGAAACGTCATCGAGAATAAACTATCTATTCAGAAAAATATATAGACATACATATTCAATGTAATTGGGATTGCAGTCCAGGACAGAAAAATAAGTTACCTCTTTAGTATTTTCCAAGCTTTTGAAAATGTTTATTTTCTTCTTCAGGGCTAAAAGAGTACAATATTAACAGTTTATAAAAGAAGGCACTCTTGAAAATTTTTCTTACAATTACTATGTAGTTAGTCCGAAAGTATATTTGTTTCTTGAATTTTGATAATATGTACGAGTATTCCCAAATGCATTGGGTTCGAATATTATTGCATTCTACGTGTTTAGTAGTTGAAGGAAGCAATGACACTAACTGCATTTCTCAATTCTGCTTTTCAAGTGGATCAAGTGTTTTGTTATATCACTTGTTAATATTGTAGTATTTTAGCCCTGAAGAAGAAAATAAACATTTCCGAAAGTTTGGAAAATATTAAAGAGGTAACTTATTTTCATTTGTCATTTGCAAGTCAATATTTAGATCCAAAAAGGTGCATGTGGCACCTACAAAATTTACTATAATGTGTTTCGATTTGCCCAAATTGAAAACAAAGACTTCTTTTCGAATTTTTCATTGCTTCATTTCAGAAGAAATATTCTTCCTTACTTTCCTCTAATTTTCATCATGTAAAAGTCGAGTATTAACATATTCTCAGTAGTTTAATAAAACTGTTGTATTAAACTCTTGATTATGGTTAAGAAGACCGAAACATTCATCGAGTTCAGAAAACATTACTCGTATTTATGAAAGTTGTCAAGAAGTTTACGTTCATAATTTATAAAGAAATGCATAAGGCTTCGATATAATTATACATCTGATTCATATAATTCAAAACATTCTTTCGAGTTTAGAATTCAGCCATCAAATAAGATATATTGATTAGTACGAATTACCATTGTTTTTGAATTATAGGTTTCATTTCAAGTCTTTTGTATACATTATCCTGTAGATTGAATAGCATATTAATTTTAATAATATATTGAATTATGAATAATGTATTTATATCTTATAATTTTCAAATGACATTCCTTATTCCAATTGTATTCGAATTATTTTCGAGTAAAATTTTTCGAAAATTTCGTTTTCAGAACTATTCATAACTATATATTCTGGAGATTTGTTATGAGTTTATCGTCACATATGATCGGGGATTACCAGAAAGAACGAGTCGAATTCAGAAAAATTCTACAGGGAGTTCAAAGTGAAAGACACAGATGGTCACAATGTGTTGATTGGACCAATAAAAAACTTGGTTTAGCTGTTGGAGCGCTGTTTGTAAGAGATAATTTCAACCATGAAAGTAAGGTAAGCACTATAGCCCATTTGTGAAACAGATTTTTATATGGCTTTTGTGAATCAGTTGTGCTGGGATCGAATCCCAGGCTAGGTATAGAAGTTCGTGTGTGTTTTTGACTTTAGTGGTTATGTTGATAAATAATAAGGGGTACTTCACATGATTCCACGTCCAATCGCCATCTGTAAACTGTATTTGTATCTGTTTTTATAAACTGATTTGTTTATAAAAATATGTTAAACCATAATTATTTCACACTCAAACCAAAGCAATCACAACTTGGTACTGTGGTACTCATACAAAGTAAATTATTCAATCGAAAAATTAAAAAATGCCATATTCACTTCATAGACGCATTAAAAAAATTGTAATAGAATATTTATGAACTAGAAAACTAGAAAAAGTTTTGAGATATTCGAAAAGTAAAACTTTGTTCTTGAATGATGATTTTTCAACTCACTGAATGCAACAAATTATTCTCTTAAAGTCGTAAAATTATACTTTCAATAATGTTCATTGATCTTGGTGAATATAAACTTAAATTCAAACACTTGAACTTATGATTTACACTTTATTGACTACATAGCATGACGCGTTTCGTCGTTACAAACGACTTCTTCAGATGCTTACAGAATAATCATAATACGAGTAGTAAGTAATAGTAAGAATAATAGTAAGCATCTGAAGAAGTCGTTTGTAACGACGAAACGCGTCATGCTATGTAGTCAATAAAGTGTAAATCTTAAGTTCAAGTGTTTGAATTCAAGTTTATATTCAATTATAATGAATTTACGTCAAGTAAACGTCAACACTATTAAATATTTAAAGATCTTGGTGAACACTGTTGAAAGTAAAATAAATCGAAACTCTTCTCTAAATTCGACAAAAACCATTTCATTGATGCTACATTTATTTCGGGTTACTTATATATTTTCAAGAACTGATAAAACTGTTATTGGTTAGTTGAGTCATTGTCAGAAATTGATGTAACTGTTGAATATTAACTTTTGGCAGTTTACTTTTTTTATAATTTTTATGAAACTTGAGTGAAAGAATAACCAATTATTTGTTGATGTGAACATATTTCATTAAAATTGAATATAACCATTAGTTTGATAACAATTGGCGAATATTAGGCAGATGAATGAAAGAACTGAAAACTATCAGAACATGGCATGATTATTTATTAATGAAACAATATTTAAATTTATTATAAATGCTTATAGCTAATCTAAAGTGCAAAAAAAAATACAAACGAAGAAGAAAGAATCGTATACCTGAAATTGAACTTAAAAATTCGGGAAATTCTTAAGCCAGGTACACCAACTAAAAGGTAGGAAAAGATACAGATAATGATTATACAAAATTATTATACAGAAAGTGTTAATTTAACATCAGAAGAAGAAGTTGTACTTCGAAACTCGCGTCATGCGTATTATTTTTTAATATATGACAAAAATTAAATATTGTTCCATTATGCATATTAATTATCTCTCCAAGTATCGGCCTCATCAATCATCAATAATTATTTATCAATCATTTTAGGCCCTAATATTTACTTTGTATCCTATCGTATTGAATCTTGTATTGTCTGCCCTTTTTAATTTCGTGAATGATTAATTCTTGATTATGATAACGAGATGAGTAGTTCTATATCAAGTTGTTTGTCTTCATTGTAATCCTACACAATTTAATGAATGAATTTATTTCAAGGAAACAGCTTTGGTGATGATACATACGATAAGAGAAGCTTTCAATGAGCTTTTATCTCACAATGATTGGATGGACGATGAAACTCGTGCTGTGGCAAAAGAAAAAGCTAACGCTATGAATGAACGAATAGGGTATCCGAAAATAATAACAAACAAGATGAAACTGATAGAGGAGTATGCATCAGTAAGTTCATTGCTCTTACTTTTTGGTTTACTTTCATGGGGAGTGACAAATGGTGCTTTTTCAGGGTCTCTATACCTTAAACTCTACCTTTTAGAGAACTATCTTCGTGTTGTGAATATTAATAATGTTACAGAAAATATATAAACCACTTTATAATTATGACAAGTTGGACCATAATATGTTCTTGTTACTCATCTTTTGGTCTACAATGTGGGGTACAATGGCCACTTCCTGATGTAATTGGTAGTAGTTAGAATATTGCTTTTTGCAATTTGGATATCGTCTCCACATCAGGTATTCTATATGAACTATAAGGATCAGAAATTGCACAATCAGTTTCATTTTTCTTCACGACTTTTGCTCTTTTCTTTATTTTGTCTTGGATAATGAGTTTGGGGATAGATCAGCAATATTCTCTTAGAATGAACTATAGTAAGACATCTCATAAGTTTAGATACTGTTAAAGATCTAACATCTATAGATAATGCAGGAAAACCAGACATACAGAGTAGTTCACAAGTTCACTACCCAAAAACGCAAATCAGCAGTAATGAAGCCAAAAGACCTTAAGTTAGCATAATTTGGTCTTTGATATATTTTGACACATTGACCACATAGATTTGAATTTATTCAATTGTTTAATAATTACTATGTTTTAAGTAGTCCAAACTTTTGACTAAGTGAACCCCGCTATCTTGGACCTTGTTGTTGAATCGGTGGTTTTACAGGTAGTCTTTTAAAATGGATAAGGAGCTATTATAAAAATAACACTCATGTTGTAAAAATTAGAAACCTCAGGCCTCAACATTTCTGGTTACGTCAGGTGTTCCACAAGGTAGTCATCTCGGTCCTTTTTTATTTTCTCTCTTCATTGATGATATCACTTTAGTTGTTAAGCATTCTAAAGTTTTGTTGTTTGCCGATGACTTGAACATCTATAAGTCCATCTCTTCAGTTGGTTATGCTGCTGATCTTCAATCCGACTTGCTAGCTGTGGTGGGTTGGCTTTCGAGTCGTCAGCTCAATGTCAATTTTGTTGAATATAAATGTATTACCTTCCATAGAACCAATGATCCAATATTGTATCCATATTCAATTGGTGGTGCAAAGCTTGAGCGTACTAATCTCATTAATGATCTTGGAATAAACCTGAGCTATCAACTCGAGTTCAAAGAACATTTTAGAATAATTACCAACCGTGCATTGAGAGTGATTGGTTTCATTTGTCGGAACTCTGCTGAATTTTCTGCCGAATTAACCATAAAATTACTCTATTTTGCTTTTTGTAGACCTATTGTTGAATATGGGTCAATTATTTGGTCACCTCATTATGAGGTGGACTCGAAGTATATTGAACGAGTGCAGAATAAATTTCTATTTATATATATCTTTATAGATCAATACCTCGTATAAATTTTTCGGCAACTTTTAAATTTTTCGGCAACTTTTATTCGCATTCAATTAGGTATACAAACCTTGGCTTCAAGAAGAATTATATTTGATTTGGTCTTTCTGTTCAAATGTTTGAATAATTTTATAGATTCTAATGCATTGCTTGGTCAAATTGGCTTTCACGTTCTTTTCAGAAGAACTAGAACTGACAATGTATTTGCGTACTCCAGCTGTCGTACTAATTATTTGACTAATGCACCAATTAATAGAATGTTATATTATGGTAATCGCTATGTAAATGCTGACCTATGTTTTTGTACATCACTTCATGCAGTTTCGCTGTGTAATTAAGAACTTTAATTAACTGTAACTTTAGTTAACAAATTTAGGTATTATATATTTTTTCTTATTTTTTGTAAATGGGATTTTCGTAAGTAAATAAATAAAGAAGTTATTGATACCAGCAACTATATATGTGCACTTTTCTACAAATAAATATATGAACAGTTCACTGATAATATTGTTCTAGAATCTAGGATAATAAAAAACGAAATTCTAATACTTTTGTAATGATAAATTCTATGAATTTTGTAAAAAATCTTTCCAGTTAAACATCACCAAACATAACTTCATGCAAAATATACTAAACGTACTGAAATTTGACGCTGACCAAAATTTGTCGAAATTGAGACAGCCCGTTGATAAAGACAAATGGTCCACCGAACCGGCAGTAGTGAATGCATTTTACAATCCAAACAAAAATGACATAGGTATTTTATTGCATTAATATAATTTGATTCTGTAATAATGAGATTATTTTAGTTTTTCCAGCCGGTATTCTGCAACCATTGTTCTATAGTCAACATTTTCCAAAATCATTGAACTATGGAGGTATAGGAGTTGTTATAGGACATGAAATAACACATGGCTTTGACGATAAAGGTATAATTTATAACTCTACTTATACGCTTCAATTATGCTGAACTTATAGACAATGTTATTTGTGCTAGATAAGCCCTAACATGTTTATGCAAATATCAGTGCAATATTGTTCAGTCCGATTTAGATATTTTACTGATATAGATTTATTGATTATAATAGCACTATTTTCGTAATCATGGAAGACACAGCAAAATCTCAAAGGGCAATAATTTTCTCTTTGTGGAAAGAAGGTGTGAATCAGAAATTATTCTGCATGGAGTATTTGATGAGTCTGCAGAATCCAAAATTCCTGTTTATCGATTTCTGTGGATCCATCGATGTTTAAAACTGGTTGAATATAAGTAGAATACCATTCACGCAGTGGACATGTGATGAAAGAAACATCACAGCTGTCGTAGAGTGAAAGAGTACAGCCGAATGACCATTCCTCAAATTTTTCTGCTACTGGGTATAGGTACACGACAAGTACATTACATCTTGCATTTTGGTGTTAGCGAGGTTGCAGAAATCTTGTTAACGCAACAAGATGTTGAAATCAACATCAATTGAACCGGTGTGATACTTAACGTCAACTTTGGAGTTGTGGTGATAAATTTAGGCAACGAACAATAATCTGTGAAAGAGAGTGGATTACTTATCTCTATCATTACACCAAAAGTAAAATGTACATGGACTTCTCCAAAGCGTTTGACAGGCTTGACCATGGTATTCTATTGAATAAACTAGGCACTTTCGGGCTTTCGACATCCCTCATCAAACTTTTCGAATCGTACTTGATAGGCAGAAAGCAACGCGTTTTCAGCCGTGGGTCAATTGAATACTGTGCTTCATCTGGAGTGCCCCAAATTTCCATGCTTGGTCCTCTGCTTTTTAAAATGTTCATAAATGATATAATCGATGTCATTGATGTTGAGGGTTTATTGTTCGCAGATGACTTTGAGATTTTTCATTATGTTACCAGCATCGGTGACTGTGAACGCTTTGCAAGAAACTTGCGTAATATTGTAAATTGGTGTGATTTCAACAAATTAAACCTCAACATCTCCAAATGTCATGTAATGTCGTTCTCCACAAAATATAATTTGATTAATTTCAACTATGAAATTGGTGATAATATTTTGGGAAGACCTAATACATTTATTGACCATGGCGTAACCTTTGATTCTCAACTAAATTTCGTGCCACATATCAATGCTACAGTAATCGCTGCCTGTAGAGTATATGGTTTCATTGTTCGTGTTGGAAAGGAATTTAGCAATATATCAACTCTGAAAACATTGTATTGTGCTTTCGTAAGATCTAAACTCGAATACAGATCAACAGTCTGGAATCCTGGTTATCAGTTACACATTGATCAACTGGAGTCTATAAAACGAAAGTTCCTGAAACTTTTGAGCTTCAGAATTGATGGAATATATCCACCTATAGGCATACAACATGAAACGCTTACAAGTCGACATAATGTGGACACACTCAGTGCGCGAAGGAAATGCCATGCAATAATCTTCTTGCATAAAATAATCAACAATAAAGTGAAATGTCAGGAATTATTGCAAAAGCTTAATTTTATTGTCCCAAGAGTTTCTTCCAGAAGCGCATTCACGATCTACCTTCCAGCAGCTAGAACAAATGTTCTAAAATTTTCGCCATTGCACACGATGTGTGAACAATGTAATATTTTGGGAGCTAAGGTGGATATTTTCAACTGTTCTGTTACTTATATTAAGGCAAGTTTCCTTGATATATATAATCTCTGATAGAACAATCATTTATATGTATTCACGAACAGAATTCATATTCGCTCATATAAGTATGTGTGTATAAGTGTTAATATGTGAATGTATATATATATTTGTGTGTTCAAATTTATATGTATGTATAAGTTTGGTCAGCATTTAAGTTTTTTTTATTCCTATAATTATTATATTTCATTTCAACAGTTGTGATTCATATCACAAACTTTCATTCAAAATGAAAGTACAAAATTGAAACTTTCGTATTACCAATTTGTTTTTTGTATATGTTGTGTTTCCTTTTTTGTAATTAGGACCTGTCCTGTAAAACAGTGTACCTATGTTAAATAAATAAAAGTAAATTCCAAGAATGGCGCAAACCTGAGAAAGGGCATCCGCGTAGAGCGCGTGAGGTTCAGTACTGATTTATTGAATCGCTGGCATTCATCTAGTCTAATTCTAAAAATGTGCTTCCTTTGGTAACATTTCTTCAGTATCCTCTATACAATTTGAAATAGCATTTTGTTATCTTATCGTTGTTAATACTTGATTACGTTTCTAAATTCAATACTATTTTTAAGGGCGACAGTTTGACAAAGATGGAAATATGATGCAATGGTGGAATAACGCCACTATAAAAGCTTTCAGAGAAAGAACGCAATGTATAATAGATCAATATTCTAGATATAAAATTGATGAAATTGGACTGTATATAGATGGTAGGATGACGCAGGGAGAAAATATTGCTGATAACGGTGGATTGAAACAATCGTTTAGGGTAAGATTGGAATACTTTGTACACATCGTCCTCCTCAAATATAATATAATGAGAAATTATCGGTATACTGTGCGTCAGGAAGATGCTTTTGACATGTTTTTCGAACGTGTTAGCTTTCATTAGAAAGGGATATACATAAGTTGCTTAAAGCCAGCTTACTCCAAAAAACGTAATTTTTTCCAATATATTTTATTTATAGTACAAAACATGTTGAGTAATCAATTTATTTACATATAAAAGCACATATACGAAATTACTTGAAAAAAATTTATTTATTTCTTTTCAAAATGGCGGTCCTGAAAATGGCTGCTGAAACATCTGAATCGGAGGTGAATGACATCATTTCTTGGAAAAGAATTATCTGAAAGCAAAAAACAAAACGGTTTCATGTTCTGTATCGAATTGGCTATGACCTCAAGCAGAATGAAACATTTTCAATGAAAAAAAAAACAAAATGGCGGACTTGAACTTTTCTGAACTCTTCTTTGAACTCTTGATGAAACATAATTAAATATTAAATTGAATTAAACCCATGGCTTAATGTTTCACGATTATATTTAACAACATGAATTGGTCAACATGTTTCGAGCGGGAGCTCATTTTCAAGACTGACGCTCAAAACATGTTGACAAATTCATGTTGTTAAATATAATCGTGAAAATATAAGCCAAGACTTTAATTCAATTTAATATTTAAGATTGAACAATGTTTTTTAATATTTTTCACCACTCGACCTTCTCTCCAAAAGGCATCATTGAAATAAAAATGTTAGATTAAGTGATCTGAAAAGTATAAAATAACAAAGTAAAAGTACAAAGTACAAATAGAAGTATCTCTCTGTTGGGATGTCTAGTTACTGTATATTGTATATAACTTTTTAGGCTTACCGTAAGTGGGTTTCGCAACATGGCGAAGAACCCGATCTACCTGGCATGAATTTAACACATAATCAACTTTTCTTCCTGAACTACGCGCAAATCTGGTGTGGCTCCATGAGACCAGAAGATGCCCTAACCAAAATAAGAAGCAGTGTGCATTCACCAGGTCCAATTAGAGTTTTAGGACCGCTGTCGAATTCGAAGGATTTTGCTGAAGCTTACAATTGTCCTTTAGGTTCACCTATGAACCCTACAAACAAGTGTAGTGTATGGTAATTTGAAAATGGAGAGAAATAATCCTTTGACAAGAAATTTGAGAGGCAGAAGATGAATTTTATGCGGGAAGTCGTAGCGATAGATTTGGAAGAAGATGGTTCGTTTTGTGCCACTGATTGAAATATGATATAAAAGTTTCTATGAAAATTGAAATAGATATCTATATATTATAAAATATAATTATTATTAATTTACTTTGTTTTTATTTTACTAATTTACTTTGTTTTAGTAGTATTAAAAACAAAAATTTACTTTGTTTTTGGGGTAGTAGGTCGATATCTATGAAATGAAAATATGAATATTTTCTTTCTAGTTCATGTACACTTCTGCTTGGTCCTCGCTTTGGTCCTGTATTGTACAAATATTGACGAAGATATTTCAGTTTATGGTTTGAAAGCAAGAAATCATTTCAAATGTAGGTATGACGAATAGGTTCAATAGTTATTTTGTCAAGTGTTTTTTATGCTGTATAGGTATTTGCTCAATTTAATGACTTAGCAAATAATAATCGTGTAAGAAGAAAATAATTAACTCTGTCGAATTCACACGTCCGTTTCAAATATTTGCATCTTGTCTTGAATACTCGAGGAATTTATGGTAAGATTATGAATTCTTATTCAATTGAGCACCATTTAAAACTACTTATAAAGTGTACCATACACTTTCTTTCAAGCTAGGGGCCGTTCAAGTATTACGTAAGCACTATAGGGGAACGGGGGGTCTTTGCTCTGCTTATTTTGGATGACATGGGGGTTAGGGAGGTCTAAATGATGATAACGTCATCAGTAGTTATTTACTTTTTTTACACGTTTTTACAACGACCTCACGTTATCTTTGCTTGACAACGAAAAGCATTTTCTGGGATTCCCGCAAATAATTCATATGTTTTAATTATCACGAGTAAAAAGTGAACACGCACACTGATAGGAAAGTTAGAACTGCAGCTGGCTAATGAACTTATGTGCATTATTCAAAATTTAGAGCGCGATGATGTTGAATGACTCGATGAAAATGACGTAAAAACATTCCAAAATTGGATGAAAGTGAGCAGACTCGCAACGCTGAGTAGCAAAAACATCCAATGTCATCGAAAACTTAGAATCATGGATTCGAGCGTGTAAACATTTTTAAAAATGTGAAAAGAAATAGTTGTATAAAAGTACTCGAGCGCGTCAGTCATTTACATTGAAAACGCACTTTATTTTTCTGATAACCATTACATATTAATCTGACGATTAATTCAAGGGAATGCCCTTAACAAGCGGTTGAAAAAACAAGAATGAAAAAGTTATTCGAGCGTGTCAGAGATTCAAAGTGTATGTAAAGTAATATCAAAAAGTGTCGTATTGAAAATTCTGACGATTTGGATGTGCCACAAAGTAATAATTAATTTCTATATCTTTAAAAAAAAAGTTATCTAGAGATACTCCAGCGCGTCATTATTTTATGCAGGATGTTCAAGTTGATATCAAAGTGGTCCTGAATAATAATCTGACAATTATATGGAGGGATATCGCTATTCTGAGCATTTTAAGTGAAATTTAGAAACAAGATATCTGCATTCACTTATAATTTTTTTTATAATTTGATAATATAAAATTAAATATAGATCGTTACAGATAGAAACCCGTATAGATCATTAAAATTTGAAATACATATGTTAATCTTCATCCCCACTGGATTCGTCTTCGAAGTTTGTTTCCACTTAAACTTTTTGGACGTCCTCGTTCAAGTGTAAAACACATTTTACCACAGATCAAGTAATAATAGCGTATGCCAAAAACGAGCAAGCTATTGTGATCCGCTGAGATTAGGGATGCTCGATGATCATCAATGTTCGATGTTTTAACATCGATGTTGCTCTAGGTGAATATTTAACATCGATGGAACGGAAAATTGATATCAATGTTAAACACGGCCTCTGTACGCTTCACCTTTTATCCACGATTCTATCGAGATGGCCCTATGGAAACCGTCCGATTATTATCAGTTCTTCATAATCCTATCAGTGAGTCCTTCAATTTGAAAAAATAGAAACGCGCTAGAGTATTTCGAGGTGACGTTTTTTTTACAATATAAAGATTCGCTCATTTCTTAATGTCACGCTCAAATTGTCAGATTATTGAGATATACGCTCTTCTGAATGTAATTAATTTACCTTTTCTTAATCTGACGCGCTCGATTTTTCTGAGGATAAATTATTTTTTAAATGTGACATGTTCTCCTTAACACACCCCGCCATATGAAGTGTTCATACTTGGTAGAGGTACATTGAAGGGTGCAAGGGGTCTTCCTATATAATTATCTGATACGCTCGAAACACTTCAAAAATCCCTGCTTGGGCTCCCCTACTAACAGTCATTTAGTGAAAATGATCGTCATTTAGTCATACTGATGACATAAATTACTGTTTCTGTCGGTTTTTGTCATTTAATGGAAATTATTCATCTCAAAGTTTTGATGGAGCTGCAATTCGTCCAGGAACTTTATCGAACAATAAATTTTTTAATAAAAGAATATAGTTCTCAATAAAATATTTTACATACATAAATATAGTTACAATCTGTTGATCAAAAATAATTCTTCTTTTTTATAAACACTTCGAAACTAATCTGTAATCTGGACTACCATAAATATTAAAAAAATATTCGATGTTCAGATATACGAAGTGTTTCTGAAGTCTCACTCAAAATTCTTTGGACTACGTATAGAATATGATCCCTATTATACCTAGGGTTGCCAACTTTTACAAGTATTAGGAAAAAAAAAGTATTTTTCAAATTTTATGTTTTTATTGGTTTAAAAACATATTTTTGCTTGCTTTTAGCACATGCCAACAATTTTTTGTTATCTTTAAATGTTGGAAAGCTTGTTTGACAATTAACATTTAAATTTAAATGAACAAACAATTCGTTTTTAATTGAATTTATTGAGAGAAATTAAGATTATACTTTTGTAAAACTTTGGTTATTTTAGCTTTTTTAGGAGTCACTGGTGTGTCGCTATCAGAATTACTCGTCATTTATAAGCATTAATATTTACTTCAAAATGCATTCTTGAATTATAAACAAAACCAACAAATTTTTGTACAATTTCGTCGATAGTGAGTGACATGTGACATCCTCTGACAAATGTCACAACTGTTTTCGTTCACTAATTATGAAAATTATAAATCGTTAAGTACCCATAATAAGTATTTGTTTCATCAGGCATCAGAGTAAAGGTTGAAAATAAAGTATTTATTTATATCTAAAAGTATAAAGTATAATTAGCAAAAATAAAGTAGCATACGTTATTATAAAGTATAGTTGGCAACCCTAATTATACCTACTCATACTTACCGATGACTTTTTTTGTTGAGGGCATATGATATGGTATAGCTGGTTTATTTCGAACCATAATCATGTTTTGAGCACGTTTGCATAAAATAACGAAGGCAGTAAAATTCAGGGTCGATTTTACGATAATAGAATCAATAGTTCGACACACTTTAAACAATTTAAAGTCCATAATACAATAATATTTGATATTTTCTCATAATTTTTCTCAAATTTAAAGTCCAATTCATTCGTTAATTAAAACTATAAAACTTTGGGTTGCGACAAGACCTATCCCAAAAATGCATGCAAATTCTTCGAAATTTAATCAATTTTTATTTCAGACAACAGTTTGAAAAGTTGTGGAATGTGTTAGGTACCTACTCTTTTCGAAAAAGATCCAATCAAGTAATAAATTTACAACTTTCTCAATGAGTAGCAAGATTTAAAGAATATTTTTCAAATGAAAATCATTTGAGATTGAAAAATAACTGGGTACATAAACAATATAAATTACAATTTGCTAAAATATTCTACATCAGCTTTATCAAATTGCTAAATTCAAATGTGTTTTTATGTAACAAATTAGCTTTACCCGTCCTTCTATTGAAAATATTTCAATGTGAAATCGAAATAATAGGACACATTCTCTCAACAGTTTCGAATATAGCGAATTATTCATTTTAATGTTGAAGATAATATTTATTGCTGAAACAAATGATCACATGCAATGCCATTTCAAATTTAGATTGGAGGAATTAAGGATGGTATATTTATGGTTGACGATTTTTTATAATGTATATTGTACCTCTTATAGAAATTCCCCAAATTGGCCATGTTTCAGATTATTGATAATGTATAACAATAAGAACAATAATTATACAATCAATTATACGGTTGAGGTTTTTGAATCCGTCTACCAGTGTTTCCGTCAAACAAGTACGCCTACTTGTTTGTGACGGGGTCTTTTTTCGATTCATCTTGGGCATTTGATTCACTATCGTTTGAATTTATACTTGATAAATGCTACAATTGAGGCTTCAGAGGCGTTTTTCTGGATTGGTTACGTAGTTACTTTGAAGAAAGAACAATGGTGGTGATAATAGGCGAGAGTTATTCTCAGAGACATGACATTGTTCTTTGGATGCCGGAAGGCTCTGTACTCGGACCTCTTCTATTCATATTATTTATGAACGATCTGCCTGCGAAGTGGTCCCGATTTTTGTTGACACTATTTGCCGATGATTCATCAGTGGTTGTTTTTGGCAGGACTTCTGAAGAATTTCTGGAGGCATGTGAATGAATTGTGAGGGAGTTTGTAAATTGGTGTCGAATGAACAATCTGATGGTGAACGTTGACAAAACTGTATGTTTCCATTATTTTTGTCTGAAGGGCAATTGAATCAGTACCTTGAATGTTAAAAATGGAGACAACACTATATCATCATCCCAATCAACTAAGTTTCTAGGAATATATGTAGAGAGAAATTTGAGATGGACAACACACATTGATGTTTTATGTGAAAAATTGAGTCTCTCGTTTTTTGCAATCTCTGGAATTAAGAACATTGTACCTAGAAACTGTGTTACGATTATGAATGTATATTATAGTCTTGTATATAATCACCTAAATTATAATATTCTGCTGTGGGCCTACTCTACAGAAATAATTAGGGTGTTTATTACACAGAAGCGAATACTTCGGGTAATATTCATTATTCATCAACGAACGTCTTGTAAACTTATCTTAATTAATAATTACATACTCAACCTACCTAGCTTAAATATTTATAGATGTTTAATATATGTTAAAGAAAATGAAGATATGTTTATCAAATTGAATAGTAATCATGAGTATTCAACACGTAACAGTAATGTCCTACTTATTCCTAAGCATAAACAGCTAAATTTGAACACTCACTCTATTATCTTCATCAGAGTATTAAAATCTTGAACCATTCACTGTCAAATTTGAAATTACTGAGAGCTCATTTGTTTAAGAAGAGAGTTAAGGCATTGGTGTTAACAAAGTTATAGTGTGGCAGAGTACTTCGATGATTCGAATGTAAGTAAAAATGTATGAATCAATTTTTTTCATCATATTATGTTTATTTTTTTACCACGAATGTCCCTCACCATGTGAAATTGTCTCATATGTTCAATATTTTGTAGGTATTTTTTTCCTTTTCTTTTCTAATATAGTTGTATATTATTGGTAAGATAAACTGAACCAATATTTTGGTTTGAACCAATGTTTTTGTTCGATGGCTGAATGGAAAATCAGTCAAAACTTAATTCAGTCCTTTTGTGAGCATTCTTCTTAGTTGTAATTATTGTACCAATTGAGATAATGTAATTTTACAATGTAAGGAATGTTTCCCAATAAATTTTATTATATCATTATTTTTATATATATTATTATAAATGGATTGACACTTTCAAATAGAATTGAAAGTCGTATGCACGTCCAGCACTATGTAGACTCCACGAAATACTAAATAATTTAATGACCATTGGAATATAACAGTGTTCAACTGAATTACGAGAGTGGGACATGATTCAGTTACGATTTATAAACAAACACACACTCCGACCGTGTCTCAGTGGCAGTTGCTCGGTCTTGAGCGCGCATTCGACGAATGTCCGGTACTCAAAATGTTCGCGCAGGTTCAACAGTACAATAATTTATGAATTTATGCAAACACAACTGGCTCATCGCAACTCGAAATACGACAATATGATAAGATATGAGGTTTGAACGAATTTAATCAGTTACCAAACTGAGATCTGAAGATGAAAAAGAACGGTGAGGAAATTTCAACGCTCCAGTTCAATGCGACTAAGACGAAGACGCCGATCGAAGAGACAAATCTCATTGAGAAACAAGTTAAACCCGTTATCACATCGAAAGTTCAGAAAATTAGTGCAGTGAAAAATGTTAACGCGCCGCAAGTTTCCGGTACAACTCAACCGATTAGTGCAAAAAATGCGGAAACTTCGCAAAATCCTATGGTTCAGGTGCCGAAAACCGCAAAGATAACTGCTGGCAATTTGTCGAATAAGCAGGCGAACACAGCAAGTGGAACAAAGTCGGCACCTTTATTTCAACAAAATATGAAAAACGTAAATTTGCCCTCTGTGAAGAACGTGACTAATCCACCTCAAATTGTTAAAAATGCTCAAGGAAATTTAGTTAATGTGAAAAGTGACAGTGATTCCAAAGAAGTTAAGGAATATAACCTAAATTCTCAAAGAACTAAACTTCATCACCTGCATCACCATCCGCAAACTATAATAGAAGATGAAGATGATACATCCGAGGATACTAATCGACCAAATCCTGAAACTATTCATCAAAATTTACGGAGTGCTCTGGAGCAGCTGGACAGTTACAAGAACAGGCCTAACAACACTCCAACTGCGGTAGAATTGCACTGTCAAACCGGCGACAGATCGAACAGATCCTCCAACGCACCTTCTTTGAACGAATTTCCCATAGGAAAAACAAAAATTAGGAGAGTAGCTACAGGAGTTGATCTACCAACTCATATGACTTCAAGGCCAAGTTCACCAAATTTTAGAAGAGAAAATAGTGTCAGATCTTTAAGAGGTGTTTACTATGGTGAAAAACTGGGTAGTGAGTGTGGAGATACTAATATTTCTAAAGCCTTTTCGGATATGGGTACGATTCGGTCGTGGGCGTCGGTCGGTTTGGGATCAACCGATGGAAAGAAAATGATTATTAGAAGAGTACCAACATCACCCGAAGAGTTGTTCACAATCGTGAACCCACCCACGTAAGTTTTTACAGATAATTTAAGATGTGTTCGAAAATTTAATCATAACTGCATTATGTGTGAGTTCTTCGAGACAGATTTCATGCACAACTCTTGACCAAAAAATAAATAAATCAATTATAGTTGGCACTATATAAGTATAATGATTTCTTTGTCGATATATTTTGAGTTATCGTCTATTCATTATTACTGGTTACAAAGGGTAAGACTGAGAAAATTCTATTTTCCATTCAAATCGAAATTGACAGAAAACAAAGAACATTTTTATGAGAGATTGAACTATGAGACAATTGAAAAAACCTTTAAACTTGACAATTGAAAAAACCTTTCACCTTGACAATTGAAAAAACCTTTCAACTTGACAATTGAAAGGATGTAAACGAATTAATTCATAAAACTGTACTTAGAAGGGGAATCAATTCCATTTTATCGTCAGCGATGAATCAACATCACAATGGGGGACTTGGAATACCCCTAGTGAAGTTTAAGCATTCTTTTATTTGAATTTTTTTAATTTTTTGGCGCCTCTATCTGGGACGAATCGCAAAGCGTTCACTTCAATGTTGGTCACATCGAGACAAACAAAATTAATAAAATAATAAATAGAGAAATATTTAACATCTACAAACCCGTTCTAGAAATCTGAGTTTTCAAAATAGTGTCCTCACTTCTTATTATTTTACGACTTGATAATTATACGAATACGAATGAATAATTAATTGAAAATTTGGAGTGTTTACAAGGGAACAGCGGTGCCGTTGTTCCTATGTTTGAATGTAAAACATATGTAGTTAAATAAAAAAGTCTAATTTCAAAAAATACTCAGTTGAATTGAACGAAAAATGTTCGGTTATGCTATATTTATTTTTCTTGTTTAATATTAACGAAAATTCTGTTTTTTTAACTGCTGTTTGCTTTATAGATGACGTTGCTATTCGCAGTCTTTCTCTATTTTGCAATAGCGATATTTGGTTGATATATTGCAAATATATCAACCAAAATATAATATTGCAAATTAAATTGTAATTGGCAAATCAAATATATGTCTAATTAGATGGAAAAGTAGGTAACAAAATCGAGATTATTTTCAATGAAAAATACCATAAATATTACAAAAAAATTAAGTTATTCAGATAAGCGAAGTGTTCTTATTCTCACTCAAAATTCATCGGACTACATAAAGAATATGATCTCTATTATACCTACTCATACTTACTTATGACTTTTTGTTGAAGACATATGGTATGGTTTAGCTGCATTATTTTGAACCTTAATCATGTTTTGAGCACGTTTGCATATAATAACAAAGGCAGTAAAATTCAGGGTAGATTTTTCAATAATAGAATTAATAGTTCGACACACTTTAAACAATTTTAAGTCCAATTCATTCGTTAATTAAAGCTATAAAATTTTGGTTTGTGACAAGACGTATTCCAAAAATGCATGCAAATTCTTAGAAATTGGATCAATTTTTTAAGTCAACAGTCTGAAAAACAGTGGACTGTGTTAGTTACTCTTTTTAAGAAAGATCCAATCAATTAATAATTTAAGTACTTAGTAGTTTTATTGTTCTTTATATGATGTTGAACCGCGACTCCATTTCCTAATACGTTACTCAGAAATTAAATCAATTTATTTTTTAATGTTACACAAAACCGTGTATTTGTGTATCTAATGATGATGATGATTTAATGGGATCTGTTGACGTAACAGTAAAAATACTGGTATTTTGATTGGTTATTACTTACTTATATCTTTTACCAAGTATCTTGTTATATGTTCTATATCCTTGTTCAGTACATTCACATTATGAAAAGATAGTGTATTTTGAATGTTTTATTGATTGAATTAGTTAGATGATTATATTCTACTTCATCTTTACTCTTGGCATTAACAGGCTTGAAAAATTTAAAAGTTGTTACTAAGTAGATATTAGTTGATTTTTTGTTATAAACTACTTATATTTTTGTCAAAGATCAAAAATATATATAAAAATTTGAAATTGAAAACAAATATATCTAATCATCTCACATTATTTCTAGTGTCATTAATTGCTCCAATTTTTCAAAATTTTTGATTGTAAGGAAATATTGGGAAAATTTCTAGAAAATGACAAATTTTTCGAATGTCTCATACATATTGCTTTGGGACTTCTGGAGTTTTTTCCCTAAAATTAGGCATTAAATTGAAATTCCTCTGAATAACTTTCTAAGTATATTCATATATCCAAATGATTTAATAACGATTTTCAAACGCAAAATGCCAAATTCATATCCAAATTGAACGTTTGACCGACATTTTTCCATTGATACAGAAACTACTGATAATTTTCAATAAATTATATTCAATTTAATTGTAAAGAATACAACTAACGGGGGTCCTAATTATTTTTAATTTCATAAACTACCTACTCTAAGGCCGCCTATCATAGTCTATTCTTAAATAAAACTATCAAGGCGCGTTGGAATGTTTTTATCTCCCATTCTGAATATGACATTGGGTGACGAAATACGAGTACAATAGTGTTCTTCGTTCTATTCTTCCAACAGCTATTTTCTCAACTCGGAGATGAACAACTTATTTATAAATAACGGGGCATCAGTTAATCAGAATCTGTCACGGCGCCCCAAAAAATAACTAGGTACTACACAAAATCGTTTAATTTTTCAAAGCTGCTCGAAAATTGATGTGGCGTTCATTCATCAGTACCTAGTAACATGGGAAAAAAGATATTCGATTGTAAGATTAGTTTAACATTTGTTGACTGCTTAGCTAATATCTTTGTACTTTTTTTAAAATCATTCAAAAATATCTAGATCAGTGAAGTTTCTTTATCATCAAGATTTAGAATTGTGTTACTATTTATACAATATTATAATTATATTATTTTGAATAATATTTAAATTATTTATGATTTCAAAAAGTAGTACCGTGTACAAACGGTGAAAAGGCAGATGATATATTGATTGAGATATATTGAATATGATATAGATTCAGAAGAATTTCCATATTTTCTAGCTATACCACGATGTCAAAAAGAATCTAATGAAATAATTATAATAGCAACTTCTCTCCTTCAGTAATATTTCATTAGAGATGAGATGTTTACATTTTTATTGGTCAGTTATACTCAACGTGACCAGACGTGAAAGACCTGTTCTCGCAAAGATACCAAACCTATCTTAATTTACAATTAGTTGATTGTGGAGCCTGAGTTTTATAAAAAGATCAAAGAACAAATACTTGGAGCAGTGATATTAATTCAACACCGAACTTGAACTTGAAGCGATAGGAAACGTTGACCAAAGCATCTCTTCAGAAAGAGATACAGATTGTGATATTCCATTTAAGGTAGAGTTTCTTACTCAAAATATAAAAATGATTTTTGATGTCCATTGTCCGGTAAAGACGGTTCGTGTGACGAAACCTAGAGGACCCTGAATAAAGTTTACTGTGAGAAAATTGCTTCAAGAGAGAATATTGCGCAAATTCCAAAAGGACCCCTCCACCGAAAACTGGGAGAATTACAGGTTGATCAGAAACTGCACTCTGCAATCCATACGTAATGAAAAATTAGCTCATCTGAAATTTTTTCATGATCGGAAAAATACTTCTCTGTTATACAAAACACTTAAGAATATGAATGTTCGACCAGACAAATCTATTGAAATACCTGCCAACATTTCCAATCTATTTGAGATAAATAATAATTTCACATCTTTTTTTGAAAACAGGGACGCATAGTGTTTCGAAAAAATATGCTACTTCAGAAATCGTCGTCTTCCTAATAACACGCGTTTCTCTTTCAAGGCCGTGGATTTGGAAACTTTGAGTAATATAATCAATAATATAAATTCTAATGCTGCGGTAGTGGTTGGTATCTCATTGCAGGGGGCTTTTTCCTGAACAGTGGAAAATAGCAGTGGTTATTCCGCTGCCTAAAACTCCCAAACCCAACATCATTATAATGATTTAAGGCCGATCAGTTTATTACCTGTCTTTTCGGAGATCAGTCATCGCAACAGTCAGGTTTCCAGAGGAATCGTGTTAAAATTACTGCACTCTCTCATTTGTCAGATGAAATTATTTCAAATGTTGATAAGCAATTAATGACTCTCTTAGTTTTCACTTGATATAACAAAAGCGTTCGATACGTTGAACCATCTTATCTTCGTGGTCGTAAGCATAGAGTAGTTGTGGGTGGTCAGGAATCAGCGGATAATGACATTGTTTCTGGGGTGCCACAGGGTTTTGTACTCGGACCCCCTATTATTTCTACCATATATTTCAGATCTACAAGAGTGTGTACCACATTGCCAGATTCATTCGTTTGCAGATGATACAGAATTATATTCGCATTCAAACGTGATGGGTATGCTGCGGCTAAACAGTGTGTAAATGAAGACTTGAGTGGATTAGTCGAGTACTGTTCGTTACATAATCTCAGGTTGAACCCTCTCAAATGTAAGTTGATTTTTGGCAGCAAAAAACATCGAGAAAATATAAAGAGAAATATCAAAATTGAACTGCACCACCAAGAGATATATTTTGACAATAATCTCAAAAACTCAGGTCTGTACTTTGATGAGAATTTAAGATTTGATATGCACTTGCAATATATAAGTAAGCAATGTTACTCGGCACTCCGATTGTTAAGAGTGAATAGGAGTATTTTGCAATACAGTTTGAAAAGTGTATTATGTCAAAGCTTAGTTATGTCCAAAATGCTATATGGACTAACAATATATTATCCATGCCTTACTTATGTAGATTCGAAACGACTTCAGATATTGCAGAATGCTTGTAGTAGATTTGTCAATAATTTGAGAAAGCTCAATGTGGAAAATTCATTCAAATATTCCCATCTCTGCCTTGTATATAGAAATATGTCAACATCTAGTCCTTCATATCTCCATGAAAAGCTCATTTCCAGGGATTCAGTACACTGTGTGTCTGTTCGTCACAACTCGCTATTAGCTATGCCTATTCATCGGTGTGCAATATTTAATTGATCAATCACTTATAACGCGGTGAAGTTGTACAATAATCTTAATAATGAACTTAGGAATGTGCAGTCTTTATTCTCAAATAGAGAAGGTTTGAAGGCGTTGTTGTTGGAAGAACAGATGAAGTGATATATAATAACCCTGATGTGATACATTGTTCCTTTCATTTTTTATTTTTTGCTAGTGCTACTTGATTTTTTGAGTTTTTTTTTGTATATTTTTTTGTAAATTTTTTATCACATACTCAATGGGTGTAATCTTATTTTAATGCCACATACATTTTTCCCCTTTTTATGATTGAAATTCCATGTATATTGTATTGGCTGCTTCAGTTTGTAAAGGGTTAGTGCAAGAGTAGCTGATGCTAAATCTCGCCCCATTCTATAAGTTGTATCAAAATATGATTTGAATAAAGGCATAATTATTATTATTATTATAAATATTGTATGTATAGGTAGCTATCACGGAAAGAATATCAGACTCTTCGAAATGCAAAAGTGTTTGAGGAGATTTCGCTAGTATCAGCATAACGATAGACAAAACAAACAGTGTCAGGAATGATGAGGTGAGAATCATTGGTTAGAGTTCTTGCACTACCTTCAACTTTGATTCAACGGATTTTTCTTTATTATTGAGTAGGTAGTGTCTTCCTAAAATGAACGCACCATCGAATGAGTTTATTTCAAATAAACAAAAATTGTGACAAAAGTAAGTGAAGAGTCCCAGTATTTAAAGTGATCTTGATTACAAAGATTAACATAAATGAACATTGTGAAGAGCAGTACAACTAAGAACTAAACACAACCCATTAAAAAAAATCGCAAATGCTCACTAAACAAAACCAACGTCTACTAAGTGTAATACAAACAATATAAACAATTACAACTTATTCAGAATCAGAAATAAGTGAAACAAAAGGGCCCTCATCACTTTGTAGGATAGTTTGTTGTCTATTCTTATCTCTGCCGTCAAATTGACGGTGTGTGGTCTTATTAGGTATTTGTACATAAATCTCGTTTACGACATATAGTTTAATAGTTTTTTTATATAGATTTAGGCATACTACTACGAATTAGGAAAAGTCACGAACTATAAAAAGAAACAAAAATAAAATTTGTGAAATATTCAAGAATTAATTTCCGTGCCGTCAAATTGACCATCTTGGTCTTTCTAGTGTTAAATCATAAACACACTTAAATCCATACCTATGCCTTCACCGGGGCTCGAACCCGAAGCTTACTGCACCACAGTCGGGTATTTTCACGACTGAACCACGAAGACTACCTATTCACGAGAATTGCATTAGTTACTTTGCACGATTTTATTAGTTAATTCTTCTCTGATTAAAAAAATGTGAATAACAAATCTCGTTACAAATTCGGCAAGAAATATTCCGCCTTGACAAAAATTAATCAGAAATAAGTGAAACAAAAGGGCCCTCATCACTTTGTTGGATAGTTTGTTGTCTATTCTTATCGCTGCCGCCAAATTGACGGTGTGCGGTCTTATTAGGTATTTGTACATGAATCTCGTTTACGACATATAGTTTAATAGTTTTTTTATATAGATTTAGGCTTAGTATTACGAATTAGGAAAAGTCACGAAATATGAAAAGGAACAAAAAATAGAATTTGTCAAATATTCATGAATTAACTTGTCGTGACGTCAAATTGACGGCACGTCTTGGTCTTTCTAGTGTTAAATCATAAATACACTCAAATCATCACACACCTATGCCTTCGCCGGGGCTCGAACCCAAAGCTTACTGCACCACAGTCGGGTATTTTCCCGACTGAACCACGAAGACTACCTATTCACGAGAATTGCATTAGTTACTTTGCACGATTTTATTAATTCTTCTCTGATTAAAAAAATGTGAATAACAAATCTCGTTACAAATTCGGCAAGAAATATTCCGCCTTGACAAAAAGAAGTGTAGCAATAGTTATACTAAATATTGTTTTTTGAGTATCTCAACGAAATACGTCTTCAAAGGCGCCATCCGATTATATTAGTCATTGTGAATGACGATCTACGAAGTCCAAAACGTGACTTCTATAAATATTTAATTAGAGTGATGTAATTCTGAAAACAACTGATCCTCATCAGATTCTCAAAAGATTTAAAATAGTAGGAAAATTTTCAATTCGCGGTATATTTATATTACTAATGATATTTTACATAATTATTCGAATTTAGATAGTACATCGTCTCTTCAATAATGAAGTGGTAAATTAATATTGAATACTATATATTTGTCCTAACAGTCTTAGCTTCCTACAAATAACTCCTCTTATAAAGAGTGCAGAGGTAGTTTATTGATGAACATTCTTGGAGATCCAGGAGCCATACCTAGTGCCTTGTCATTTCTTACAGAAATCGATATTTTATCAAAGTTATGATTGTACTGTAAATGATTTTTTTAATATTTATTCCTTTATTTATTTACTAATTCATTTAATTATTTCATTATTTAAGTATTTGTTCATAAGAGTGTTTATTTGTATTCATTATACTTACCTACTATGCATATTTCCTTCGCTGTGAGTTCCTCTTTTTGAGTGTTGAACTCTGCTGCCTAGTAATTATGGTACTCTATCTAATTACTCACGAAATGATCTAGTATTTGAATGATAATTATATATATATATATATATATATATATATATATATATATATATATATATATATATATATATATATATATATATATAAATAAGAAAATGAACACCAGAACATTCATTTGAAGATATTAAATTAACCAAGAGAATGTTATAGTAGAGCTAGATATGTGAACGTGTACGATGTGATGTCTCCATTATCTTTCAAGGGATAAATATTGAAATCGATGGATAACCTGATGGAAGAACGAGACATATATGTTTCGTTCTGCAAGGAACTCGTCAGTCGCACCACGTTCATCGAAGTGAGGCAACGATTTCAATCCCCAAGCATCTTCTTGTGACTCCAAGTGGAAGACCGTAGAGTAATGAATACTCCACATTCCATCTATAGGAATCAGTAGAAAGTACCTCTCAGATTACAGACACACCAAGCATCGAAATTTCATATATCTTCTATACCCGTAGGTATCTACTGAATTGCAATGTCTATTTGACAAATATCATCATATGATGTCTTCAAATGTCAATAGGTTGCGTTAGCAGTACGCTCGCGTTTATTCCCGTATTTCAGGGGCCTATTTGGCGATATTTTTAAGGAAATGAAATTTTTTTGTGCTTATGGAATAATATAGATGGAATTGTGGAGTATTCATTACTCTACGTTCCTCCACTTGGAGTCACAAGAAGATGCTTGGGGGTTGAAATCGTTGCCTCGCTTCGATGGACGTGGTGCGACTGACGAGTTCCTTGCAGAACGAAACATATATGTCTCGCACTTCCATCAGGTGTGGCATCGATTTCAATATTTCTCTAACATTTATCCCTTGAAGGATAATGGAGACATCACATCGTACACGTTCACATATCTAGTTCTACTATAACATTCTCTTAGTTAATTTAAATTCGTCAAATGAATGTTCTGGTGTTCATTTTCCTAAATATTTCATTCAGTGCCATGAGCACAAAAAAATTTCATTTCCTTATATATATATATATATATATATATATATATATATATATATATATATATATATATATATATATATATATATATCCCTAAATTGAAAATATATAACTCTTGAAGAAGTAAGGAAAACATTTAAACCACATACGTTTATCACATATTTGATTCGAAAATTTCAAGAACTCAAGGAAGTTTTTTCGGTATTCTGGACTGTTTCATTCTGTAGACATGTGCATACAACTTTGCTCGTCGTTTTCTGATTTTTTCCGTTATTTATTTCTCTTTTGATGAATTTCATTCTGAGGTCTTTTGATGTCGTTTCTATGGATTGGCCAGTAAATCTTTCTGAGAATTTCCCATTCTTGTTTTTCTATTTCTCTAATTCTTGAATAACCGTCAATAAACTTTGTTTCACCTGTGTAGATTGCTTCTGGAAGAATCGTTGTGTTATTATACCTCAATTTGGCGCCTCTCGAAATGTACTTTTTGTTATAATACGCCCATGTTAGCTTGTGGGCTCTTTGGTGCTTGATAATTCTCTGTGATATATTGACGAATGAAGTTCAGTTTTTTGTGGAATTATTCTATTAATTAAGTAACTTGTCGACTTCAATATTTTCAGGTCATTCAACTTCAATCGCCAATATATTATCTTATAACGTGAAAAAATACTAAATGTGGATATTACTATGTGTAAAATAACTCCTGCTGTGTATAATTCGCAAATATCAAATAATCGCTTAAATATGAATTTCATGACGTAAATTTCGAACGTGATTCAATAAAACCTGTTGCTGCTCAATACCGTAGCATCAATTTGTTTGAATGATGTGTGTAAATTTCCGTGAATTATGTGTTACAAATACGGATATGGAATTCTGTTATTACTCGAAGATATACGGTTTCATAATTCGTCGAACTGTAAAAATAGATCAATCTTACATATATATATATATATATATATATATATATATATATATATATATATATATATATATATATATATATATATATATATATATATATATATATATATATATATATATATATATATATATATATATATATATATATATATATATATATATATATATATATATATTCTGATTCTCATATAAAATCGAAATTGTTGTCCTTACTGATTTCTATAAAATGGGATCGAAAGTTGAAATTAAGAATATTCTCTCATGAAACTTCATCACAAAGTTCAATAAATTATGAATTAATTTTGTTTCCATTGTTATAAATGAAAAACATATTCTTAAATATACACCTCAAAAATCATTCCCTCATTGTGTCCCAACTACCGAACTTCAAAATATTTTCAAATATTTTAGGTAGCTTTTCTGAAACTACATTAAATAGTTTATTTTTTATTCATTTATAATAATATTATCTTTTTAAAAATGTATATTTGTTAGTTAAAAACACTAGGAGATATACACAAATTACATTTTTTGATGTGTCCTTAAAAGGCGAATCATTCCCTCATAGTTTTTATGACAGTGAAATAAGAACGAAATTTTAAATCAAACTGAACGCAGCGTTATATTTTTAGTAATGTGGTAGCACTACTATAAAAAAAATTGGTGAACTCGAAAGTCACTGATCAACCGTATTGTTAAAATTACTTTAAAGGAATAATTATTGTAATTTACATTTTCTCGTCATTCCCTCACACTGTTAAGAAAAGGTAAGAGATTGTTTATTCATCATAAACTGCTTATCGTATGTGTTTTTGAGCGTATTTGATTAGTAAGCATTGCCATAGAAAAGTAAGGTTATGTTCGCAGCTTTTGCACTTTTAACGTTTTTTTCGTCATTCCCTCATACTATTTGTTGGTGAGGGAATGACGGTTGTGTGAGGGAATCATAATGAATTCGGGAAATTCACGGTTGTTTGTTTTTTTTAGAGCGAAATAAGAAAGAGATGGCACAAAAAAAAAGTCACAGAAGCAGAAGCTAAATTAAAGAAAAAGGAATACGACAGAAAGAGAATTTTTTTAATTTTCACGAATAATATTCTCGAGTTTAGAACACTATCGTGTTTTGACTGCTTCAAAAAATGTTATTATTTTCACCTTGGTTATTATGAAGTCTGTACGTAACCTTATATTAAGTTTTGCAATAAAAAAATTGCATTTTTCAATTTAAGTAACAGCCCCCCATCCCCCTTAAAAGTCATTAATGTTGGGGACCAGTATAGTCCTTAAGACAATTAAGTTATACTCTTTTATAATATCATAAGAAATTCCATAATAATAATAAAAATATTTCGCTACATTAACAATATCTTTTTTCTAGTTTTTATTTTTTCAGAATTATGAACTGAGTAGATTATCGTCCATTGAATTTATATATAATATATATATATATATATATACAATATATATATATATATATATATATATATATATATATATATATATATATATATATATATATATATATTTGATTGACCATCAACAAGTTTTGTTTACATAAATAAAATATATACCTACTTGATGTTTCTACGTAATGTTTACTTTTCAGACGTAGGTAGTTATATCCGGAAATAACATGTCCGGTCTTATAATGTAAGGACTTGTTAAGTAACTGCTCTAATTTCCACATAATTCGAGGCCGACCATCTAAGAAAAATTTCCCATAGTGGGCACACTAAATTACTTAAAATTTTAAAATTTTTTCGCTGACATGTGCAAATTGTGTAGAGTTTTCCAATGTCACGCAGCAATGAGAAAATTATAGGTCAGATTGAGCTACAAGGTCGCAATTACTAAATTATCTTTATGAGGAAACTATCGTTTTATACGTATGCCCCTGTAGTTATTTATTTTATCAATTCGCATCACCATGCAAATCAGATGAAACATTTATGAATCACAGAAAATGGTTTGGGAAAACTTTAACGCTATTTATAGTTAAATAAGTGAATCAACACTTCTGGTTGAATGTCATACCGCTGAAACGTGTTATACTTCGAAATAATTTTCAATTTGTTTCACTTAGCTTTTGAGTCTCATTCCATTCAGTACACACGTAAAAATAATAAACTTTTGATGAAACTTCAATAAGAATGGAAGTTAAAAAAAGTAATTAATAATTGGTATTTGTTGATATCGTAGTTGCTGCACAAAAAAATCTACCACAAGTAAAAAGAAGTATATTGTGTACATAGTTATATACAATAATATTCATTGAATGCTTCGGGAATTTGGTGGAAGGTTGATTTTTAAGAATGCATAGATCGATAAACACTAGGAAACAAGATGTCATGGTGCTACTCTCAACATTGACATTCAATGTAGATGCGAATGTAGGTTAGATTTTTTAAACGTCAGATTCATACTAATTAAAATTAATATCAGATACACCTTACTAACAATTCATTCATATTAACATTTAAATCTAACTATCAAGTAATTATTATGTTCATAACATTATCAATTTTCATAAAATATCGCCCTAATAAATTTATAATGAAAAGTTTGGATTATTTGTGTAATATTTCAATTTGCTTGAATGATATTTCAAAAAACCTTCCATGGCACAGTGTATTCAACGCATAACAAAACAATGTTATTGAATTCATTGTATTCTCTTTAGCAATATAAAGCAATAAATTAGTTCACGTTTCAGATTTTCACATCACATGCTTATGTTGCCATCTCGTTAAATATTTGTTTTGATGCGACGAATCCATTGTTCCCTCTGCACGATTGATAGGTCCATATTCACCATTAAATATCAGTCACATTCACTTTTGCGTAAATAGAATGACGTATTATTTACACTATTTAATTTCCATAGTTTCGTGGAAGAAAATCATAGATACAATAACAGATACAATTACTAATTTACTTTCCAGATCGACCAACTGGCAACATCGCCACCGACCGTGGTTAGGAAGTGTTCCCATCCATAAATTTATGATTTATTAATTTGAAACCGAATTATCCTGATTATTGAACGAAAATTGGGGAACCAATAATATTAAAGTTTCTATTTATTACTTTATGAAAAGGTTATTGATTTGGCGTAATTCATAAAAATATTTTGTTTGACGTCATAATTGTGTGTGAACAATTACAATGTCGCCCATCTAACGAAGCTATTCCAACCATTCTGTAACTTGTTTTTGTTTCAGAAAGAGATCTTTTTTCTTGTTAAAATGCAAAAAATTTGAAGTGGCTATAAAGTTGGCATGACTATTTTGTGGGAGATTGAATTGTGCACGTTTCACTGTGACAATTTTCATTGTCACCCTCTTAAAAATGACCCACTAATTTTTTTCAGAATTCAGATCTAATTTCATGATCAAGAAAATCAACTAAGTTCGAAGTTTTGGAAATTTCTCTAGATATATAATTTGGCAAACCTGTATTGTAGTAATGGCATGGATTGTCAACGTTTCTACTTTAAAATTTTCATTGTCACCTGATTAGAAAGGGGGCACTAAATGTTTTTCGGAAATCTGATCTTATATCATGAAAATCAATCATGTTCGAAATTTTGAAAACGGCTATGAAGTTGGTATATCTAGTATCGTAAAGGCATGAATTGTGAAGGTTTCTACTTGAAAATTTTCATTATCACCGGCATAGAAAGGGGTCTCCAAATTTTTTTCAGAATTCAAATCTAATTTCATGAAAGTCAACAAAGTGGTAATTTGAATTTCGTAACAATTACCGAAAATCTAAATTTAGTTGATTCTTATAAAATTAGATCTGAATTCCCAAAAAATTGATGCCTCCTTCCTAAGCGTCTGGCAATGAAAATTCTTACGTAGAAACGATCACAACTCATGCCTCTTTCCAAATAACCAAAACTTCCGAACTTTGTTGATTTTCACGAAATTAGATCTGATTTTAAAAAAATTTGCTCTCTTCGGGTGACAATGTTTTTCCATTTACCTTCATCTTTGTGTCTAGATTAAAATTTTTTCCACTCATACAAACTTGAATTTCTGAGAAGTAATTTAAATGGTGACTGAATCGGTATTTCATTGAAACATGAGGAAGGTATCAGAGTGCTTAATTAAATATATTTTCCTGCCCGATCAAAGTTCAATAACTATTAAATCAAATGTATTAAAATAAGCCGGTTGCTTTGTTGTGTTTGCGTGGAGGTTTTCAACGATTGTATCAAAATTTAATAGTTTATTTCTAACATATGAGAAATATGACTGACTCATTATGAATTTATTAATAATACAAAAGGAATTATGTTTTAACGCCTACCTGAGTATCATTATTGACTAGTAGAATGAATATACCAGAATTTCAGTCGGAGATTTAAAAATTTTGAAGATTCAACTATTAAAGTTTAGATATTGCTGTTTTTTGAGGTCGCAAATCCTTATTAATCGATTGGGCCGATACTTGATGAGAATCTAAATACATAATTTAAATAAAACTAAGTAGTTTTTCGATTTTCACTATAATTAATAAAAACATGACAATATCGTTTCGCCAACACAGTGGCTTTGATCAGATGTTGATCAACATCTGATGAAGCCACTGTGTTGGCGGAACGATATTGTCATGTTTTGATTAATTGTAGTGAAAATTGAAAAACTACTTAGTTTCATTTAAATTATGTCGCAAATTCTTAAAAATTTCTTTCGATACGAAAATAGTGAGAGAAAAAAACTGAATTATATGCAATGAACATGTCAACTTTAAATACTTAATATACCTATTAAATAAAAACATTTGGCTTGTTTTCACAAAATTTATAATAAATACTTGATAATTGTTTCCCAATTGATCAAAATGATCACTGTTTGATGGTGTTACCCCATTTTCAAAAATTAAACTCAGCCCGAAATAATTGTCAAGTACTTATTATAAATTTTGTGAAACCAAGCCAAGTGTTTTTATTTAATATATTAAACAATATTTCACTAAGATATCAGCGAACATTCAACCAACTTTATTTAAATACTTCAATAATCAAAGAAATATTTAATAATCAAATGAGATAAATAATCAAAGAAGGTTATTTATTACGCAAATTTAATCTTTAGGATTATAAAGTTTTCTTCTCTTCGATTTTATATAAGAAAATTTACCTAATGAGTGATACATACCATTTTTACATGATTCATGATGATAATATTCACAGTCTCCACATTTGATGTTCGCAGACGATTTGAAACTATATCGTTTTCAATATTATGTTATTATTTTTTGTAATTGGATATCAGATCTGTTGAGAATAAAGAACTTATTACAATAATTTAAAGCACTGGGCAATATTGCATCTGAATCTCGCATTGCAAGTTTAAGCCACTTGTTTCGTGTTCATTTTATTTTGAGGTACGAACACAAATACCTTATTAGGAGTTTTTATAGATGTGTTCTCACACTTGAAGGTCCCAAACCACTTATACTTAGTGTTTAGTTTACTCAAACGTGAATTCACAAGCGATTCGATGACACTGACAAGCGTTTTAGGTAAACAAGTAAATTTATATTTTAAAATTGCATTATTTTTAACACTTAATTTCAGCAGAAATATCTTATTTATTGTAAATAGTATAAGCATCTGAAGAAGTCGTTTGTAACGACGAAACGCGTCATGTTATGTAGTCAATAAAAAGTTCAACTGTAGTTTATATTCATAAGTTCATACTATATATGAATTTATATATATATATATATATATATATATATATATATATATATATATATATATATATATTAGGACAAATAAGATGGTCGTCCAGAATTTAGTTTCAAATAATATGTAAAAAATATTTATGTAAACTACAAATAAAATACTTAACTGCAAGTTACAAAATGTGTAAGTATACAAAGAATTACCATAAATAATAGTTTTAGTTTACATTCGGAAAATTACTATACTATTCGTTTTGATATAAATATATATTTATATAATTCATAATTAGAATGAAAAGTTTTATTTGATGTCATTGAATGAAATTAAATGGCGTTGAGATCATAGGTTATCTAAGGATATCCATAAATAATTCCGCCAGTATGTACCTATATTCATTTACAACAATATTTTGCCCCCCCAGAAGCGAAAGAATAATTTTTCGTTTTGCATGGCTTGATTCTATTGTAAATATATTTACACGTTATATAAGTTTCTGGATTTGGACTCCTGAGTATTTTAGTTATTCCAGTTGATAAGAAAACTGTTGCTAATTGGATAAGGTTTAAAGCATATTTTTGTTGAATTAATAAAACGATCTGTTTTATTTATTTCGTTCAACGATATTTATGGTCTGTAAATACATAGGTCAATATTAACCGATCTATCATATAAGAAATTGAAGATGTGTCATAAATATTTACTGCAATAAAGAACTCACGATCTCAAATAGTAGATATTTATTTTTTCCCAGGAATTTCAAATAGTAAAGATGATTAATGTTTATTGCTGAGAAATTTCTTGTAATGTGTGTCATTTTCATAGGAACATCAGTAAAACGTGCGTTTTGTCATCAGATGGCAGAGAAGCATGGAACTTAATGCGTCTACATGACATGTATAAGAAATTTTATTACTAACTAGTTCGTTAATTCAAAGACATGAAGAAATGAAAGAAAAATCCGACTGCCCGGATCTTTATTACTATGATATATCTTATACTAGTTGACCCTGCAAATGTGACACCCAAAAATCAACAGTTAATGAATGGAGTGATACCTCTAAACTCATTTGATGAGTTTAAATATCGCAATGAAATGAATGTTACTTACACATTTGTGTAAGTAACAAGCCTTTGTTTTAAATATATAGATATAATTCGAAGAAGAGAAGATTACCGCTCTCAATATGTCACGACTTTCAGTGATGAGTCAATACTCCACTTCCATCTCCAGTCAAAACAGTTTTTCATCTACGACAACTGGCGGTTTCTTTAGCAAATACATATTTTTGTTACTTTATTGCTCTATATCAGAGCTTTATGTAGTACATAGGTCTATATAATCTAATATATAGTCTGGTACTATATAGGTCTGTATAATTTTATATAGATCATAATTATGAAGTTTAGTAAAGTTTCAGTCAATGCTACTGAACAGAGAAGAAATATAGGTATATATATATATATATATATATATATATATATATATATATATATATATATATATATATAGTTTAACGATAATTAATTCGTGATTCTTTGAATTCGCATAACTTTATTCATGAACCAATTGACATGATAGAAACACTAAATTCTAAGGGAAACTAACCATTTTTTCGTTTTTCTAACGAACTTTTGATTTACACTTTTATTGAATACATAGCATGATGCGTATCGTCGCTATAAACGACTTCTTCAGTCGCTAATAGTAACTAAGTTTAAAAAATATAAACTAAAATTCAAACACTTGAACTTTCGATTTACACTTTATTGACAATATTGCATGACGCGTTTCGTCATTACAGATGTTAAAAGAGTAGGTACAAGTATGCTGTTAACATCTGATAAAGTCGTTTGTAACGACGAAAAGCGTCATACTATGTTGACAAAGTGTAAATCAAATGTTCAAGTGTTTGAATTTTAGTTTATATTCAATTATAATAGATTTACATCAAGTAAACGCCAACACTATTAAATATTAAAGGTTAAGTAGAATAAGTCGTTCATAACGACGAAACGCGTCACTCTATGTTTTCAATGAGAACGTAAATCAAAAGTTGAAGTGTTTGAGTTTCATGCTATACTTAAATATAATGGATTTACATCAAGTAAACGCCGATACTGAAACCACATCTATATCGGATCAGTCGTTTCTGAGGTTAGCATGCACAAACGCAGAGACAAACAGACAAAAATTCAAACAAACTGGATGCTATTGCGTTAAGACAGGTCTCAATAATATTTTTCTCATATGTCTTATGCTCCCAGAAAAGACGGCGATCCGATACATTTTTGTTATATGTATAAATGATTTTTACTATTTCACTGAATTTTGATTTAATATTTATGATTAAATCGATTACTTGAATATAGAATTATATATAGAGTTGTATATTATAAATAATAAACAATTTCACTTTGATAACAGATCGTGAAATCAATAAAAATCCTTAATTAAACATCGTTGAATTTGTTTGAATCAATAGAATAATAATAATCTTTATTCATATTCATATACACTTTATAGTACAAATTCTAAATTTTAACAGAAATTTGCATATAATTAAGAGTATAAGTTAACATGCTTCTCCTGGTTGTATCAACTAGATATGAACAAAAACAAGAAAATTTTTTGTTAACCCTCACAAAGGTATAATACCTGTGGTGAAAGATTTTTTTTTTCTGTAATACAGTAAATATTGTTTTGTTTATTATTATTCATACAGTAAATATTATTTTGTACATTTCAATCTTAATCTCTACAATTATCTGATACATTCAACTATATACCTAATCTTCCATTTATCAAAGTATTACAGTATACCATCCCCACCTGAGATATCCATTTCTTTAAGGCTTTCTTAATTTTCACGTTATTGACCATCTCTTTCAAGTACATAGGCAATTTATTGAAAATTCTAGGCGCTAAATAGATTGACGATCGTTGACCAATTGATTTTTTAAACTTAAGAACCTCCAGAGAAAGGTGACTATAAAAAATAAATAATATTATAAAATAAATATTAAATAATATTTATATTATATATATATATATATATATATATATATATATATATATATATATATATATATATATAATATTATATATTATATAAAATAAATAATATAAAAATAAAAATAATTTAATAATTTTATTTACTCAATAATTTTAAGTAAGACTTGAAAACTAACATAGTAATTTCCAACGGATGATATTCAAAATGTAGAATCAAGTAAAATTACGAATATTTCTTCAAAAATGTACTTATTATACTTAAAATGAATATTTGAATATAATACACGGAATACAACAGTACTTAATTCAACTAAAAACTAGTTAAAACTATCTATGAAAACTTCGCCTGGTTCTTTGAATTCGACTTAATTTCAGAGTAGTTATAAATTTTAGGTTAGGGAATTTGTCTCCGTTGCCATTGTTATACGACAGATTATATTTAGAGTTAATTACGTCCTTCGGAATTTCTTTCGGAACGTGACTGGTGTAAGGGTCAAATACCTTATACGTTTCGCGTGTCTGTTGAATGTAAATATAGAATACTACGACCATGTCCTCTTCTCGTTTTCTTATTTGCACCTGGACTAGTTGGCGATGACGAGATTTCTTGGCTGGCCAGAAAGTTCCAACAATCTCACCCGTAAATAACTCCAATTCTGCCGACATTTTTGTGGTTGTAACCAGCGTAGACATTTGCGAAATACTATAAATGAAACGATTTAAATTTAAAACATATTTCAAATATGTGGGAATATATAATTAGAAACATATATTCAAAGTTAATTTAACGATCAATGATGGTAGGTAGTAATTGAAACCCGAACTAGAAAATAAATGTTATCATTAGATTCTCCAATCTAATAATACACATACAAACAAACAAGAACTCGAGAATATTTTGAGATGGATGATGAAAAAGGAACGCTAAACTCATTGAGATGTATGAATTATGTATGAACCGTCATATTTATGTTTATTGAGATACAAATGAACTTTACAGAAATGCAATTATGTATCATAATTTTTCATGAAAATCTTATCTTTGTGAAATATTTGTACACCAATCAAATATTTGTTTAATATTTCGAATGGTTTTCTTATCCTTCAATATTATTATGAATATGTATTCTTGATTGAGGACAGCAGGCAGAAATCTAATTAGTTGCCAACGTTTCGCCAAATTTTATTGACATTCTCAAGGCTAAAACAAGATGGTCAAATTAGAAGGGTTAAAAGATATGAAAGATCACAAATAAGGAATAAATAAAAGTGAAAATTGGAATCAAATAAACAAATAAATAAATAAAAGAAATAAAAACATAAAACAGAGTAAACACCTTCAATTAGTTCATTTTATAGAAGCGAAATGTGCACGGACTCGACATGAAAGAAACAATAACAATGAGGATATGCAGAGGGCCACAACAAATGTCGTCAAAAAACTTATATATATATATATATATATATATATATATATATATATATATATATATATATATATATATATATATATATATTCAATGTTTTTAGCAACAACAGGCTTATTTTAATGTTTAGAACTTTATTTTCATTTCGTTGTATTCCACAACTTTGTCAAAACTAATGAATAATTGAATTTCATGAATTACTATAGATATCAAAACTCAAACTTATTTTAAAAAAAAAAATCAAATTAGTTTTTTTGTATTTTCACATATTCATTTTTAGCATCAGAGAACTATTTCTGGCTTAGCATTCGCTTCGGTAATTTTAGTCTTCTTCAAAAAGAAATATTTTCCGAAGCAAATGTTAAGCCAGAAATATTCTTCAGATAATAAAAATGAATATGTGAAAATACATAAAAACTAATTTGATTTTGTTTTAAAATAAGTTTGACGGTTTGATATCTATAGTAATCTAATAGTAAGAAAACGAACATATCACTTTTGAGAGATAATATGTGCGCTTCGAAAAATCATCGAACTTGTTGAATGATAATAAGATACAATTGTTTCATCATTATTATGAATCATCAGTCTTATTTAATTAATCAATCAAAAAACGATGACTTTCAAAACGCCATTAGGTCCTATATCAGAATGAGGAGAACATTAGTTCGTGAACGATTCACGTGAGCTCCCTCTATCGAAGAAAAGACGTATAAACCTCTCCGTAGCATTCTAAATTCCTACTCATGACAACATTAGGAAGAGTACGTATAGGCTTTGTAGGCATTTTATTCGAACACAACATACTTTCTTTGTCTTCCGTCTTTTTTTACATTCTACAGTTACATTTTCCTTTTTACTCTATGGTATTAGAGACATTTATTTGCATATATTATTTTGTTTTAGTGAATTCTAGAAATTATCTTTTAAGTATGTTTGTATCAAACTTCTTTCATTCATTTCATATGTGTGTATTAACATTTTTTCTCCTTTATATTCATTTACTTTCAGGTTAGATGGAAGAATAGCTCATGCTAAATCTCGCCTCTTCGTATGTAGCACAATATGTGTGGCAATAAAGACGTTTATTATTATTATATTGTCATTCAGTATTTAGAATATTTTCGTCTTAAATTGTTGTGATCAAGTACAAATTGATGTTCAAAAGAGTTTTTCTTCTAGGCCAAGATACCGACTCAGTGTATAAGAAGATCCAGACCAGGTTTGCAACGCAAGACTAAGACCAAGACTGCCTAAGTTTGGTCTTAGTCTGAAATGTTTCTACCGGATTATGCATAAAGAGCTAATATTGCTTTTTGTAAATTTCATTCATTATTTACGTGAAAAAATGAATGAATTAAGTTCTCGTGTTTATATAAAATTCTTCATTTTCTTGCATTCATAATAATACATTGTAATAATTAGATAATTGGTCCTGATATCGTAGTTTAGAGCATGCGTTCATTCTTGGAGTTTTCATTTTCTATTTGATCTAACTTCTGATTTACCATACATTCATATAGATATTTTAGATTCATCCACACATTTCGTTTTGAATACCTTCTCTGTTGAAACCTGTACTTTCTAGTTGAGATTTTTCGATTGCCATTTTTTCCTAGTTCCACTAGGCGCTATGCCAGTCTCTCATATGTTGGCTCTTATTCATAACGAATGCGTTATTATTGTTTAGTCGCATAACATGCTGATTTACACGAATCAAATTTGTGGTTTTTAATAACTCATCTAGCTAGACTGTTGCCCAATACACACTTCAGGAAGTAAGTGGCCACACAGGTTATTTCTGTAGGTCTATTTTGCCCACTGAAACTATATTTGCTCACAATGAGTTTTAAACAGACGAAACATAAATGACTTGAACTCGTGTATGGTAGAGTAATTTAAAAATTATCTGAATAAAATGATTATTTTTTAGTTTGAGATCAACGGGATCAAAATTTATATTATTATTCCTTTCGGGAGACCATAATGGATATATGAAACAGAAAGGAAAAAATAAAAAATACAGGTTCCCAAACATAAAGATTTTTAGCTGTAAGTATGCTACTTATCTACATACGTTAGCAGTGTATTACTGGAATATTATTAATCAATAAATGACACGGATGTTTCGCTTATCTCATCGTGAAACATAATGTTAAAAAAAATAAATTAAAATTAACACACTTGACATTATCAAGATTATACATTGTTACTCAGAAACATATGTAGAGTTTTTAATATATTCAGTGAAACTTAAGTCAAGTGTGTTAATTTTAATTTATTGTCAATATATATATATATATATATATATATATATATATATATATATATATATATATATATATTTTTATTATATATCATATATATATATATATATATATATATATATATATATATATATATATATATATATATCTGAAAAACTCATGGTAAAAAGCAAATATAAAAATCTTGTGTGAAGTTTGTTAAAAAATCAACCTGTAAAATAAAATGTAAATATAAAAAATAATACAGAAAATTGATACATGGGTGTTGATAACTCAAAAATCGTTTGAAAAGATGAAACACGTAAATTTGATTATATTCAATTATGCAAGTAAACGCCAACACAACCTGGAATAAAATGGATAGAAAGAGCATTCGAGAAGATGAAGCGTTTTTGGGAGGTTGAAGAGATGAAGCAAAAGCCCTAAAAATTGCTAATTCAAATTCAATCGCTCTCCTCATGGAAAACAATCGTTACAATAATAATAATAAATATCCTAAAATAAAAGTAAAAATTTTCACCAGAAAAGTTAATTGTATCTTTCCACTGATTTGAATAGTATATAATTATGTTTAATGATAATTCTGTTATATTGTAGGTACACCTAATGACACGAAGTCTGTAACTATAACGTACAGTTATAGTACATCATGTACAGTTATAATTGAAACATTGAAATATTACCTAATTATTATTAATTAATTTTGAGAACATTTATTTGAAACAGAAAAATACAAAGCTTTTGGTGCATCTAAAATGTAGAGCAATGAGAGAACAACTGAATTATAATTTAATGAATATTCATTTAAAAGAGAATGGTTGAAAAAACTTAATTTCCAAGAATTTTTAACGTAATCTGAATTATTGTTGTTGATTTGTCATTCAGAAGCATGAAAAGTTATTATAAATATGTTTGACATATCCTGTTGTTAATGAGATTGTAATGTTGACCTGTTTGTAATACTGGAGCTCTATCTGTGAACTTCATTCATCATAATCCTTAGTGTCCTTAGTGACATACTCGGTTTCGGAAGTTATACGAAAAAAATGCATTTCGTTTGGCCATTGAAGTATTGACCATTACAGAGCCTTTTACTGAATTTTTACTCATCGGCAAGTGAATGTGCACGGCATTCAACAAGGGGCGGTTCTTGGACCTCTTCTATTCATTTGATATACTTGTAACATTGTAAAGTACGTCAGAAATTGTGGGATGTCTCTATCCACTAAAAACACGATATTGTTTATATCTGGTGATGATATCGAGTTGATATCAGATTTGGCTCGGAAAGATTTGATAGAATCAGGCATTTGGTTATCTGATAAAAATTTGAGGATAAATAATAAGAAATCTAAATATATGGTGCTGGAGAATGAATATAAATTACATTAGAAGATTAATACACATCAGAATAAAAATTAATGAAGACTTAATTCTTAAAGTGGATAAAATGAAAAATCTGGGAATTCTGATTGATAAAAATCTAAATTTCGAAGCACATGGGGATTAGATTGCAAGCAAAATGTCAAAGAAAATTAATTTTATCACTAGAGTTAGAGGTAGACGATTAGTTATGAATAAATATTGCTATTATTTAAATCACTAGCTTCTTCTCACTTCGAATATTTTTCATATCTTCCTCACTTTTTTAACCTGCAAAAAATGTTGTAAACGACACCAACAAAAAGCATGTTGGAATTTTTACAATTAATGAGATTTAATTAGAGAATTATGTGCAGAACATTGAATTATTATATAATGAATGAGATAATATTAAGATTATTTAATAAGAGAAAATCTAAATTTTATTAAGCAATCTCATGATTATGATACTTGAAATCGTAACGATTTTCGAGTAAATAGCTGTACTTAACACTAATTTATGTATGAAAATACAATGAATATAGCTTTGATTGTGTTCAATAATTTGGCAATATATCCCTACTATACAATATAGGTATAATATTTGTCAGTATATAAAGTAGTGTGGAAATTATAGATCTCTCAGAAAATCTCTATTTCAGAAAATTTTTCTCGTTATGTTATGTGAATATTTTTCCTTTATTTTGATGGCTCATTGCCAAATAAACTCATCATCATTATTATTCATAACGATGTTATTGTTTCTATTAGATAATAAAATATAGAGCAAAAAGTATCTCATTAATGATATAACTTACTCGCATCTTTATACAAACATTTCAGCGATTTATTAGCAATATGATTTCTCATGTTACTTCGACACTCTGTATAACTTCAACTATTTCCAATCCATTATGAAAATGTGATTCGAATCGTTCTCTCCCACTTACAAATATCAAGGTCTCACAAACTATATAAACAGAGAGGGTATTATTCCTCTAATCATTTGACCAAGAAGATTAGTATAATTGTTCAATCTAGCCAGACTTTGGAACTCGGTTATGAATTCACACTTCAATATTTTCCATTAAATCACTATATACAAATGCTTCGTTTTTCCTTTATCTCATTTATCCATCAATAAGATATAAAATATAAGAGATCGTAAAGTATAATATAACGCTAACAAAATATCATTCAATAAAATCGATAATTCATTTTCGTTATTATTTACCATACAAATTGAATGGTCTACTTTGCTTTTTATACCCCTTTAACCTATTTTATTTCATAATTTTATTGCTAATCGCCTTTTCTTTTATGACGCTCTAGAAATGTTTGATTCATGAGCGTGCAATAAGATGAAAATAATTGATTGAGAACATTCAATATTCGGAAAAAAATTCTAGATTCAAACGTGCAAAAGTTTTTACTTTGCCAACAGGTGAAACGTCACTTGGAAAAAATGTCAATACAGTACAAAAAATACAATCAGGTTTCAAGATAAATTTCTCCTATGAAACAGCACTGTTAAGCATATGTGAAGAATGGTATAAAGCTATGGATAAAGGAGAAGTAGTGATTGAAGTATTGTTGGGCTTCAAAAGAGCAATCGAAACTTTATGTAGATCATTGGTGTTGAAAAACTAAATAAAATTAGTTTTGAAGGTTTAGTAAACGAATGGTTCAGTTCTTATTTACATTCACGATCTCAAAAAGTTAAGTTCAATGGTGTTCTTTCGGACAGCATTGGAGTTGATTTTGGCGTACCTCAGGGTACGGTGTTAGGTTCACTGCTATTCTCCTTATACATTAATGATATTGTTTTTCATGCAAAAAATGCTCTATACGATTGCTCACAGATGATACAATGATTTATGTTAGTGGTAAAAGTATCCAGACTATGATAGAATGGATCAATAGAGACTTGGCAGCAATAAATGAATGACTAAGCGATAACAGTTTATCGCTGAATGTAACAAAGTCTAAATTTATAGTTTGGTACAAGTAAAATTCTTAAGGTAAAGAGTAACGAAAATATAAGTATTAAAATTGAAAAACAGAACATTGAAAGAGTAAAACTTGTTAAATATTTAGGCGTTATCTCTTAGGTTTAATCTCCTAAAAAATCGACTTTCTCAAAAGAATTGAAAAAAATCTGACGACATATATGAAGTTATTGATCTTTAAGTCAATAATAATGCCACACTTTGAATGTTGTTCCACTCTGTTATTGGGATTGAGTAAGGAAAAAACTCAACAGCTACAAAAGCTAAAGAATCCTAAATCAAGAATCATAATCATAAAGAAGCTATGCGAACAATTTTGAAATGTAATAGATATACTCCAATCCAAAGCATGCTAAATTGTTTAGAAGTATTGTCAGTTAAACAGAGAATACTTTTTGCTACATATATTTATATTTAAAATTAAAAAATTATTCCCATATAGAGTAATAAAAATGTAACATGTGTCAGTGATGTGCACGGTTATAATACAAGAAATGCTGACAATTTCTAGATGCAAGTTAAGCTTTCTAAATTTAGAAATAGTATATTTTATGAATGATTCAACGCAGTCAATGAATTTCCTGGTTCCATAAAAACAGTTAGTGACCTTAAGGTATTCAAGCGTAAATTAGCTAAGTTCGTTTTAAACATATAATTGTAAATAATATATTTTGAACCAAAATGTATATATGATTTTGTAATAGCTATTGGGAAATAAATATTATTATTATTATTAAAAAAGGAGAATTTGTGAATACTTTTCTATAAATGCTGCACTTTTAAATGATATTAACTACATTTCAACAAACCTATGGCTGATAGCATATAGGGCTTACTGTGAAGAGATGTTCGATTTCTATGTACGGGGATTTTACTAGCCTAATAAAAAAAACCAAAAATACCTTTCCGCTTTATTTTTCATTCCATAAATCAATTCAAGGCTTTTTGTTTGTGTCTAATTCGTTTTCAATTTTTTGAGTGTCAAGATTTATTTTATTTCAGCTTTCAGTTGACGCCAAATCTGCTTCACTCTGTGTACTTCAATTTATACTCACATCTGATAATATCATATAATGAATATATCTATTTTGATATAGTCATAACAACCTCTTCTATTTCATAGTGTTCGCTATTCTAACATTTTAATAATACTCCTCAACATTTTTTCTACTATTAGTACAGATTCGATTTCGGGATTGAAATGAATAAAATTATTAAGGTAAAGTTTGGTAAATTCGGACTTTATTATTCAAAATATTTTCCGAAGAATAACCTCATTTTTACGATAATATATATCTTCTCAATATAGGTGCACACCCTTATATTTATCTACTTATTATTATACATACAACAGTTTGTTAAGCACGTAAGCAGTTTCATACAAAGCACTTATGGATTAATAGCATAAATTTACAACTGATTAGAGTACTGACATGTCATGCAATTGGTATTAAGTTATTTAAAACTGAGTGTCAAAGTCAATAAAGAATATTTTTCCAATCTTTCATTTCACTTTCTATTATATTTGCCTTTTTCAACTCAGAAGAACGAAATTGTATAAAATGCAATAATTTAAGATTCATCTGTTTTTTTTGTGATCATATCAAAAATGTTTGAAAACCTAACTTCAGTAATAATGTAGAATTTATTTCAGTTTTCACTGATTTCTAGCAATGCACATCCCGTACTTTACTTGCAAATTGTTTCTTTCTTACAACTGTACTGGTCAGTTTTTCATCTAACCAGCAAGTCACGTTGAATTTACGTGCCTACAATGCAAAAATGATATGGATCGGAAATATTCTGCAGTAAAAGTGTATTGACACTTCGTGTCTCTGCTAAAAACAATGTTTCCGCTCAATTATATGATAGACTAATATTAAAATGTATTCGAAGATATGACAATACAAAATACAAGGAGTATTTTCATCCATTTTTAATTTTGCAAGGATCTACTATCGACTAATAAACTCTGCCAATATACCTACTCAGTACATCAGCAAATAAAAATAATTACCTGGCTGATAATGAATAAGATACATGTACTTTTCTTATCAATATACGCAATCGACATATTTGTATTTGAGCTATCAATTTGCTTGAAACAGCTAACTGGATAATGACCATGGTTATAAATCACTTGATTTCAATATCAATTGTCTGTGTCTAGTGGATGTGTAGTGAGTGCACAGAAGATTATGCCAACTAAAAAGATATTATACCTTAGGCCGCACAGAAAAGTAGAAAATGGGGATATTCTTTACCCTCATCTTTTGTAAGTAAATTTCAGCAGTCTCTCATTATTTTTAGAGTTTTTTTTAAACTGTCAATAAGAATAACTTATATTTTCTAGATTATTACGTTGATTAACCAGTGTGTTGAAAAGGAAGCAGAATTCTCAATACCAAAGTGTTTGGTATTTTTGTTTTTTCTTTCATAAACAATGTGCTTCATTTTGTATGAACATACTTTTTATTGTTACTTCGATTTATTTATTGTAATTTCCTCCTGATGTTGAGGATTAGCCATATTTATGACTCAGTAGGACGAATCGAAATTATATCAGTGTCATATCACTGATTAAAGTAGCGAACCACTTTGGATTTGAGGCTTATGAAACTTATATTACTTTAAACGCGAAACAATTACTTATTATGTTAGTAAACATGAAGCTCGAAATATATCTCTGCAATTTTATGTGATTTTCTATGTTTTCTTTGGGATGAGTTTAATGTGTTCTTATTTTGAATTTTTCATTGTCAACACTTCGGTTTACTAACTACATTGTGCGAAAAATAGTGGGAATATTATCTTTTCAATAAATATCATCTTCCAGAATAATATCTTCCTAAGAATAGAGAATATTTTTTGTAAATTAATTACTTCATGTATAGTAACCAAGGGTACAAATCTTATAACTTTCGTAATTCAGATTAATATACAGTAGAAAACCGTTCAAAATCGATAGAAAGTTGGCGGTATGAAAAGTATCAGTACTTGTACTGTCAACAATTCTAGAACTTGAAGGTTCTCGGTTGACAAGCTGTTATAGCTTGTTATATATAAAATAAGTGATATCTGAAACTAATCCTTAGTATTTAAGGACTAGAGTGACTACAATTAATATTTATTGATATCACTTATTATGCGTTACTCTTAACAATCATTTTAGTTTTTAAATATTGCTTTGAAACTAAATCTTGAGGGGTTGCCATTATACTCGACCTTTGAAGGGAATCGCAATTTTCTATGTCGAGATGTCTCTTGGTCTATGGTCTATGCGCTATACTCGATGCACCAGTCGGTTTATATCAAAGTTCGTTGAACAGTGAAGTGTCAATATATTCCGTGTGGTATCTATCATTTTAATCGTCTGAACTTTTGATTGGTTGATTTTGAAAGAAATAGCTGTTTTGGATATCGGGACTATATCCTTTCTGAGAAAAATTATATCTTGGTAACCATACGGGTCCACCAATTTGTGAAACAGTTGATAGTAATGCAATTTTATTCAGAAGCAGATTCTTTTGGCTTATTTTAATTCCTATGTACCTCATTTTAACTATCTAACGTTATAAACATGAATTACGTGTTATATTGGTAATTTTTGTACGTTCGAAACCGATTTAACATATATTTCATTCATCTCAAAATATATTGATTTGAAAAATAGTTGGTGTTTAAAAACAACGATATAGGAAAATTTCTATAAGAATTTGTAAACATTGTCACGAGTTTTACTGGAATATTTATACAATGAATTATTCAGATTTTTCCTTCTTGGATCTACGATAATTATAACCAAAATTAATCGGTACCTACGTAAGTGATTGCGGCAACGTGTTAATTTAGAGGTGATAATATAATGCCGAGAAAATTATGAATGTTCTAGAATTACTAGTATTTAGTATGTTTAAAATTGTGTATTTTCATCACAAGTACATAATATTCCTATGAGAATATTGCTGCACTTATACAAATTTTTCATCGATCATTTCACATTAAATAAGAAATTGTCTATGAAAGATTCATAAGTAAAGATATTTTGATGTTGGTTATTTATTATTTGTACTAATAAACACTTCCTTACTCTTCAAGAGTGTTAAGTTCATGAGAAATTAGCTGATGCGTAATTAATTGAGAAAAATTCGATTTCAAGAATTTTCTGTCATGTTTTCTTGCGTTGCAGTAAAAATCTGTAGTTTCGCAGATGGATTAAAAATTTTTGTCGTGACAAAAAAGAATTATTCTACACTGTATTATAAACTCTAAGAACAAAATAAGTTCTATTTCGAAAACTTCGGTTTAGAATCGAATATATTCACATGCTATCATTTCGAACTTATTGATTATCATCAATAGTTGAATTTATCACCTTAGTTGAATTCAGGTTTTATGAAATACCGATCTGAAGAAATCATAAAAATATTTCGTTGAGATGAATTTTTGTGTCCGTGATTACATAACCTAATTGAAATCATTCTCGTTCGCAAAATATCTTGATTCTGTAAGTATGTAGGTTCAATTCAATGAGGTAAATAAGGCAAGGTAAAGCATTGAATAACAATTTTTTCGTGATTAACTATGCGGAGTTAGCAGACAAGTAAGGTACTCAATAACTTATAGCTTGAGAAGGTTATTTCCATGATAAAAGAGAAATGTCACTAAATGAACAATGAAGAATAAACGATTTAGGCTTCAGACGTGAAAAAATCCATTGTTAAATAAATACTTGATTTAAAAACCTCATCCGACATTAATTTGATTAAAAACTTGTCTATTTCAACGAGTATCACCTTTCTGGATGGTTTTACATCATCCTCTAAGTTGAAAAATTCATGGAATATGATCCAATGCTGAATCGTATACATTAATCACTTGCAAGGGTATGTGTCATCCACAAATTTTTTAGCTCGGTTTCGCTCCATGTTTTGAGAACAGGGTAGAAGACGTAGAAGTACAAGGCCGCGAGTTGTGGTACCAGTGTACCACTAATTGATAGTATAAATAACAGCCATTTGTTCGATTTGGTTCATTAACACTTCAAACCAGGAACAAGCAACCCTAACGTAACGACCGAAACTGAAAATTCCCGCAATTTTGAGCACCGCGCAGTGATTAAATTCCTTTTAAAAAAAGGAAACTCGCCGAAAGACATTTTTGAAAATATGTAATCGGTTCTTCAGGATTCCAGGCCAGCATATACCATGGTAAAAAAATGAGCTCGACTTTTTAAACAACGAAGAAAGAGCTGTCAAGACGACCCCAGCCCGAGCCGCCCTGTGACAGTATTGACCGAAGAAAATGTTCAAAAATTTGAAAGATTGGCTGATCGAAGAATAAAATTGTGGCAGGTAGCTGAAGAGTTGAAGATTAGTAAAGAACGAATCGGAGAAATTTTTCTTCAAAATTTACACATGAAAAAAATTAGTGCGCGTTGGGTACCGCGAATGCTCACACCACTCGACAAACAACGACGACTGGCGAGTTATAGGCATTTTTTGGAGTTATATCAGATCGATTTGGACGAAATTTGTAGCCGCATTGGGACAGTAGACGAAAACTGGATTCGTCAGTATGATCCGGAGTCCAAACAAAAGTCTATGCAGTGGATTAAAAAGGGAGAAAGACCACCAAAAAAGTTTAAAGAGGAAAAGTCGGCTTCCAAGATTATGGCGACTATCTTCTGAGATAGCGAGGGATTTTATTAACTGATTACGTGCCTAAAGGAACTACCATGAATTGTTAATACTACGCCAATTTATTGGGTCAGGCACGTGAGGCAGTCGTACAGAAGAGACGTGGCAAGTTGGCGCGCGGAGTGCGGAAAATGCGCCCGTTCCCACTGCTCGTGTTTCGAGGGATGCATTAAAAGCCACTGAGTTGGCAGAAATTGACCATCCCCCTATAGTCCGGACCTGGCTCACAGTGACTTTTTCCTTTTTTCGAAACTGAAAAAGGAGGCGAAGACTTTCGGATGACAATGAGATGAAGTCAGCCGTAGAAGCCATTTTCAAGAGAAATCTTCAGAATATTATTTCTCGAAGATGAACAGAAAACACATAATTTCAAATTGTCACTACCTATCCAGAAAATTTCAAAATTTTTAACAAACAATACATTCAGAAAACTATCAAATAACAACAAATACTACTAAATAAATAAGAATAAATAAAAATGATACAAAATTCAACACAATCATTAACAAACACTCTTCATAATCATGTGTTTCAGAATTTTCAACAAAATGAAACTAGAAGACTTCATATTCTAACTGCCCAAAAGAAATAGAAACAAATAAGAAACGTTAACAAATTTACTCGGATCAAATAATTAGACAAATCTCAACAACTTCATTGTCTAATGAGAGTGTTATTTATTAAATTAAATTAAACTCTTGGCTTAATGTTTCACGATTATATTTAACAATATGAATTTGTCAATATGTTTCGAGCGTGATCTCATTTTCTGGACTGGAAACTTTCAATCTTCAGACTTTCAGTCTTGAAAATGAGCTCACGCTCGAAACATGTTGACAAATTCATATTGTTAAATATAATCGTGAAACATTAAGCCAAGAGTTTAATTTAATTTAATATTTAATTATGTTCCATCAAGAGTTAAGCGAGAATTCAATATGAGAGTGTTATTGATAATGTACAAAATCAAATTTATTAAACCTAAATTTATCACTGGTACATCAAATTCAAATCCGAAACACGTAGAAACAAGTAAATCAGATTCCAGTTTTTAATATAATACTTAGTACAAAGAGAAGAGCAAGATTCAAGATTGTCTACTGAAAATCAAACTTCCATTCGACAAAAAGTTGAATAGCATTCGATAGTATCATGCCATAATAATTTTCAAAATATAATGCATACAACTGAAAATTGACTCGTAATGAAAAATTTTAACAAAACACAATAATTCACCAATTAACTAAAACGCCATCAAATCAGAGGCAAAAACAGTTATTCTGTAGACTGATACGAGGATATACCAACAAAAATTAAGATGCTTAATGAAACAAATACCCAAAAAAAAATTAATCGAGATTCAACAAAAACTTTATAAAATGAATATGATAAACAAATAAAAAAATGTGAAACAAATAACTATATATTATCACGAATTCCTAAAAATTTGACTATAACGGTTTGTCCCTAAATTTTATTGTTTAAATAAAATCCGAATATACAAAATATATCTATCTAATAATCTCCTCTATTTAAGCTTTCAAAATTTCTGCCATCAATTTTGAAAAATATCATAAATTGAAATCAGTGTTTCAAAATTTTTTTTTGAAAAGTTTTTATCATTCTGTCGAAAATTCTAAAAAATTTACAACTCATTGTAAATAACCTTATACAAATATACCTTATGCAATTGTTTCCAAGAGATAAATTCTTGAACTTGAAAATACTGAAATCAGCAAAAGTCCGTTAAATACTGTTTCATATATTCCATTACATCGTGATTTATTCCATTTTATTATTTAGTAAATTTTTTTATCATCAAAATTCACTGTTAATTACATAAAGTAACACTTCAGTTTTGACAGCCTAGTGTACCAAGGATATGTTATTTGTGAATAACTGTTACTGTTATAACAGTTACTTTGAAGTAACGTTCATTTCAATAGAGATATTTCATAATTTCATCTTTTTTCATAGATCACTCTGGCAACATAGGAAAAATATAAACATATTATAATCAGATATGATCCTCAATAGATATCCACTTAACCTGTGTTGAGCATCAGTTTTCATGGTCAAAATCGATATCACGTTTTCTTCTGGTTTATCATAAAAGTAAACAGTTCGAACATTCTCATTAGCCATAATCGGCGATATCATGACATGAACCTATTAATTGGTAGTTATCTGAAAACAATTCAATTCATTGTGCCGGATGTAACGAGGTTACGGTCACAAAATCAAGGTGCGATTATTTCACTTGCGAGATGAATTATATGATTAAATACTCCCAATATCGACTGTTAACCGATTTGCGATTAATATTGCGATTAATATTTTCATTTCACATTTCGTATTATTCAATATTGTTGTACATTGGATTATGACTAATTTATACAATAACAATAATTTTGAAGTACGTCGCGTAGGTAGTGATAATGTCAACAGATATATTTTACTATTTCAACACAAGCAATATGCATCAACAGAATGAAATAAAAATGTAATTCAGTACATTTTTCATGATGAATTTTATTCTATTATCACATGAATTAGAATCGTACACAAACAAGTCCTGTGATTTGAATTCAGATTTCCCATTTAATGGGGCTTCACTCCAGTTTTCAGACTTAAAGTTAGGAAGACGCCTAAAATTCAGAGAATCTCTCCTGAAGAATGGTGGGGAGTTTTAAAAAAAATACGTTTCTGTTGTTTCTTGAATAAAAATTTTGTTGTTGAAAAGCGAACAAACATACGAGCTAAAAAAGCTAAAAACTAGGTTACTTAGAACCTTAAAACAAAATGTGTAATATCTGACATCCCACCTTGATAAAAATCAAAATCGATATTATCGTACAAAATCGTTTAGTTAGTATTATTTGAAATTTGAATTCAATTAACACTATTAGCAAGAATAAAATTTTTCATTGAAGACAAATACATTTTTTCAGTTCTTGAGAGTTGAGACATTTAGACTTAGAACGAAAATATGAAATATACTTACAATTATTTGATTGAAAATTATTTAAACCATTGAAAACTGTTTTTTTAACTAATTCAGAACTAATTCAAACTAATTTTCTAAAAACAAACATCGAACTTTATAAACAAATATGTAGGTTAAGAGCACAGATACTTGCAAATAGTACCAACTTTTCGGAAATAGATTGGTAACTTTTGATGGTCATTTCTAGCCTCGCGAGCGGTCATTTGTCAAATCATAACTACTTCGCGGGCTTCCTCGATTTTCTGACACATACTTTCGTTCCTTTCCACAAAATGCCTCAAAGCGAAAAGATAAAACAAATCAAGAAGCTGAACCGAGGGAAATACAATAATAAAATTTTTGTCAATTGGCATGTAAGTTACTCCAAAACAGTTATTAATATATTTGTGACATTATTGAAACACAACAGATAGTAGCTCGAGATATTCAATACAGCTTATACATCGAATGACAAACAGAATTGAACATTTTGTATGAATGTGAATTGAATGTAACATGTAGTAGGTACATAAGTGTAGATATATAATTTGAAATACCTATGTTTTGTATTCGTTGGAATATTGTAATCTATAACCTTCGTAATCCTCGCGCCTAAATAAGTAAATAATAGCTCAAGGAATTCTAAGAATCACAACGCCTATTCTGAATTTCAAAGCGATAAAAAATGAATATACTTGTAAATATCTTTCCCTGTTAGAATGAATGTTCACTTACTTAGAAAATGCAACCGATGTTAATTTAATTTCTTTTTATAAATGAATAATATTCATTGAAATTAATATGAAGCGTTACAATACTAAGAAAAACCAACTTATGTTTAATGAAAATTAATTAAAATAAAATGGTTAATTATATATCAACATGGAATTATTTGCTCTTTAATGAGAGTAGTAGCCAATAATTGGCTTGATTCCATTGAAAAATAATATTTAGTGTATATATAGTAAATATAGTATATAGTACGTATTTATTATATATGTTGTATATAATATATAGTATATAAATATTATAAATATACTTTTTATGGACTTGCAACAATTGTTCAACTTAATATTTTATATATTAAATAAAAACACTTGTCTTGGTTTCACAAAAGTTATAATAAATACTTGACAATTGTTTCATTGTGTTACCCCATTTCCAAAAGTTAAACTCAGTTTATAGTAACACCCCGAAACAATTGTCAAGTATTTATTATACATTTTGTGAAACTAAGTGTTTTTATTTAATATATTGAACAATGTTTCACAAAGACATCAGCGAACATTCAATCAACTTTAATCTTATATTTTTGAAGATTACTCCAGGAATTGTTATCGATTAATAGAACCTTTTCTCTTGTAGACCTCCGGAAGAGTATCTGTATGATGACAGCGATGACGAAGGACAAGGAGATGAGGATAGCTCCTATTCTAAACCAATGAGATATCAATGGTCAAACAAACTACAGTTTGTGTTGGCATGCGTGGGTTATAGCGTTGGGCTAGGTTCCGTTTGGAGATTTCCATATTTGTGCTACAAAAGTGGCGGAGGTGAGTGAAACTCGATTGAACCATTTATTGGTCCGATGTGGTGGTTGGAAAATCTAACGTCATCTTATAACAAAGGTGCAACAGTTTCTGCTCTCCCTATAGTTTGCAAAAATGTGAGAATTGTTTCGCCAAAAACTGATTTACATAGGTTTTTATTCTCAATAACATAGTGAAAATCAGATATTCAAATAGTTTAATTGAAAACACTTTGCAGTTGTTTTCAACGTATTATCAATTGTATCAACTATCGAAAATTGGTTAACTGCTCGAAACATAATAGGTATCGAGTGAATTCTAAATTTTTGTAAAATTCCCTTAGATGTTTCAATTTTACTATTTTCCTTTCTACAACTGAACTAAACTGCTTAATTCATTATAATATCAAAAATATGGAAACCTCTGATCATACTAGATTGTAGTCAAAAAAAAGTTCTTGCATTAATTCGAGACCCCCAAATATGACGTATGATATTAATTTCGTTTTATCGATACTAACGGGTGTTTTTTTTAGAGATATAGAACTTTAAGTTGGCATTACTGTGGAAGATGGCGACCGATTTAACAGCTGAGGAGTGATTTGTTTTCAGTTTGGTTTGGCATTTCATTATGAATAGACTCACGCCTGATTAACGCTTGCAAATAGTGCATTTTTATTTCGAAAATAATGATTCTATGCACTACGTCTATTTTATCGTCGACAAAATCGTCCATCAGAGCAGTTAATTCGATTAACCATGGAACGTTTTCGCACCACGTTTACTCTCATTGATAACTCGCATCCCTAGAGACGCCGTACGGTGCGCACAGAAGAAGCTATTGCTACTGTAGAGCGTAACATTGAGGAAGACCCGAATGAGTCCATCCGCAATCGAGCACAGGAATTGGATATGTGCCCATCCACTTTATGGCAGATTTTGCGGAAGGATCTTGGTTTGCGTGCTTACAAAATCCAACTCGTGCAAGAATTGAAGCCAAACGATCATCAAGCAAGGTGTAGATTCGTCGAATGGGCCCAAAACGAGATTGCCGTTGTTCCCGCTTTTCATGAGCGAATTTGATTTAGCGATGAAGCGCACTTCTGGTTGAATGGCTACGTCAACAAACAAAACTGCCGCATTTGGAGTGAAAATAATCCTCAAGTGTATATCAAAACACCGTTACATCCAGAAAAACTAACTGTAACTAACTGTTCGGTTGGCTTTATGGGCTGGTGGAAACATTGGTCCGTACTTCTTCAAAAACGATGATGGCCAGAACGTTACAGTCAATGGTGATCGGTATAGAGCCATGATTACTAACTTTTTCATTCCTGAATTGAACAATCATGATGTCCAGGAGCTGTGGTTTCAACAAGAATGCGCAACATGTCACACAGCTCGTGCCACAATCGATTTATTGATAAACACGTTTGGTGACCGCCTAATTTCACGTTTTGGACCTGTGAATTGGCCTCCAAGATCTTCTGATTTAACACCGCTAGACTACTTTCTGTGGGGCTATGTAAAGTCATTGGTCTATGCGGATAGGCCACAAACGCTTGACCATTTGGAAGACAATATTCGCCGTGTTATTGCCGATATACGGCCACAAATGTTGGAAAAAATCATCGAAAATTCTACGTCCAGATTGGACTACATCCCAGCCAACCGTGGCGGTCATATGCCAGAAATTATATTTAAAATGTAATGCCACAAGATTATCTTTCGAATAAAAAAAATTCTTGTCAATCGAATGGTCCATCGTTGTTTTATTGCAATTTAAAGTTCTATACCTCTAAAAAAAAAACACCATATACAAATAATTTAACTCATATTTCTGTCGTCCCCGTGTCCCCAATAAACTATGCTATTACTAGTTAAGTAATTACGTATGTATATCCTTAAATATTCTATCCATTGTAACTACAAGTCACAGAGGAAACAGCGTAGCTTTTACCGAACATTGAGTCGAAATGGTCCATCGAATTGGATTCAATTTGTAGTTTTATCATTATCGCCTGGAAAATATAAGCTTTATTCCGTAGCTATCAATACTCTCGATTTTTGAAAGAATTTTTCTTTAGATCAAATTTTCAGCTTTACATTCAGTTTTATATTTGTGTTAATTTTATTCGTTTATTCTGTTGGTTGTTCTCTCAAGAATCTCATATGTGTTCCATAAACAAATCCATTAATTGCGATTTATCTATATAATCCATAGAACATAAAAAATAGGTACACACACATCCTAACTTTGATGAAATTCCGTTTTTTACGAAACTAGTCTAGTTAATTAATAAAACATCATAACTGATTTTCTTATCGAATCTATGTTTTCGTTAATTGAAGTTACTTTGTAAGAACTTTTAGATTTTCAGGTGGTATTGAAGATATTCCTCAATTTCACATGGAAATAAGGAAATATAACGAAATATATTTTTACCTTTTAATGAAACATATATTGATAACTATTCTGGATAATGTAATATTCTGATACCGTTATCTCTTATAATTCACGCAATAGCTTCCGTTTCAATGAAATACCATATAATAGAATTTATTATGTGCTTCTGTATAATTCCTTTCCACAATGAATGCATATATCGTAAAAGGATAGTTATTAATCATGCTTTTAATCCATATCAATTAATACTTGAAATTAATACACTTGAAAAAAGCGATTTTTATCTCGAAACAACAAATACTACATCCTAATCGCAATAATTTTTATGTAGTTAGATATATATTTATATATAGGTTCAAATCTAATTTTCAAGATTGCAGTCCATTTATTATTAAAACTCTTTGTACAAAACAAAGAGTAGAGCTCTATATATGTGAACGTGTACGATGTGATATCTCCATTATCCTTCAAGGGATAAATGTTAGAGAACTATTGAAATCGATGCCACACCTGATGGAAGTGTGAGACATATGTTTCGTTCTGCAAGGTACTCGTCAGTCGCACCACGTTCACCGAAGTGAGGCAACGATTTCAATCTCCAAACATCTTCTTGTGACTCCAAGTGAACTATCGTAGAGTAATGAATACTCCACAACTTCATCTATAGGAATCACTAGAAAACATCTCTCAGATTACAGACACACCAAGCATCGAACTTTCACATATCTTCTATACCGGTAGGTATCTACTAAATTGCAATGTCTCTTTGACAAATATCATCATATGATGTTTTCAAATGTCAATAGGTTGCGTTAGTAGTACGCTCGCGGTTCTTCCCGTATTTCAGGGGCCTTCGGCGATATTTTTGCGTACTACTAACGCAACCTATTGATATTGGAAAACATCATATGATGATATTTGTCAAGTTAACATTGCAATTCAGTAGATACCTACGGGCATAGGAGATATGTGAAAGTTCGATGATTGGTGTGTCTGTAATCTGAGAGATGTTTTCTACTGATTTCTATAGATGGAATTGTGGAGTATTCATTACTCTACGATAGTTCACTTGGATTCACAAGAAGATGCTTAGAGATTGAAATTGTTGCCTCACTTCGATGGACGTGGTGCGGCTGACGAGTTCCTTGCAGAACGAAACATATGACTCGCACTTACATCAGATGTGGCATCGATTTCAGTATATATTTCATTCAGTGCCATAAGCACAAAAACTTCATTTCATATATATATATATATATATATATATATATATATATATATATATATATATATATATATATATATAGGAAATGAAATTTATTTGTGCTTATGGCACTGAACGAAATATTTAAGAAAATGAACACTAAAACATTCATTTGAAAAATTGAAATTAATCAAGAGAATGTTATAGTAGAGCTAGATATGTGAACGTGTACGATGTGATGTATGCATTATCCTTCAAGGGATAAATGTTAGAGAAATATTGAAATCGATGCCACACCTGATGGAAGTGCGAGACATATATGTTTCGTATATATATTTGCAAGGAACTCGTCAGTCGCACCACGTCCATCGAAGTGAGGCAACGACATCAACCTCCAAGCATCTTCTTGTGACTTCAAGTGGAAGATCGTAGAGTAATGAATACTTTACAATTCCATCTATAGAAATCAGTAGGAAACACCTCTCTCATATTACAGACACACCAAGCATCGAAACTTCACATATCTTCTATACCCGTAGGTATCTACTAAATTGCAATGTCTATTTGACAAATATCATCGAAAAAAACATCGTTTGATAGTTTCAATAGCGTCGATTAATCAATAGAGTCTTTATTCAAGTGTATTATTTCAATTTTTCACTCGTAGAGACTAATTTAAAAAATTTTTCGAACGAAATTCAATTAAGTAAAATTTTTTTCTAATGCCCTCACGTACCCCTCCTTCGCGCCACCCTGATTTACGGTGACGCTGTAATTTTTTTTAGGAAATCTCCATCGAAAACATTTCACAATCCAAAAAGTAAAGACTTACTTAATTGCAACAGTAAATCGGCACATTTGAATTTACAGTTTAATAAAAATGCTACAGAACGATTTGTATATATCTCTTTGTGTGTTATCTAGTGCAATCTAGCTTAACATACTCAAACATTTATCCAATCAAGATAAAACATGTGCTGTCACATGGAGAATTGGGACAAGGCACAATGTGATAATTCAGCTACATTTGAAATTTATGGGACTCTCTGGCAATTTGTATTTGATTTTTTTGATGACAGGATGTGAAAATTTATAGCTGGATACACAACGCTGACAAGCTGGAGGTCTTTCGCTATTGTTTTTCGTGTGTTTATTTCAGGTTGGAAACAATATTCAATGAGAGAATTAACAAAATGAAATGTATTTTGCTGTTTGTAATTATTTTTTTTATATTTGATACAAAAGAATGTGAATAGACAATATAATTCCGGCATTTGCGGAACTGATCATTATATCTCGTATATCCTACGGGATGCAATAGTGATTCCTGCTGATTTTTCTCAGATAAAAGAGATGCATTAAGTAGTTACTTTTTTCAAAACTTTTCAACAAATACAAACAAGTTTCACTTATAGAATTGTTTATTGATATTTCATAAGACATTATCTAAAATATTCTATCACTAGACTGTTAGAGATTGTTTTACGCTCACGGTATAAACGGTATAACCATCAATAACGGAATTATTAATGGTTATCGTTTGTTACTACACTAATAACATAGAAAAGTAAAATTCAATCATATCTGAATGGCTAGTTCGCTCTTCAAAGTCTTCTGATATATTAGTTATAATATATCTGAAAATCAGTATTCTTCAAATATATTATTACTAATACATCTGAAGACCAATTGAAAACTTCAAACAGCGAATCAGACAATCATATATGCTGGAATTTTACTTTTCTATTATATTGGTGTGGTTAAAATCGACAACCATTAATAACTGCTATGTATTGGGAACGCAGCTGTTGACAGATATGTTTCTGTGCTTGAACACAGAATATAAGGAACCTGGGCACGATTCATTCTGACTGTGGAAGTCATAACAACGTGTAATATATTAGTATTATTAATAGTTAATAAAGTTAGTGTTTTGTTGAATGAAGTCCTGTGTTATTCTTAGTCCAGTACACTATTTTTGGCGACGAGGATGGGTTTCGAACCCACGCGAGCAAAGCCCATTGGATTAGTAAATCAAATCTAGTGCTAGGACGAATTTTAAAAATTGTTTCAGCTGGTGACAAACCTATCGAAGTACATGGGGATTTCTAAGTACAAATAAAAAGTTTTCCAGTCTATTAAGAATAGTACTTTCACTTATAGTTTTCTTCTCTTTGAATAAAGCTTTCTTCAAACCTTTTTTTATTGTTTGTACTCCGTCAAAGTCTAATATTGTTACCAGATCGAGTCGTTTTGTCAAAATCCCTGGTAAATTAGATTTGTAAGTTATAGGATTGGTAATTTATTCTAAGGAGAAGGAAATGCTATGTATTGGGAACGCAGCTGTTGATAGATATATTTCTATGCTTGAGCACAGAATATATGTAAACTCGATACGAGTCATTCTGACTGGGGAATTCATGACAACGTGTTGTTATAATTAATATATTAGTGTTAATAATAGTTAATAAAGTTAGTGTTTTGTTAAGTAAAGTCGTCTGTTATTCTTAGTCCAGTACACAACAATAACAGTCATTTATTTTTCAACAAAATTGTTGATAAACCAAAAACGTGAATCGTACGCCGATGTAGACGTATGCAAGCTCTGCAACCGCACCCGTTAGCCTTGACATTTCCTTTGAATCTTAGAATAAATCTCAATTTGGTTTTTTTTCAAATACACATCCATACATGTGGCATAACTTTTTATGTTTCAATTATTAATTTGCAGAACTTGCACTTTGTCTACGAATACTCTGCTTTTAAAGAGTTACATACTCTCAACTAACGTATTAATTTAATATAAACTTAAATTCAAACACTTGAACTTATGATTTACACTTTATTCACTACATAGCATGACGCGTTTCGTCGTTAAAACGACTTCTTCAGATGCTTACAGAATGATGTAATACATTCTCTAATAATCTTTTAATAATGTGATACAGAAGATGCTGACATTATTCTGTAAGCATCTGAAGAAGTCGTTTATAACGACGAAACGCGTCATGCTATGTAGTCAATAAAGTGTGAATCATAAGTTCAAGTGTTTGAATTTAAGTTTATATTCAATTATAATGGATTTACATCAAGTAAACGCCAACACTATTAAATAACGTATTAAGTCCTTATTTACATACGTAACTCTCATTTATTAAATATATATTGAATAATTCGTTTTGTAGCATCGTACTTATTGATTTAAAATGGTTATAAATACAATATTATTTCATGAACATATTAGAATATACTACATGTGAGACAATGTGTCAACATGACTAAAAGAGAACGATGTACAACGAGTCTTACCATTGTTTCAGACACTAATTGTCAAAAGCGCGCTGTCACAACTAAGGAGAGAAGAGATGGCTCGTTGTTAAGCTTTCTGCTTTTGTTAATTCTATTCGTAACACGGTCAGATATAATAATATTTGATAATTGTCAATTCCTATTTATCTCAAAGGTGACATTCGAGAGAAACAGATAAATATAATATTTTGAAAATATATCATAAAATCGGGGAATAGTGTGCAAAAACACAATTTCTGGATAAACACTTTGAACAGTTAAGATTTTTCAGCTTCTTGGTTAGATCTTTAATTACATATTACGTAAATATTTGCTGAAAGTACAGTAGGAGCGGGACAGTATCGGTGATAATCATCATCAATTTTCCTAAAAATTACAAATTACAGATTATCAAAATATCAGCATATAGGAAGCAGTCAGGTGCTTAACCAGGATATCGCTATGTATTTCCTTCTGTAAAAACTTAAAACTATGTGTTTCTGTTTTCGACTACGTAGCAGTTTTAAAAATTGGCAAATATCACAAAACTCCAAACCTCCACCTACGCCACTGGCAATAGATGACACTTATTTTAAGCTTGTTAACTCTCTCAAAAACAGTGTAGCTACGTATATGTTCAAAATGTACTGGAAAATTACAGCACACCAACTAAATCCCTATTAATTCTATATGAGATTTCATTATTTGAAAAACGCGTATTTCCAACGTCTCGATAGAATTAAAATTAACATCACTGGAATCCGGAGCTAAATTTTATACGAAATTTACGAAAAGAAACATATTTGTACATTTTGAAAACTAATTTTCATCTTCAAAATTTCTATACTTAGTTATTGTAATCAACATCGTATTATCCTGAATCGTTGATATTTTGATGTATTATGAAAATATTTTGGACAATTCATCAATTTCGTCGTGTTTTCAGGTGTTTTTTTGATTCCATATATTATAACGATGTTAGTATGTGGAGTTCCTTTACTCTACATGGAATTAGCAGTTGGACAGTATACAGGAAGAGGACCTATAGGGGCCTTGGGGCATTTATGTCCATTATTCAAAGGTTTGTATCATTTAAATAACGATTTCTATAACGTCGACCAGATGTATCAATACATTAAGCAATTAGTCATAGATAAAATCTTTATTTTCCATCACTTTTATAGTCATCACTCTCTGTCTTATGATTCTCTGATCCATTTGGTTGACAGATTCCATCATAGACGTACGTCTTGATCTTTATTGGAAAATTCCTTTATGAATGTCTAAGAGCAATGTCAATAGCAATGTTTTTGAGAGAGAATTTCAGTTAGGCCAGTTTTTAGATATGTTATCTCTCTCTCTCTCTTCCGGACGTCATAAGGGCGGTCTGGCTGGCGGTAGTGGTTGCTAAAATTAAATGATAATAATAAAATTAAATGACAGCAGTGATGATGATGATGATGATAATTATCAAAATGTCTTCGTTTTTTGTGATTCAATTATGAATTAAAAACTATATTTTTGTTTATTACCATAATTTATTTTCATAATATTTTCTGAATTTTGTATAACAATAAATAATTATTTTGATACTATATCAATCCACAAATTAATTCAAAAGATCATATAAAAATTTCAGCAATTACGAAATATTTTGAAAAAAATTTTTTTTTTCAATTCAATTCATGCCGTGGTCTGGCATGGTCTAATCAACAATAAAAATATCTGGCAATATTATATTCATGTTGCAAAAAGTTGAATAAAAATAATAAAAGAAAAATAAAACTTCTCAAAATGATTTGAAAAATCCATATTTTACCTGTACAGGTAGGATTCGCACTGATGAACGCAACCACTACCGCCAGCCAGACCGCCCTTATGACGTCCGGGAGAGTGAGATAACATATCTAAAAACTGGTCTCCCTGAAATGCTTGTTTTTCCGACGTTGCTAGCTTTCGTACTATATATTCCAACAAAGAGGGGAGATAATTAGGACATTTCATTCATTAATGAATTATGTCGTTCATTTTAGAAATGTATTCGTTATTTCAGGTACAGGCTTAGGCAGCGTTGTCATATCGTTCCTAATGTCAACCTATTACAGTGTGATAATAGCATACGGAATCTTTTATTTCTTCACGTCGTTTAAGTCGAAACAACCCTGGGTTGATTGTGGCCACAGCTGGAATAGTGCCAATTGTTGGGTACATCGAAAGTCTGGAAATGATTCTTCAAAACCTATGAGCAGTCAAACTCCTTCGGAAGAATTTTTCGAGTGAGTATTTTCCACTAAAAAAAAAACCAAAAGACAACACTTGAACTCAAAGTTCACACTTGATATATTAACTTTCTCACATCGACTTTTTTCCACTCTTTTTGCAAAATCGTAAGCAATTTTATTACCAAGTGAATACCTTGAAAAGGGTAGAAAAATCACCGCCCAATATTAGCTTTTTGACAGATTTACTTCAAACAAAAACGTTGAGAAGTTGACATTTAAGATTGCCCCAATTTGGTAGAATTGAAATAATTTTTTTTGTAATATCTAAGGTCTAAATCCTTTTGTTTTTCAGGAAAAAAGTTCTCCAGGTGGGAGCCGGTATAGATGAGTTCCATCAACTTCGGTGGGAATTAGTAGCCTGCTTGATTTGTGCGTGGATTTTAGTTTATTTTGCTATTTGGAAAAGCATAAAATCCTCTGGTAGAGTTAGGTACTTCACTGCCACCTTTCCGTTCATTCTTATTCTTTTATTTCTTGCGAAATCTCTTAGTCTAGATGGTGCTGACAGAGGTTTAAGATATTTTTTCAGGCCCAAATGGAGGTTGCTAGGAGAAGCCAAGGTAAAATTTGAGGTCTTTATACTTATTAACCTTATTAATACCTACATGTTGGTATTAAATCACCATTCATTTTTGATAACACTTAACACTGATTGAACATTCTTTCTACATTTAACTTTGGTACTACACAATGCCAGCAGCTTCGACTGCACGCAGTCTAATTTTTGAATAGAATGTCTTCTCATTTTCGGTCCTTGAATTACAGCTTCATAAAAAAAAGAATTATTTCATCCTATTGCGAAATACGAAAAATGTTTTCCACAGAAGACGTGTTTTTGCCGGGATAAAAATTAGCCTTTTTGATATTGCAACTATAAATTATCTTTACTCCAAACTTCACGTATTTCCGTTTAACCATTCGAGAATGATTCAATACAAAAAATCATCTAAACGTGCAAACCTTTCACATTTATAATACAAGATTCTAATAATTTTTCAGGTTTGGGTTAATGCTGCAGCACAGACGTTCAACTCAATGGGTATTGCTTTTGGATCTATGATATCTTTCGCCAGTTACAATAGATACAATAATAGTATTCTCCAAGATACAGTTGCAGTCTCCGTAGTGAATCTAGTCACCAGTTTAGTAGTAGGAATCTTCGCGTTTGCTACAATTGGTAATATAGCAACCGAACACAATACTTCCATAGAGGACGTCATAGCTGATGGTTAGTAATAAATATATGGATATTGTATATATAAAAAAAATCAATATTATCCAATAATCTTCGAAATTCCTGGAAACATAATACAAATGCAAAAAATTTCAAACTCAAACATTAATTAATTTTCCGTATATAAAATAAAAATATATCTCATTTTACATTTGCTCAAACGAATTTGTTATGAACATTCTATAAAATTTTCTGCAAACTTTTCTAGCAACTAATCTACTAACTTTCAAACGTTTGTTTCAGGTCCTGGACTGATTTTTGTCGTTTATCCTCAGGCTATTGCTCAAATGCCAGCAGCAAACCTTTGGGCTATACTCTTTTTCTTCATGCTACTATGCCTTGCTCTCAATAGTCAAGTAAATAAAAGAAAATATTCCTAGATTGTCATTATATATTTCATAAAGCTCTCTTGCAGTTCGCAACAGTGGAAGTGGTGGTCACTTCTATTCACGATGGTTTTCCAGGATGGATAAAGAAACATCTCATGTGCCATGAAATTCTGGTATTGGTTGTCTGTGTAATTTCTTTGATATTCGGTCTTCCTTATGTGACAAAGGTGAATATAAAAAAAAACCTTTCAAGGTTAGATTTTCGCCATCAAATTGAGTATATTCATTAGCGCGTGCTACTAATACTTTTGTAATAGTTTCCACTATTTGGATTAACATTTTGGGTCTCTTTTAGAGCGGTATCTACTTCTTTCAATTGATGGATCACTATACAGCAACCATATCCAAAATGTACTTAGCATTCTTTGAAGTAGTAGCTATCGCCTGGGTTTACGGAGGAGGAAGGTTAAGTCGTAATGTCAAAACTATGACAGGAAAACATCCCGGGTGGTATTTCAAGTTCTGCTGGGTGATTGCTACACCACTCATGATAATTTCGTTGTGGATATTTCTATTAATAGATTACGCTCCCCCGACCTACAACAACGGATATTACGAGTACCCTGAATGGGCAATCGTACTGGGTTGGATAGTAGCATCTTCATCTCTTCTTTGTATACCTATCTATATGATATACATGTTTATGAAATCTCCTGGTGAAAGTTTATTGGAGGTGAGTAATAAGTATATAATGTTGCTACTGTGTGGTATGATATACTCGTATCATCACATATAATATAATATAATTTTTGACGATACAATGTTAACTTGAATCAGAACACAACATCGAAAACATCAATCAAAATGATATCAGCTTTCATGTTCTCACGTCTTTAGGGTTCAATATGTTGTTTGCAGTAACAATATCAAATTAAATAAATGATACCCTCATTTAACAATAAAGGCACCTATTAACTACTGTCAAATTTGAAGAAGTACAATTTCTGTCCTTTCTACTTCATTGTAGTCAACTTAAGCTACTTTATTCTTCAATTGCTACGATTAGACCACTCTACACTATCCTTCATTTAACTCTTTTACTCTCGTTAGTACTCTATGACTTTTTTCGTTTTTCAGAAACTGAGGAATGCCATGAAACCCGAAATCGAAGAGAAATGTCCAAAATGTGGAGACTTAGAATGTGACTGTTTGATTGAAGAATCTATAAAACCGATGTTAGTTCTTCAAAGTTCCGATGAAGATGGAAAGAAATCTGAGCCATATTACATACCTATTCAAACTCTGGACAACTATAAAAATAATGGTCTTCCAATGAATGAACTTCCAATGAAAATGAATGACTTTCCAACTATGACTAATCATCTAGGGCCGGAAGATATACAATCCAACTCCGCAGATATACAAGTAAAAACAATCCCACCTAGTGATACGTCACTGAGTTCGCGTGAAAGTAAAATGTAATGAAAAGTCTGCAGCTTATAGCAGATATAAAAAAAAAAACAGAAAGAGGACGCTTCCAGAATGGACCATATCATTCTTTTTGATGTGAACAGTTCACTTAGATACATTCCACTTATAAAATGTAAATATTTATTCAACGTTGAAGTAAAACAAGAAGTGTATACTTTAATTATGAGAACCTAGACAACACATGTCAATCAAAAGTTTTTAAATACTATATTGAATTTACCCCCAGCAGGAAAGTATATTTTCGAAATGTTTTAAGTGTTGTTTCTGGAATTACAAAACATTTAGAATTTTATCTTTCTCTTAATCTTATTGTCATTGTTTAAAAAATTCATAATAAAAAGTGAATGCCTGCTCCAATTCACGTTTGATTTGGATTGTTATCACTGAAGAATTTAAGATGATAAAATAATGTATATAATAGTTATGTGAAAAGCGATTCTAGATAAGTGTAAGAAATTACAATGATTTCAGATTTTCAGAATGACTTCAGCACATGTGATATAAATGTTTATTGTAAACAATAAAAACCAGTTTCAGATGTATTTTTTTATATGTAATTTTTGTTATTAAAGAATATTCTCTACAATTTTCTGTCATAAAATGACGTTCGGTCAAATACACGAGCTATCGCAAGTACATGTTCTAGATCCCCGTACCTTCTTTTAAAATATGGCGTTGGTATTACTCAATGCTTTTTCTTAAAAACTTGCCATCAAAATATTATTTACTATATTACCTTATCAGAATAAAAAGACGTGGTGTTTCTAAAATACAAAATATTAGTTTCTGAATGAAGAGGTCAAGAAGTCGTTGTTATGCACTCAATTAGTACAGTAACCGTAAATGACCTTGGAGCCTGTGTTGCCATATGCTGAGATTTCATCGTTATGATTGACAGCAGTTATTTATTGCAAACATGAAAATATACAGATCGTTTCTAGTGCGCAGTTAAAGTTGACTTTAAATAAAACTACGGCTCTGCAAATTATTGAATAACAAAAAAAAAATTATGTGATACTATTAGATTATATTTAATATCCTCAGATATTTTAGCTGCGGAGCAAAGTAAGTCGGTAGAAGTAAGCGTGCAGAACGTTCTGTCTATAAAAATGACGATTTTTCCCGATAATGAACACTTTTTTCTATTTAATATATCTCTTATGAGAAGGATGAATTTCGAATTTAGTATGTTTTCCTATGCACTGTGGAATTGATTTATGGCTTGTGAACATGAAGAGACTATAAAATGTAGAGTTTATATAGTGGTATAACACAGCCTAACTTTACTTAAGTAGAATTAGGTTGTGGTATCAATATTGTAGGGAATCGTCATTGTCATTCGCTGGAAGAAAACACAGCCTAACTCTACTTACTTAGTAGAGTTAGGCTGTGAAAGAAAACATATCACAGAATAGTTTCACTATTTTAGAAATAATCTTAGAATTAAAATTGATAACTTAATGTTCTATGTTGATAACCATACCTGTCAAATGTTTAAAGGTTATATTCATATGTTATGATTCTACTCTTTTAAATAAGAGAAACCGGCAATTCATATATTTTGAATGTGCCATTATTAAGTTATCTCTATTAGAGTTTTCGGTCGAAGAATTTAAAATTTGAATATTCTGATTACATTTCGATCAAAATGGTTGTTCGGCAATATAATGATGAATTGAAGTATTTAGAAAAGTTAACTCCTTACTCTTGGAAAATTAAGAAAGGTTTCCAGCCAAATATGAATGTAGAAGGTATATTCTACGTTAATAAAACTTTGGAAAAACTCATGCTAGACGAATTGAGAAATGCATGTAGACCAGGAATGGTGGGTGGATTTTTACCTGGTGTGAAGCAAATTGCCAATGTTGCTGCACTACCAGGCATTGTTGGTAAATCTGTAGGATTACCTGATGTTCATTCTGGTTATGGATTTGCTATTGGTAATATGGCTGCTTTCGATGTCAATGATCCCAAATCGATTGTATCCCCTGGTAGGTTATTATGTTATTTTTACATATATTGGAAGTCCTAGTCGGTTTTTTTTTTAAAATATTGCTTGATAAACTACAAATAGATAATTAATTTTAAACTAAACATATTTTCTTTATTATAGTCTAACAATCTATTAATTGCCTAGTGATTTATTATCAGTAATAATTTTAAATTCAAACCATTATCCATTTAAAATTTTTTGGAAATTACCATGAACTTTTTATTACTGCTTTTTCATTACTATAGTTTGTTCTTTATTAATTATATCTTAAATGAATTTATCCGCATTCATTATATTAAATGCAAAGAAAAAATCAAATGAAGGCATTAATAATCAGATTATCTTAAAATTTTTAAAATGATAAATTATTATGTATTGCAGGTGGTGTAGGTTTTGATATAAACTGTGGCGTCAGACTTTTGAGAACAAATCTGTTCTTACAAGATGTATTACCTGTTAAAGAACAGTTGGCTCAAAGTTTATTTGATCATATTCCAGTGGGAGTTGGATCTAAGGGTATGTTGAGTAAAAATGTGTAATAATTGAAAATTGTATGAAAATTCTTGATTTCTTAAGGAATAATTCCAATGAATGCCAAAGATTTAGAAGAAGCTCTAGAAATGGGTATGGATTGGTCTTTGAGAGAGGGTTATATCTGGGCTGAAGATAAGGAACACTGTGAGGAATATGGCAGAATGTTGAACGCTGATCCTTCAAAAGTCAGTGTCAGGGCAAAAAAAAGGGGACTCCCACAGGTAATTGCTTTACTATAAATCAAAATTTTTGGGATGTGAGTTATTTCTTGAATAATTAAAGTACAAATACAAAATAAGACCTAAAGCTAGTAAAAGTTAAATACAAATTCACATTTCTAGTTAGGTACTCTGGGAGCAGGTAATCATTATGCGGAAATCCAAGTGGTAGAAGAAATATATGACAAATGGGCTGCCTGTAAAATGGGAATAGAAGAAAAAGGACAAATCTGTGTGATGATTCATTCAGGAAGTCGAGGATTTGGACATCAAGTAGCCACTGATGCATTGGTTCAGATGGAGAAAGCTATGAAAAGAGATAATATTGAAACAAATGACCGACAGCTGGCATGTGCCAGAATAAATTCAACTGAAGGTCAAGACTATCTTAAATCCATGGCTGCAGCAGCAAATTTTGCTTGGGTGAATCGAAGTTCTATGACATTCTTAACTAGGCAGGTGAGTTATCAATTAGCAATTAGGAGAACTCAAATGTTAATATTATGCTTATACCTTTGTTGCCGATAAATATTTATATCAAAAAGTTTAAAGTAAATAAATAATTACTTTGCTTGATAAATTTAAAATTCTGAGTTAATGTGGAATTGTTCAAGTAGGTTTTAAATTTTAGGCATTTGCAAAACAATTCAATATGGCTCCAGATGATTTAGACATGCATGTTATATACGATGTATCTCACAACATTGCCAAAATTGAAGAACATATAGTTGATGGAAAACAAAAGACTCTCTTAGTACATAGAAAAGGTTCTACTAGAGCATTTCCTCCACATCATCCTCTTATACCTGTAGATTATCAGTTAACTGGGCAACCTGTTCTGATAGGAGGAACTATGGGAACTTGTAGTTATGTGCTGACAGGTACAGAGCAAGGAATGTTGGAAACTTTTGGATCCACTTGTCATGGAGCAGTGAGTACTTCTATGTAGCAATCATATAGTTTCTACTTGAAATTAATCATTAAACTAAAATTTAAAATATGAGTTGATAATATAAATATATGTATATATGATAAAAATAAAGTATATGATACTAATTTAAAATTATTTTCATATAAATTCATAAATCAGAATTTGATCTTTGACTCTATGAAATTTGATTGATATTATGTTATATAATTTTAATGTCACTTTATCCTTAGGGACGAGCACTATCCAGAGCCAAAAGTCGTAGGAATTTGGACTACATGCAAGTGTTACGAAAGATGGAAGGTATGGGAATTTCAATAAGAGTAGCATCACCTAAACTTGTTATGGAGGAAGCCCCTGAATCCTATAAAAACGTCACTGATGTAGTTGATACTTGTCATGCTGCAGGGATTAGCAAAAAATGCATTAAATTGAAACCAATTGCTGTTATAAAAGGATGATTACTCTTTTTAATTCCTGATATGTGCATTCTTAATCTAAATATTCATACTCGTATTTAATTTAATGCAATTACATTTTGAGTGTATTAATTTATCAATAAAATGTTTCCTAATATGTTTTTATTTATAGATTTCTAAATGATTTCTAATTGTGTATTCTTTTAATATAAATTGGGAGCATTCCAAAAAAATTCTTCTGTTTTATTTTTGTACCATTGCATAAAGTCATAAGAAATTATAAATTGTACTATTGCAAGAAAATTGTAAATAAATTAATGGAAATTTCATTTTATATGTTGGAAAATTTCAAGCTTATTTGTAATCAGTTGCAGGTAAGAAATAATGATGCTGAGACTTTTTCAAAATTCAAATAGCAAATCTATTTAATGCAGCATTTCTTTCTGCATGGTTTTTTCTTATCCTCTTGTGCTTTTTTACAATCTGTACATATCTGCTCTCTTCCTACTGTCAAGAATTTCTTCTTTATTGGCATTTCACAATTCTGAAAAATATTTTATTAGCAATTAAAAGTTTTTTATTGCTTTAAGTAATCTAGAATGTACTGCTTTCTTCAAGAATAATTTTTCGTGCACTGACATTCCTCAATAGTGTGTGAAATATTAAGACCTGTCAGAAAAGTTACAAATATACCACTCTTGCCGAGTTCTTAATAGGGTTAGATGTATCATATATTTTCATAATTTTAATGACAAGTGGGGAATGCTTACTTTACAGAGGAAACAATTTGTGTGAAACTTTCTCCCACGGATCTCCAAGTACTCTTCAAAGATATGCTCTCCACAACCAGTACATAACGGAGTAAAATGTTTGGCATAGTCATCATTGCAGTAGGGTTTTCCATCTCTTTGAAAAAAGTATGGTGGCTTAATCGGTGTATTGCATGTGGTACAAGTGAAGCACTGGACATGCCAAAATTTTCCAAGAGCATTTACTACCTCCTATCATTCAAAAGTATATTATAGTTCATCAAAGTTCTGTGCAGGTCATTATTGTGCTAATGATATTTAACTATTATTTTCAAGGCATTAAAAACAAACAAAAAAATTTCATAGAAAGTCTCTCGCATCATATAAAAGTCTATGAAACAAATTAATGCTTGACATTTTCAGAATAGTCGCTTCAGTTACAAAATTTCAAACAAAATAACATAAATGGAACTTATAAGTAGGTATATAATGAAAATTGGTTTCTCATTAGTTATAAGTTATATGTTGGGGGGTAAGAATCTCAATTAATAATTTTCAGGTGAACAAGTGAAATAATATAAAACTAATAAAAGCTCCATTATTGTTTATTTCGATTAAGGACATTGAGAAAAAAATTCCTTTTTTTTTTGTTTTGTCCAATATTGAAATAAAAATAGTTTTTATCTATTAAAAAATATGTTACCTCCGTTATATAATCGTGGCATTTACTGCATTTGTGACAAAAAGATTTTAAGAAATCATTCTTACAATAAGCTTGCCCATTTTTTTCAAAGAACGTTTGTGTTGATATTATTTTCTGACATTTCACGCATTTAAAATGTTCCAAATGCCATGATTGTCCCAAAGCTCTGAGGAATGTGTTATATATTGCTTGTTTGCAGCCTGCACATATTATTTTCTGCTGAAAAAAATAAATCAGTGTAAATCTAATATTTGAGAAAACACATATTCACTTTGTTCATATCTGCGTGCCACTTTGAATTTTATAGTTATTTTTGATGTCTCAGTGTAACATAACTAACAATTTGTGTATATGAACTTAATGACTGTAAATTGAATTTGATAGATTCATTTGATAGAGATCATTTTGTGTCACCATAAATTTGATGAAATAACAACCTCTATGCATTTTATATGAAGTGCTATGAACAATTATTTTTAGAGAATAATTTCTTTGCTTATGTTATTGTTCTGCTACCAGTTCATTTTGAATGTTTCAAGTCTTAAATAACTTTTTCAATTTGTTTTCACTTTTCTTTTCTTGAATAGGTTAGGTTGATAAGTGAATACATTAATAGTGGATAAACTATATATTTTCACAGTAGTAAATATTAGATCACACATTTCTCGTAGTAGTATCCTTAAAATTAGTTCATAATAAAATATTGATATCTATTAGTCAGTAAAATGCGCTAAATCAACAGGTGCTGCTAACAGGTAAAATTAATATTAACAAACATTAAAACACAATGAAACATTTGCTACCACATCACTAGTTGAGAATTTTTAATTTTTTAAAGAGATTAAAAATAATTTAGCAGCAATCCATATATTTGAAAAAAGCAGCTTAAATAATCTGGAACAATATGTATGCATAAATAATGTCTGGTAATTGTATTTTCAAGATATTTGTAATAATGTAAAACAGAGTATTAAAAATCATTACACTAGTAGTTATTGTGATATGGAATGTTATGGTGTTGGACATTCAGAAAATTATATTGAAATACCTGAAAATTATAAGCATTTGATCTACATAATATTATTTTGTAAGCTGGATTTATTTTGTGAATTTTATATTATATTTTTTTATGTATCCAATCTAATAACTTCAAGTTCAGTGGTATCAATTCAATTCATCATTTCAACAAAGATTATTTTTCAAGTGACATTTTCACATCTTATATTAAGTAGGTCAATGTATCATTACACCCATCAGATTTATTATTTTCAAAGAATAATTTTACGTCTTGGACAATAGACTGAATTTTTTTCATCACAAAAGCTTGAAATGCACTATGAATGGTATTTAAAAACTATCCTAAAATTCCATACAATTCAATATTGAGAGGCGTACCAAATTAGTTATCTACCTGAAATGTTTCAAACATTCCAGCCTAAATTTCAACCAAAAAGCTTATCGAAACAAGCATGACAATATGGCCTATCAGTATGTTCTTTGAATGTGCCCTTGTTTAGCTGTTTCAGGCAGAAAGCACATACAAAGTGTTCTGGATGGAATTTCCTGAACATTGCCGTAATGCAACGACCAGAAATCGGTTTGTGACATCCTGCACAAAGAGAACCTCTCTTCAAGTGATAATGTGTTTCACAATAGGGTTGCCCCTCATGGTCGAAAAATGAACCTCCGATGAAGGGTTGGCGACAATCCTGTAATAATAATCTTCATTTACCCAACTGAAATGGCAATTTATTACGATCAGAACAATACTTATAATACTCCATCCATTATAACCAAAATTTACAATCTCATAATAGGGCAAAAACAACTTATAAATCGACAAAAAGGTTAACTCTTAGAAGTACAACATACTTTTATGAAAGCTGTTCATACATGAAGAGTAAAAAAACTAATTCTGTTCAATAATATTTTGTTAATGTTAATTGTTTTTCCTCTATTTTATTACATTAGCGCCAAAGTACTTGATTGTATCCATTATACTTCTCATTTCCTCCCTTGGTAACGAATGTAACTATGACAGTGATGTTCTCTTGAAACTTTTCTCACTTTAAAACAAAGAAGGTGTTCTATCATGAAGTCTTTTCAGGATGTATGGGTAATTCCTTCGGCTAATTAATTTACTCCTTTTCTCCTTAAGTGAATTATTTTTTTTGTTTCTAGTGTCGTATTCATGGGTCAAATAGGATATGTTAATTTTATTCTTATATATTCTTATTATAGTAAAAATAAATATTTAAATTTTAAAGAAGTCACTTCAAAGCATATTAGTTTGAGTTTATAATAAATTGAAAAAAGATATGATGTTCTGACCTACTGCACTAATACATCCACACTGCTGTTAGCATAATCCTTAATGTGTTTACTGTCAGAAAATCATATGGATAAATGAACATTTCATTCACTTGTTCGTTTACTTTTCTATTTTAAGAATAACATTTGGCATGCTAAATTTAGACTCAAATATATAATAAATGTGAATTTCCAATATTATCATTAAAAACAAAAAGAGAATTCGGAAATTAGTGTGAAAAAACTAAACACGAGTAAATGTCCTTTTGAACGATGTTCGGAGAAATCATAAATTTTGATGCCTTACATTCAAACCGACTCTAATTTATATTTTATGTGTAGTAAGATTATTATAGTCATTTTACACTTTTGTAATTAACAGTTATATTTTGTAATATAACAGAAATTATTAAGTTTCATTAAATAATCCACTAATTAAACTTCTTACATGAATGACGCATTTGTCTAATGTATATACTCGTGATGAAATGAGAAAGCAATGTCAAAAGTGTAATAATAATAAATTTGATGGATGGTTGAAAGAGGCAATTTCATAACGAATTTGACAACGTAAGAAAACCGATAGGATATTAAGTTTGTCAAGTGAATGACTTTTTTAATAAAATATATTTTTGAAGGCACAACCAGCGTTTCATTTCCAAATATCGTCTGATAACTCACAACAATTAATTTAATAGCTTGACACATTTTTTAATCTTTGAAATATGTTCGACATATTGAAAATATTTGAAAAATTTGTTAACTGGTTCCTTTAATAATCATTGCCATAGTAATTAACTTTATTTACTTAAGTTGTGATCATTTTGTATATTGTTCTTTGAAATATAAATTTAACCCTGGATTAAATGCGAAAATAGATTTTCATTTCTCTACTATGCTAATGAAAGCACATATACGCAGGGGTCAGTTGTCTATAACCTACGCCACTGGTAACATGTAAAACAGACTGATCCCTACACATACTTATGATATTTTACACATTAATGCAATCGAGACCACAACTATTTCGTGCTTATGCAAGCTATTCTCGTAGTACGTCTAAAAATAGAAAGAAGAGTATCTGGTTTCACTCGCAAATTATGAAATTCCAAATGACTTCCAAAATAATAAATAGCGAATATATTTTTCTTGAAAAAAAAATTAACTAATTCTGCCATTACTCGGAATCGTAAGAGAAGTCAAAAAGCCTATAAAGTTGTGGTCTGTTGCATTGTTGTTCTTTTTTGTTTGTTTGTTTTTTCATTTTATTATTTTCTTCATTTCTTTATTATATAAATATATTTACAATTAATTGATAAAAACAAAGTATTTCTGCTTAAAATTCAACCTCTTATAGGCTCAGTTTGAGAAGCATCTCGGCTTTATATATAGTTATAGATAAGGGAGGGCATATATTTGGGACATTTGGTGGTTGCTTATTCGTCTTCCGCTTCCTCATCAGCACCGATGCATTTAGGGCATACAGGTTTCCCTTCCATTGCATAGAATGTTGTTCCTTGTACGGCCTTTTTGCAGTCCTGACAATCATGTAATATTTCAGTTTTCTCAAGTTTTTTTTTAGATATTTAAAATAAGAAGCAATTCTGAATTTCTTGCAATGTTAAATTCAGAAGTGCTTTCTGTATAGGGTTTATCGGAGGAATTTTCAAAATTTTATTTACATCATAAGGTGTTACAATAAAAGTGCTTTTTCTGAAAGTTTCAAATGCATACACAATTACCAAAGTAATTTTTAGTTGGTAATCAAGATTGATCTCCAACTGTTCGATAACTTCTTCTGGAATGAAGACACCTGCAAACAGAAAAGAAACGAGTTTATTACTTACCCTGCATACAAAACAATCCGGATGCCATTGGCTGTTTAAAGCTGAAATGTAGTTGTCCATGATAGGACGGTTACAAGCTCCGCATTTTGGGGCAAACATATCGAAGTAATCCTCCCTACAGTAGGGCTTCCCTTCCTTCTCATGAAACCATCTTCACCAAACTGTTTACCGCATTGGGCGCAAAAGAAGTGCTCCATGTGCCAAGTTTTCTCCAGAGCTGTCACACATTTCTGTAAATCAAATTATTAAACTAGAATTTGAAAAAAAAATAATAACCAAACGCACATCCAGAATAGGTCCGTTACAATAGGCGCATCTTGGACTGAAAAGATTATGGTAGTCAACTTCGCAGTAAGGCTTTCCTTCGCGCTCGAAAAAGTTCCTTGTGCCCAGTTCTTGGGAGCAATGAGTGCAAGTGAAATGTTCTGGGTGCCAAGTTTTTCCAAGTGCTGTTATAACTTGGCCCACGATGGGCTTATCGCAGGCGCTGCAGCATCCCTTCTGACTGGTGTTTACTCCTTGACGACTCATGTCTGCTTGTAGATTGCCAAGCATAGAATCTAAGTTTTGCTTTGGAGCTGGTGAGCTCTGAGACTGAGTCGCCTTCGAAGGATATATCCGCTCTGATTGGCTAGCAACCGGTTGTTTGCCCTAAAACAAGAAAACGAATTACAATTTCGAGAAATTAAGGAACGCGTGTAGTTATTCTATTAATGCAGGATAGAAAACTGACCGTCTGAGAAGGATGTCGGCGAAAACTGAACACGACTCGACGATTTTCCTTGGAGTATAAGGTTTCCCCCTTCTCCAAGTTCACTTGGTACCTTCCCCACTTTCCGAATGGAAGTAGACCCAAACAACGTGCCGTGTGTTATAAAGCGCTGTTGCCGGCTGTATAAACTTTTTCAACGCTCTATTGATTGATAATTGTATTGCTGAAATCCCTCAAAAGATAAACCTTCCATTGAAATAATTCCGAGTTTATGTTAGTTATTTATAAACTCGCCAACTTAATTTAGATGGCACTATAAATATACACCTCAAACGAGTATATTGAATTCGTTTTGAACAACATTATTTTTGTCGATGATGATTGTAGTTATTTGGCAAAGTCTGAAGGTGTAGTACAAAAAATGGATCGTAATATCCTTAATGGAATGAAAAAATGGCTAAATAAAGATAATAGATACTACCTTTATTATCCAGTTAATTCAGTTTAAGGAGATACCATAATAAGCATAAACTTATTGATAATATGAGAATAATAAATGACTAAGATTAAGGATCCATCTGAATTCAAAACAAAAACCAGAAATTCCTAAAGTGAATTTTTAACCGTATTCGTACACATAATTAAATGTAGAGTTTGCTCTGTAAGACAACTTCTAATTACTTTCTCAAATTAACAAATGTAATGACAAAATTTATATTATTAATGTTACAAAATTAATCCCACCGATATATAATAAAAATAAAAAACAAAATCAATTCTGAAAGATTTTAAAACTCTCCAGAAATATTCGTCACTTGTTTGGAATATTTTTTCGAACATTTCTTCATTTTTAAACAGAGATAGAATTTATCGAATCATTCGATTAGTCAATAATTAAAAACGAGAAAAATTTCAAAAAAAAATGCCAAATCCAGTTATGACTGATAGTTCGATATTCCGATTGGTAAGAATTTCAAATATATTTGGCAACGTATATTTCTATACTGTAGAAATCGTGGAGCGTTTTAAAAATATAGCGAATCGAAGTCATAGCTTTTATTTTTTCTATTTATAATTTCATTCTCATTTTACCAGATACAACTAATTTTGGTTCGCCAAACATGAGTATTATGCTATTTTGTTTCTTAAGTCAAGTGCCTATATTGAAGCAATGAAAACACATTTAAACTTGATGGTGCACAATTATAAGTAGAGTAATGATGTCGATAGCAATAATTAATTCTCACTAAGTAAACGATTACAAGTTATCGTTTTTATGTATATCCTGAATGAAACTCGACTTGCTAAATGCTTGTTGAACAACACTTAGATTTTCAAAAAAAAATTTACGTAGATTACATAAGGTTCGGAAAATATCTCGAAAAATTCATTTATTTTACCTGAACGCGAAAATTTGGAAAAAATTGGTCTTGAAAAGCTGTAAGATTAATAAACATAAAAAATTTCAATAGAGATAAAATCTACTAAGAAATTAATTTTCGACCACAGTCGTTCAAAATCTTGGAAAAAGTCTGAATTATATCTATCATATTTTCAGCTATAATTCTTCAGATATTACTTTGTAGACATGAGTGAAATTCTATATTGAAAAAGTAGAGATAATGAAATATTTTTGTAGCTTGGTTGAATTTTAAAATGATTCTATTTTTTAAATTTACTCATAATCAATACGTGTATTATGTTCTCAAGTTGAAAGTTAGATATAATTTCCGAAAAAAGTACGTTGTTTCAATCGCCTATTACAAAACACAAATACAGATAACACACAAACCATGTTGTCAACATTGAAGGAGACAACAATGCAAAGTGGTAGATAAAAATTACATTTCATTATAGATGATATCAGAAACACTTTGTATATCGTCAACCAATTTCCAATATTTTAAAATATTATTCCTGTTTAGAAAATTGCAATCAGAAAGTGCAAGTCACGTAGTTAAAATATTCAAGCAATAAATGTTAATAAATAATAATATTAAGAATTTTATATAATAGTGCTATTATTTTTCATCATTCAACATTGAATATTTTTGCAACGCTTGAAAGTATTTGGATTTAGATTCATTGAATACAGTTTCGATATAATACTTAATCTTTATTATACTTTCCCATTTCCCATACTTTCCCATACTTTGTAGACATTTTCCCATACTTTGTAAAAGTCAGTGGAAATAAAGATTATTATTATTATTATTATTATTTTTTATTATCGAGTTCAATCGCAACTATCCGATTTTCTACTTTCCAATTTACAACAAATTTCAAAATTTTCTCATGACGAAACTATACTAAAAGCAGAAAAAAAAAGAAAATTCTAACGTAATTTTTAGAAATTTTACAATAAAATATCTTTATTGTGAGTAATCGGGAATTAAATTTTGATCCTCAATGAAAAATTTTCAATTATTATGATATATATCTGATAAACAATACTGGAATTTTACAATCCAACGATTGGTTTTATTGATTGGTTAAGTACAAATTCGTAATTCCATTTGATAACTACAAATCGAATTACGAATTTTCTATTTTTAGGTTTTCTTTCTAATATAACAAATAAGAGAAATGCATCATATCTATAACGTAATGACTTCCCTTATCTCAATATATTACAATGGGCGATATAGATATTAGTATTATAGTTTTTTCAATTAATAAAGATAATATCACAGAAAGTAGTTCGAAAAAATTGATCTTATTAAAGAAATCCAAGGATCTTTTGCCTATTTGGACGAATACAGCGATCATCTTCATTTTTATAGAGTAATTAAAGTGAATCAATAAAATTAACCTATTGGAAATTACTGCACTAATTGGTTAATTCCCAGAAAGTTTTTTCCGAAACGTATGTTCTGATTACTTCTTACTATTTGTACGTAATAAGTCCTCCATACTTTCTTTGCACTGCGTCTCTGGCTCAAAATTAGCTGAATGTGTGTAGTTCTAGCTTAGTGGAGAATTATTGAGAGATAATATTTATAAATAAAATAATTATTCTAAGAATTCTATTCAATGCAGGCAAACTAAATTAAGTAAAAGAAGAAACTTACGTTGAAAACCTACACATTTTTTTTATATAACAGCCGTTTACATATGTTTCAAGGTTATTGCCTATCGTCAGAACGGCGTAGTTCAAGTTAAAGATGAAAGTACTTGAAGAGATATATAAAAAATTAATATATAAAACACGAAACACAGTTTCGTACACGTTTTATACACCCAAAACATTTGGGAAGAGTCAACACAACGTTGCAGACGACAATGAAATACCGTCCGGCTATTATGAGACTTTTATAGTTTCTGGAACTACCCAGATAATCTTAACAATAAAATAATTATTCTAAGAATTCTATTCAATGCAGGCAAACTAAAATTAAGTAAAAGAAGAAACTTACGTTGAAAACCTACACATTTTTTATATAACAGCCGTTTACATATGTTTCAAGGTTATTGCCTATCGTCAGAACGGCGTAGTTCAAGTTAAAGATGAAAGTACTTGAAGAGATATATAAAAAAAAAAAAAAAAGTACTCTTCAAGTACTTTCATCTTTAACTTGAACTACGCCGTTCTGACGATAGGCAATAACCTTGAAACATATGTAAACGGCTGTTATATAAAAAAAAATGTGTAGGTTTTCAACGTAAGTTTCTTCTTTTACTTAATTTTAGTTTGCCTGCATTGAATAGAATTCTTAGAATAATTATTTTATTGTTAAGATTATCTGATTAGTTCCAGAAACTATAAAAGTCTCATAATAGCCGGACGGTATTTCATTGTCGTCTGCAACGTTGTGTTGACTCTTCCCAAATGTTTTGGGTGTATAAAACGTGTACGAAACTGTGTTTCGTGTTTTTATATATTTTTTATATATCTCTTCAAGTACTTTCATCTTTAACTTGAACTACGCCGTTCTGACGATAGGCAATAACCTTGAAACATATGTAAACGGCTGTTATATAAAAAAATGTGTAGGTTTTCAACGTAAGTTTCTTCTTTTACTTAATTTTAGTTTGCCTGCATTGAATAGAATTCTTAGAATAATTATTTTATTGTTAAGATTATCTGGGTAGTTCCAGAAACTATAAAAGTCTCATAATAGCCGGACGGTATTTCATTGTCGTCTGCAACGTTGTGTTGACTCTTCCCAAATGTTTTGGGTGTATAAAACGTGTACGAAACTGTGTTTCGTGTTTTATATATTAATTTTTTATATATCTCTTCAAGTACTTTCATCTTTAACTTGAACTACGCCGTTCTGACGATAGGCAATAACCTTGAAACATATGTAAACGGCTGTTATATAAAAAAAAATGTGTAGGTTTTCAACGTAAGTTTCTTCTTTTACTTAATTTTAGTTTGCCTGCATTGAATAGAATTCTTAGAATAATTATTTTATTGTTAAGATTATCTGGGTAGTTCCAGAAACTATAAAAGTCTCATAATAGCCGGACGGTATTTCATTGTCGTCTGCAACGTTGTGTTGACTCTTCCCAAATGTTTTGGGTGTATAAAACGTGTACGAAACTGTGTTTCGTGTTTTATATATTAATTTTTTATATATCTCTTCAAGTACTTTCATCTTTAACTTGAACTACGCCGTTCTGACGATAGGCAATAACCTTGAAACATATGTAAACGGCTGTTATATAAAAAAATGTGTAGGTTTTCAACGTAAGTTTCTTCTTTTACTTAATGATAATATTTATGATTTTTGTTGAAGACTCTACGTAAAACATCGTTAAAAACACTCGGCTTAGCTTCAGAAATTTATTTTAGTTGTTTGACAATTATATCGGGGGGTTACCCCATTTTCAAAACTTAAACGATATATTTTAACTTTTGAAAATGGAGTAAACCCTGAAACAATTCTGAAGTAATTAATATAATTTTGTGAAGTTAAGCCAAGTGGAGTCTTATGTGATCCAAAAATGCCTATAAGGAACAAAGGGAATAAATCAAACGTCAGACCGGTTTTATTCTATGGTAGCGAAATAAGGGCCTTAAAAAGAATGACGAACAAAAACTACATACTACAGAAATGCGTATATTGCGATGGACACGAGGAGTTACAATAAGAGAAAATAAGAAATGATATCATACGAGGTAGTTTCAAAGTTACACCGATCTCGGACAAACTGACCGAGTCTAGGCTAAGATGGTATGGTTATGTTAGGCGACGGCCCGAAGACCATATAATAAAAAAGTGCCTTTCCATGGCTACACAAAAGAGAGGTAGAGACCACCAACTTCATGTTTGACGAATGTCCAGGAGGATATGAAGAGGTTGGTGCTATCGGATGACGATGCTAACCAGCGGAATGAATGGCGCCTCAAGATCAAGAAAGCCGACCCCGAGTAACGGGACAAGGCGAGGTCAAAGAAGAAGAAGCCAAGTGTTTTTATTTTGAGTATAGAGTGTTTTGATATAAGTGTTTCATTTAAATTGAGTATATTTATTTCATCTTCTACTACAAAGACTAGTTCTAGAAGATAACACTAGAAGATTAATTTTATTAATCTTCTTAATTTTTTGAGCATAGCTTCTTGATGTTTTTTTTTCGGGCTACATACAATTTGTCAAGAATTTAATATAACTGACTTTGCATTGAACTCTTGATAATGGTTTATAACGAAAAATATAACCTGTGCATTGAAGAATTTTGTGAAATTCAGCCATCTATTTTCTGTTATAGTAACAACTTCTTTGGGATTGGAGACAAATTCGCGACACTTCTAGAGCAGGGCTTCTTAAACTGTGGGTCGCGACCCCCCTGGGGGTCAAGAGACTACTGAAAGGGGGTCGCAAAAATCTGATACTTTTCAATCATTATAAAAAAAATTTTAAAATTAGTATTCCTTATTTTATTTACATTGTAAAATAGTGCGATATCACATCTACATCTACGGTTAATATATATTTCATTATATGGAGGAGGGGGTCGTTTAAAATTTCCTAAGCTTGAAGGGGGTCGCTATATAAAAAAGTTTAAGAAGCCCTGCTCTAGAGTAACGAAGTTTGGGAATCTCGACGAATAAAAAATGTTACCTCTATGAGAAAATATATATAACAGACAACAGAAAATTACACTAGGAAATTAGGCACTTATAAAATACTTAGTTGAATGGTATAAGCGTTTACTTGATCTAAATCCATTATAATTAAATATAACATTCAAACACTTGAGCTTTTGTTTTACAATTTCAGTGAATACATAGAATGGCGCATTTCGTCGTTATAAACGACTTTTTTTTAATTCAGTGGACCTACAAATTATCGCTGATTCCGAAATTTAGACGCTAATAGAATACTAACAGAACTGAGTCAGTATTCTATTAGCGTCTGAAGAAGTCGTTTATAACGACGAAACGCGTCATGCTATGTATTCAATAAAAGTGTAAATCGAAAGTTAAGTGTTTGAATTTATCTTATATTTAAATACTCAGTTAATAGTGAAATTTGCCTAGAGTAAAATCTTGGGACAATCGCATAGTGAAAAGATAAAAAACCCATACTGACAAATTATATTCTGAAATCATTGTATATAAATTTCTCTCTAATCGACAGCAAAAAACCACAGTTATGAAAAATTATTTCGCAACTATCAAAATTTCTTTGGTTGAAGCGATAATTTCGGATCTAGATTTCTCTAGTCCAAGGAAAACCAAATTGGTAAACTCGATAAAAATGTAACCGAACCACAGATTCGTCATAAAACCGCCCAGCATTGCCAAAAACTTTATAAACGCTTATAAAGATGAAAGGAGTAAATGAAATGAAAAAATGAAGTAAAAATATTATTGATCTGTCAACAAAACCTGCCGTCTCTGTATGGAAGTATGTACTAGACTTTGTTCCGAATGCATTCAACCACAGTCGAATAATTTTTAAGGTTATCTTATTTCTTCGATAGAGGGAATACGAAGCTTCGATTCACGTGTATATGTCACTCTATTCCACATTTTGAAGATATTTAAACTTTTCCAAGAGACTATTTCCAACGACTTCGATTTTCCTCGGAATGCACTAAATATTCACTCTCGAAAGTTGATAGATGGTGTTATTTTCAATTTTTTTTGGAAATTACCCGCATCAACTACAGAAGGTTATTAGCGGAAATACATTCGATTTAGTACTTAGGTCATTTAACTAATGATGATTACAAATATGGTTTATAACAGAATATCAAATTTGCTTATAGAGGTTTACATTTTTCTGCTTTACAGTCAGTGAAGTTTGAGTTCTATGTTTAGCACTATATTTTTCACATTCATAGACGATACGTTTCACTGTGAGGGGAACTTTACATTTCGTGCACATATAGGGAAGCTTTTTTTTTATAATGTAGCCATGGGTGGGTACCGTGTGGCCAATTCGCAGACGAGTTAACTTAACTTGGTCAATTCGGTTCGGAGGAAGAGGTAATTTATAATTTACTGAAGCAACTATGCTTTTTAATTTAGAATTTATTTCATTATATTCTTTCGATTTATATTCCAGATTGTGTTATATTTCAACTTAAATTTGATATTCTTAGTTAGCTCACTGTCCTTAGTTTACAGACTGTAAAAGTGAACTAATTTAATTCTTAAAACTCTTTTACTACAAATTGTAGATTTGTTAAAACTCTGAAAAGAATAATTTCTACTGATTGTCAATCAATTAATATTCGGTGAGCCTTTATACTAATTGAGGACAATCGTATTCATTGGTTAATGCTGTTCGAATTAATTGTGAGAAACATTTTTTTCTTCGTTTGAGGGTTGCCCAAACACCCTCACACCTGCTTGTTTACTACCTGAGGTGACGTGAGAGTTCGATCTTGATATTCTGATCGGTTTTACCTCGCCAGCAATTCAGTTGTGAGCCTACCGGTGCGACAGTTGGTGGTTTCAATTTTGATACGTGCTGTATTGTCTTGTCCAAAGATGGATATCACTCCGAGGAAGCGTTCCAAAATTATCGTGCTTAATGAACACACATCAATGACTGTAAGAGATATAGTTGAAGCTGTTGGTGTGGGAGAGTCCAACGGTTCGAGAATTTTAAAAACATTTGACAAAAGTGGCTCATCGTGTCCAAAAAGAAAAGGAAACTGTGGCCGCAAACGCAAAACTACTCCAACAAAGGTTTCTTGTGTGGAGGTGAGCACCTCAACTGTGCGAAAACGACTGCTGGAGGTTGGCCGTAAGGCAAGAAGACCAAGAAGAAAGCAACTGCTTACCCAGAAAATGATGAAGAAACGTTTTTGACACATTTGTTTGTTCAAGGGTACAAATCAAGTGTTGTTAGACGAAGTGATGGGGAAACTTTGCGGCCTGATCACATACAGCAAACAGTAAAACATCCTTCGAAATAAATGTTTTGGGTTTTTTCACAACCAATGGCACAGGACGATTAGCTCCTATAACAGGCATGATGAATTCAGTGAAATATATGGAAATATTGCGCACAAGGATTGTCCCATTCATGAAAACATTTGATGGAACATTTCCGCACGCCCTGCTCCCTGCCACAATTCCAAACAAGTGCGGGCCTTTATGCGTGAGAATGAAATAAAAGTACTCGATTGGCCAGGAAATTCACCTGATCTCAATACCATTGAGAATTTATGGGACATTTTAAAGAAAAAACTGGCAAAAATGGATTGCACAACAAAAGAAAAAATGATTATAAGTGCTATTCAGGTGTGGTTTCATGATGACGAATTGAAGAAAATCTGCGTTACGCTAGTGGAATCGATGCCTAGACGAGTTCAAGAAGTTATTTCTGCGAAAGGAGGACGTACTTCATATTAATATGAAGAATTTACGCTATTTTGTATGTATTTACTTCATTAAAAGGTAAGATTTTACGAAAACTTTGTTTTTTATCCTTTGTCCCAATTAATTCGAACAGCATAGTACTAATTCTATTTTCAGTCCTAGACGAGAATCCGTGATGATTCGAAACATCAGAGAATGTAGCGCACGAAAACTTCATTCGCCTCTTTAGTTTCTCCAAAACACAAAAATCAGACGTGCCAAAATTGCAAAGAACATTTCTTTGTTTATTATTCAAGATGACTTACCTTGTTTGTGGATAAGCTGGCCATCAGTTCCTCCAATTCTCTGGTAGCTTTGGACGCAGCGGGTGCCTTAGATGTTGTCACATGAGAAGAAATAAGCTCAGTTTCACCAGGAAAACCAGTTTCCGTTTTAGTTTCTTTTACAGTAATAGTCACTTTCTGCGGCCCTGAGTATATAACATCTCTGAAAAAAAATTAAATATATTCATTCTACTGCCACTGTACTGAAAATCGAGTTGTCATAAACTCTTGATAAGATTTTAGTAGCCCGAAACATATGACGTGTTTTTTATGTATTCAGAAGGTGTTAGTTAAATGATATTCCTACATCTTCTACGAAAGAAATATTTGAAACAAGAAATAAAAGTGGCTGAAGTCGGAAATACATCGAGAAAAATTTGGCAATTGATAATAGATAAGGTGAATTTTCTTGATAGGAAATGTATTAAAATTACATTAAACATTGTCTATCGAAGTCTCATCCAGAAATATTTTTCATTAAATTTTTATGATTAACTATAAATGAAAACTGATATGAGTCAATACAAATGTAATTGGCTGATTCTCAAACAAAATCGAAATTGTTGTCCTTGCTGATTTCTATAAAATGGGATCGAAAGTTAAAGCTGAGAATATTCTGTCACGAAACTTCATCACAAAGTGCACTAAATTATGAATTAATTTTAATTCCATTGTTATAAATGAAAAACATATTCTTAAATAAACACATCAAAAATCATTCCCTCATTGTGTCCCAACTACCGAACTTCAAAATATTTTCAAATATTTTAGGTAGCTTTTCTGAAGCAAAATTAAATACTGTTTGTTGGTGAGGGAATGACGGTTGTGTGAGAGAATCATAATGAATTCGGAAAATTCACGGTTGTATGTCTTTTTAGAGCGATATAAGAAAGAGATGGCACGAAAAAATAAAGTCACACAAGCAGAAGCTAAATTAAAGAAAAAGGAATACGACAGAAAAAGAATTTTTTTTATTTTTACGAATAATATGCACGAGTTTAGAACACTATCGTGTTTTGACTGCTTCAAAAAATGTCGACATTTTCACCTTGGTTATTATAAAGCCTGTAAGTCTTCTAATATTATGCTTTGCAATAAAAAAACTTGATTCAGATATTAAAGAATATTTTATTTTCATTTAATTTCTGAGAAAAATCATTTCCTCACTGTGCTATCATTCCCTCATTTTTCAATTTAAGTAACAACCACTCTATCCCCCTTAAAAGTCATAAATGTTGGGGACCAGTATAATCCTTAAGACAATTACGTTATACACTTTTATAATATCATAAGAAATTCTATAATAATAATAAATATATTTCGCGACATTAGCAATATCTTTTTTCTAATTTTTTTGAGAATTAGCCAATTACAGAGATATGCATTATTAGAAAAAATAAATTTACTTAGAACGAAAAATCTTCAATTTATGAATAGATTTTCCGTAGGATATCAATAAAATTCAATAGCATGACTCAACACGGTTTGAAAGTTATAAATAACTTCACGAATTTCAATGGACTAAACTGGATAATTTGGATAACCGAAATTCACAATGAAAATATCCAAATATCGAGAATTCACCTATTTTCCTCGTCGGACATGGTGAGGCACAAAACAAACCAGAACGAACCGTACACCACAACTGATATTTAAATTCAAGAATGATTCATTATAAGAGTACTTAAAATATTTGAAACGAAGGAGAAACAGGTCATCGTAAACCACCACACGTACGTAAAACGTATTGCATATTATGCGAAATTTTACATCTCAATTTGGAGTGCATATTATGAAGTAATTCACGCGGAGAATAATAATATGATAATGTACCAAAAATGGTACATTTGTATAAATGTAAAATTAGAACACACGTAAGTATGTGCTAATGAAATAGGCATTTTCATGAATTTATCTTCTCTCCGTGTTTAATTAATGATGGATCTAATCAATAATTCGTTGAAAGGGTGGGTATGCATAGAGGGTTTATATAGAGTACAGAACCGAGTATATTTAAAACGAGAAATAGGAATAATAATTCATAAACTCCGTGGATAAACGCAATGCAAAATAAATCAGCTAGTGTAATTATTTGTTAAATGTATGTACGTCAGATTCGACCAGAAATATTTGCTTTTAATGTTTAAATAGGCCATCCTGTACATTTTTACGCCAAAAATGTTTACCCCTTTTTAAGAATATTGCAGGAACTGTTGAAATTCAAAATTTGAAGTTGAAGTTTATATGGTGAAGTATATAAAGCTATTTTTTTACATGAAATACATTAGAAATAGATTAAATTAATTAAAATGATAATTACACACAATACTGCTTGAACGACACAGAATATACAAAAATGTACATACCATACTACATGGTCAAACTGTAAATCATTGTATTTTCTTTCGACTTACTGAATGAAAAAAAAGATATGGAGCTTTGAAATTGTTTTCATTTGTATAGTTATTTATAACGTGAAATAAAATTTACACGAAAACATAAAGAAAATTATAGAGTAAGGATGATATATATTGAGTTTTCAAACTCAAAAATTGAATGAATATTCGCACTAGTACTTGAAAAATACATAATATGATAATGAAATTTATAAAATATATATAATATAAGGTATAAATAGGATTAATCAACTAAGGGAAACATTGTTCCTATTTTGTACTTATGTATTTTATTATAAAAACTTTAACATAGTAGCAATATCACATATAACAGGTGAAATGAAACATCATTTTATTCGAAATGCAAATAATAGAAAATGAAAAGGTTGCCAAGAGAAATTCACTGCAGGTAATTGTAAATTTGGATCAGCAAAACAAAAATGACATCTGAAAATATAATAACGACTTTGACCGGATAAAATTATGGGTTTTGTTTCGTCTAAAATATGGAATTTCAAATATTTCTAGAAACTGAAAACTTTTCATTCATTTTACGTTCAAAATAATCACGGTACTAGATAAAATTGATAATAATTTTTTCAACGAAACAAACAGTATTCAGTGAATTGATAGAAGGCATTCTGAGAACATTATTCGCACTGAGTTCGTTTAAAAATGTTGTGCTTTAAATAATTTTCTTTGCGCAAATTCAAGAATAACAGAATCAAATGTGTTTAATAATACAAAAGATATTTTAACACTTTGTGAAGATATAGAATAACAACAATCAAACACTTAACTGAATTGCAAGCACTTATGTCAATCAGAATACTAACCATAATCGACATATTTTAAAAGAATGCTCCAGAAAACAACAAACAAATAGTTCCAGGAAGATCAGCTCGTTCTCATAATTTATCATTTCATAAGGACATGATATATAAATTAAAAAATATTTCTGCAAATTAATCTCAAATCTTAGAACTTTTAATAGGCCTTTTGTAAGACTATAGTAAAATAAATACAAGAATTTTGCAATTGTTAAATCGATTGAGATCAATTCAATAAAAAGTTTTTACTGTTTGTACTTGCTTTTTAGTTTTATTTGTTTGTGTTTTTTCTGATGAAGAATTATAAGATATACCTAAATTCTTCGACGCATTCATTGAAAATTTATTTCAAAATATTTTATTTCCAAATTTTCAAATTTGATAACTCTATCTATGAAGATTGTTCGATTGTTAAGGTTCCTTTGTACAGGAAGTTTGTTTTTTATTTTTATTTTTCTTAGATTTCCTTTTTGTTTTTACTTCCTATGTATGTATTTATATATTGTATTTTGTAAGCTAAATTGTTTACATATACAAGTATTTCTCAACTTGATTGAGAAATACTTGTCTTGATTCTTTCCATTTTTAAAATTTTTGTTTTTTCTTCTTACTAGCTAAATTGTTCAATTATTTAAGTATTCTTCTTGTTTCATTTATAATTTCCTTTTATATATATATATCAATAATAATATTTATCTATACCAAGACCACAATGACCAAAAAAGAAAAATCAATAGCTTCATTACTACTTCTTGTTAACCAGAAAATTGTAAATATAAGTAAAATACACTTCTTAATAGTAAGCATACAATAAATGTAACAACATTAAATTTAAATTAACACACTTGACTTAAGTTTCACATGTTTCGGTTGGTTAATCCATTATCAATATTACTACCGAGTAATTTGAGTAATATTGTATACTCTTGATAATGGATTAACCACCCGAGACATATGTAGACTTTTAATATACTCAGGGAAACTTAAGTCAACTGTGTTAATTTTAATTAATTGTTTTTAACATGTTTTACCAAGAGATAAGCGAAACCTCCGTGTCATTTATTATAAATGTAACAATTAATAATAAACGAAATATCGAACATTTCATATTTAAGCAGAAAAACAACCAATAATCTCAACAAACATTATTTCTTGGAAATAATGTATTTCCGTTGGGAAATTGATAAAAAAAGGCATATAGTCTTCAACAAGTCTCACTTTAGAGAACAAAATGAGACATTGATTACTTAAGAAAATATAAAGCAGTCAACTACATAATCAATCATCAATGTAATACGTTTTTCTTATAAAACTTGCCAAAAAACCGAAACACCTGTGAAGATGCTAATCAGTTCCTGGACTTGGCTCTATACCTCAGAATTAGGTACGCTAGAACGTAAATTATCTCATGAAAACATTAACACCATTTGCCCACTTTTATTCTAAATATAAATTTTAATTCAGGTATGACGGTCTACAGAAGGTTCATATTTTATTATAGGTTGTTGTTGCTGTCTCGAGATTATTATTGATTTTTATGTGTTGCTCCAGATCTTGGACAGAATACAGAAATTACATAATAAAATTTCAACTTCTTTTGATTTTCACGTTTATAAATTTAACTGCATGTATTTTTAGAACGCCCAATGTGATGATGAAACACGGTATTGACTATAATTAATTTTTATAAATACCTGCTATATAATATATATATATATATATATATATATATATATATATATATATATATATATATATATTATTTTTATTGTTTTTAGCAACATATAAACTTAAATTATGAATACAGAGAAAACAGGTAGATAACAGGTAGAAGCGATCAATTCATGCTGAACTGCTATATAGTAAACTAAGTAATTTTGAAAAGATTGAGAAGGGGGCTTGAGGTATGATCGATTTGGCTGTTCAAAAGTTTGCCAGAATATTTGTATTTATTAATTTGAAGTGATTCCAACAAATTAAGCTTCATTCCCTTGTTTGCGGTATTCAAAATTTCAAAATCGGAATTGAATATATGATTTTCATTAATCAAATATATATGAACGTGAAGAGTAATGAATGAAGAGGAACAATCGTAATAATAATAATAATAATAATAATAATAATAATAATAATAATATATATATATATATATATATATATATATATATATATATATATATATATATATATATTATATATATTTTCATTGTATAATATGTATAATATATTATACAATGAAAAATAGTGTTATATATGATAATGATAATAAATGAAACAATCGAAAAACTGATATTTAGTATAATATTTTATAGAGCATATAAATATAAATTATATTTAAATTTATTTCTTGTGAAATATATATATATATATATATATATATATATATATATATATATATATATATATATATATATATATATATATATATATTATATTAACCATATACATTTTTTAATTGAATTAAATCTAATGAAATTTATTTATATTATGAGTGTAACAGATTTATATCTAAAATCGTAATTATAAAAAAATAATTCAAATAAATATCTTCATCGAGTGTGACACAACCGTACACAAACAGGTATAGGGAAAAATGGTGTCTTTCTGGACAATACAGCAGTATATAAAGTATAAAAAATAAGAATCTTTTCCAGATGGCCAACGAAGCCTAATGCGTATAAAAGGAAGAAGACGAAGAAGAAGACAAAACATAAAAAATATCGAAATGGTATTCTTCATCGAAGAGAAAAAGATCTTTCTATGACTTTGGCTGTGGCCTTTTAAATGCTTTACATTGAAATGGTAGCTGTGTGGGGTTTTTTATTTAAAAAGTCGCATGATTTGTATTCAGATAATGCCTTATGTATTCATGCACCTATTATAAAGAATTTATTTTTTCAAAGGACTTTTGACTTGATGATTGCCTTATGATGATCCATAATGAAACAATATTTAGAATTTTCTCATATATTATCCGAAATACGCATGACGTGTTTCGAAGTACTACTTCTATATCAAATGCTGAATTGCTGAACTGATTGACAAAAAACTTTTGGCATAAAAACAGTAGGCATTTCCATGTAGCAATATTTACACAATAATTATTGTTGAGGATGTATAATGGAGTTTGTTTTACCATAAGGGTAACACCACACAATTTAATTTATAAATACAAAACGGGTACAAGTAGCTTTTATGGTATTTGAAAGAACAAAAAAAATTTTCAATACTCTAGGCCACCACTTGCCTGAACTTGTGTTTAATTCAATGTATCATTAACACTCGCAGAAGGGTCCATGAGGCTATTGATTCAAGAGCTAATATATTTCAAAAGTTAATTAATAGATTCCCTAATTCAGTTAATTATTGCTGTCAAACGATAAAAATGAAACTTATAACGTAATATTTGTTATTACTTCAATCGCAGAAATTAAGAACTATATTGCAAAAGTAAAATTTGATATCTCAATATATCCTACAATATGCTACAAATAGATTTGTTGTTTTAAATTTCATTAATGTGTAAAATATCAGAGTATATCCTATTGTTATGATTGATTCTGATCAGATTTTTGAAGTCTTGAACAACCACAATCGTAACATGTTATGGATTCGTGATTGTCTGACATCTGACGCATTTACATATATAATCTGTCAGTAGTTTTTCGTTTCGTCCATCAGAAAGTAGTATAAACTATTTATATATCCAGTGATACAAAGAATCGAATGTTGACGGTCAATTTGATGTAATGGTGCTAATTAAATTTCTAAATAATGAAATTCATTTCAGATTCTATGAGATGAAATTGATGGCGAATATATCTTTTCTATTCGTGTTTCTTTCTAGAATAGATTCTTTTTGTCCATAGGATTTATATTAATTGTACGTTGAAAGTAATTTCTCACTGTTTTTTTCCTGTATAAGTTCATATTATATGAATGGGATAATATATTATTCATATAACTATAGGTCTTCAGGTCTTAGTTATTATTTAGTCTTTAGTACATCTTGATTCATCATTTCTTGCTTATGAATTTCTTTTTATGAATTATTTGAACTTATGAAGTTCTTTTCATATTGCATGCCTGTGACTCTTCGCCATGGTTTTTAGGTGGTTTTCAGTCCTATTTTGCCTGCCACTTCTCTTGGTTATTGCAAGATTATCTCTCTTATTTAATCAATTTCTATACATCTAATAGTCTGCATAAAATAATTTGTGTATATATATATATATATATATATATATATATATATATATATATATATATATATATATATATATATATTGGTATATTGTTCCGGGAATACATCCGTTGGTTTGGTGACCTTTCAGTCACCAGACTCCGAGTAATCGATAACCATCATTTGAAGCATTGATAATGTCAAGTGAGACCTTGACGAAACGTCTGCCAGTTCCCAACAGGCACTCAACAAACCAACGGATGTATTCCCGGAACAATATACCATTATATTTTTCCATCCGTGAATCTCTACGTTCATATATATATATATATATATATATATATATATATATATATATATATATATATATATATATATATATATATATATACAAATATTATATTATATTAAATTTACCAAGATTCCGATAGGGAATCTAGGCAAAGACAGTGGGAGGTCTTCGTTCTGCAGTGGACAGGCAGAGGCTGAGGATGATGATATATAATAGTCTATAATAATATACAATAAAATATGTAATAGTATACATATTTTTAGTCATTGCTACATTCTGGTTGGTTCATTATACAGTTTATTTATATAATACCTTAATTGTCTTTATGGTAAGTAGTGCAATTCCAAAAACCAACAAAATAATAGTAAAGCAAAATATTTGTTAATGAAAATTGACCAAAGAATATAATTCCGATAGAAATCCAAAGATTTCAAACATGAAACCTCCTTTATTCAGTGAAAGATGCACCAAAACTCTGAAGTCATTTCATTTGAGAGTACACGAAAAGTGATGTGGGATTACAATTTTATTAAAAGACAACAATACTGTCAATTGAAAAGCCACTGAAGGCCAGAAGAAAACTGGGATTGGTCGTGTATTTGAGCCAAATACATGGAACACCATGTTTCGTTACCTAGCTTTAAAGCTCAATTGAATCGTTAACTAATAAGCCTTAGAAGATGTAAGGCGAATTGAAAAGTGACATACTATCATTAAATTGTTCCAAGAATCAATTGTCACAATAAAACGAAAAATTGGAATTAGGGAATTAAAAAACATCCTTTATGATATTTCAGAGAACAAGGAAGGAATATGTCATTCATTAACTTACTCATGTCACAGATGTCTTGCCTAGTATGCAGCAGTACTTGAAAACACAGACCTATAATAAACAACATACTACCAATCAGAATATTCAGAGACGAAATGGTCCAATTTGACAAGCCAACAATGTAGGAAGGAGCCTTACATAAACAATTCCACTATAACAAAGCATCTAGAAGCAGGATTTAACTTTTCTCTGGGCAAAGATATAGGTGACGATGCTTGCCTACATCAAAAACCATGTTATTGTCCTACAATGAGGAACATTAACAATAGATTATCTATCAAAACAGAGAATTCATGTTATACAGTCAAGCATATATTATGTCAACAGACTTGGCAGAAACAATGTGAAAAATTGAAACTGAAAACTCAAACTGAAAAAATGTTGACCTGAATTTCAATTACAGTTCTTCTAATCACTATGCGATTAGTTATCAACTCTGACTTTCGTAAGAATCAGAATGTTTATTTATTAAATTCAAAGTATTTAAAATGAGAAATTTCATATTTATCCTATTATTCAAGAATAATATATTTTAAGATACTTACCCAGCATCTAAACTCTCTAACAAGCTATCTACAGTTGGTCGATTTGAAATGCTCTGTGCACTGGATGGCCTTGAGTGGGGACTTCTTCCTCCTGATCCATTGTAAGAACTATTGAGGGTACCATTCATTCCATTTTCTGTGAAGCAAATCGTAAATGTTATTAAATGTTTTCTTATGAGAATAATTTCTATCAGATCAAAACAAAAATAATATGCATAGTATTATAGTGTACAGAAAGTTGACAAGGAAATCCAAGAATAATTTTGCAAATTATGAAGAACTATTAGATTATTTTCAAAAATAAGATGACAGTCAAACCAATAAATGAAAGATCGAAGTCAACTGATATGTTGGAATGCCATTGGTAGTGTTTTTACTGGATGCAAATTTTATTATTTCAAATTGAACATCTGCTAAACATGAATATTGAAAAAAATAAACAATTACAGGTGAAACTAATGCTCTGGAATTATTACTTTGGAATGATTACTCTGGATACTATTACAGAGAGCAACATTTGTCAGGCAAAGTGTACTTGCAAACCAAAGCACTTTATCAATGGCAAATTGCAAAATTAGCAGTAATAACAATGGAAAACTATTATTTCAGTTGTATTTGCGTTTCTTTTTTACTTTTACTTTAATTTACTACCACATATTGAAAAATAACTCCTGCCAAACGTATAACCTTGTTATTAACTAACAGACTCAATCTTTTTCAATTGTACTGACCGATCTTTTTAATATAATGTTTTGTCAAGCTTCTGGTAACCTTTGTACTTAATTTAGGAGTAAACCTGACTGAATTGTATAATTTAACCAATTATTCAAAATTATATGAGCACACTCACATTAAGCCCATTTTTTCCACTACATTAGCACAACAAATAAATTTTGTTGATTATATTAATTGAACAGAACTTTATGGTGTATATTACAATTATGTTAAATAGGTAAAATGGTGTACTTCATAGAGAAGAAAATGTCGATACTAGAAATGAAATTATTTCGATTTGTCACCCTCATTCAATTTTAAAAATTGCTGACATAGATGCAGCTTTTATGTGAATATTTCAAGAATTTAATGTTGTTTTTTGTTGATGCGATGGGTTAATACTGGAGTCTATTTTTTCATTAAATTAAGATCTAAAGTTAATTTTAAAACATCAGACTGGTTAAAGTAACTTTTCTGGCCTTTTCAATCAAAACTATTAATTTAACCAATTATTCAAAATTATATTAGCACACTCACATTTGGCCAATTTTTATTCATTAAATTAGCACAATAAATAAATTTACTTCACAATATTCATTGAACATGACTTTTTTGGTGTAAATTGCAATTATGTTAAAAAGACGAATGTAAAATGGTGTAGGTACTTCACAGAGAAGAAAATGTTTTGACTTTACAAATAAAAAGTCGATGATAAAAATGAAATTATTTCGATTTGTCAATTCGATTCAATTTTAAAAATTTCTGACATAGATGCAGCTTTTTATGTGAATATTTCAAGAATTTAATGTATTTTATTGATGCAATGGTTTAAAATGAGTTAATGATCTAAAGTTAATTTTAAAACAACAGACTGGTTAAAGTAACTTTTCTGGTGTTTACAATCAAAAACTATAGTTGATATTTTCGGTTGAGGCTTTACAGTTTTTAATATCTGGATTAGAAACAAATTCGACTACTAATGCTCTGTGGTTTGGAAAATAGTTATTTGCCACGTACTCTTTCGTTCAAGTCTTTGTATCAACCACATTTGCTGAAGATGCATCCGAAATCAGTTATGTGGAAGTTTATGAGAGTAATAACGGGTGATTTGTTAAACGTTAAGTTTTTCAGGTTGGCGGCACTGGTTAGTAATGGCATCCAAACGTCATCTGTCAAAGCGAAAAGTTTTCAGTATACTCTGCCATTTCATCATGGAAAGACTTACAAACGAGTAACGATTGCAAATTGTTGAAATTTACTATCAAAATTCGTGCGCTGTGAAAAATGTGCATCGTTTGTTACGACCATATTATGGTCGTCATAATCGTCCTGGTGAATCAACAATTCGTGCTGTTATCACCAAATTTCGCACCAAGTTTACTTTGTTGGACATTAAACCATTGTCTCGCATGCGTACACTGCGTACTGAAGAGAATCTTACAGCCGTAGCGTAAGATTAGCGTAGTGTTAATGAGGATCGTGAAATGTCAATTCGTCGCCGTTCTCAGCAATTGGGCATGTGTTACTCAACCACATGGGACATTTCACGTGTTGATTTGAGTTTGAAAGCCTATAAAATTCAACTTCTGCAAGAATTGAAGCCGAAGACCTACCACAACGTCTAATAATGGGCCTTAGAACACCTTAATGAAAATCCGCTGTTTTATCGAAAAATTGTGTTCAGCGTTGAGGCTCATTTCTGGCTTAACGGATATGTAAATAAACAAAACTCTCGCATCTGGAGTGATGAACAGCCACATGCCATACAAGAATTACCGATGCATTCCGAGAAAACGACAGTTTGGTGTGGTTAATGGGTTGGTGGCATCATCGGTTCATTTTTCTTCAAAGACGACCGTGGTAGAAACGTTACCGTTAACGGCAAACGATATCGTGCCATGATACGCAACTTTTTTTTGTCCCAGGTGGCCGAGTTGAACTCGGTTGACATGTGGTTTCATCAAGACGGTATCACATGCCACACAGCTCGTGAAACAATGGACATGCTGAAGAACGAATTTGGTGAGCAGCTTATCTCTCGAAATGACCCTGTGGTTTGGCCGCCAAGATCATGCGACTTGACGCCTCTGCATTATTTCTTGAGGGGTTATGTAAAGTCGTTAGTGTATGTAGACAAGCTGAACACGATTGAAGCCTTACAGGATAACATTACTCGCGTAATTCGTGGGATACAGGCCGAAATGCTCGAAAAAGTGACGCAAAATTGGACCTTCCGAATGGACCAATTGATACGTAGCCGCGGACAACATTTACATGAAGTTATCTTTAAAACGTAAATGGCAAAGGCCAAGTTATCAATTCCAATAAACATTTTGGATATATGATGCAAATTGGGTGTTTTATTCGATTTAAAAAAAACTACGCTTAAAAAATCACCCTATACAAAAAATTTTTTCTTAGACGATAGAAATTATTACTGTTGAACTAACATAACCACATGTTGCGCCTCTAAATATTTCTATTTCGTAACCATTATTGAATGACATTATGCCTCTAAACTATGTTGAATAAATTAATGGACAAAACATTCGAAAATTATTAGATGTTCTCAATCTGGCACATTTATTCTCCAAGTTAAAATCTAACATTTCAGTTAAAATTACAAGCTACGACTGTCGTCAGAGCCATTAATATCGCTAACGAACCTGAAATGTTGGCATATCGAGAACTGCTCAAATCTAACAACAGGTTGTCCAATTCCATGAGGTTATTGTTGTAATGACCAGGTTTTCTAGTCGTCTCGGCAGGCGCTGGATAGATATTGCCAGATTGGCCAAAAGAAGGACTTCTTGAATCGGATGGTGTCCTTGTCTTGCCATAGGAAGCCTGAAATTATCAAACAATTATTTTTCAATACTTATTTATTTATGGTGTGTATATTTGAACTATTATTACAATGAAATATAAGAGTTTTACATTAATGCCTGTCCAAAAGTTAAATCTGTATACCAAATCTTACAAAACTTTTTTAAATACAGGTGTAATACACATGTAATCATATTGATTACACGTGCAAAAAAATAGGTAAAAAAATTGGATTTTTTTCTAGGATATCCAATCATATTCCATACTGGACAGAAATGTTCATTTATAAAACCATAATTATGCCTCATTTTAATTATTGTTGTTCTTTATTGATATCATGCACAAAAGACGAAATATGTATATTACAATTACAACAAAACAAGGTGATGAGGATTATCTTGGGCTGTAATAGGTACACTCCTATTTAGATTATGTTGTATACTTTAAATTGGTTGAATGTTCAGAAGTTTATAAAAAAGGCCAATATGGTTATAATTTATAAGATCGAACACAATCTTCTTCCAGAATTTTTGAGTGCTTATTTGGATAGACACTCGAATTTTCATTATTATGATATTAGATCTGACCGAAATTTTAATATTGCTATAGTACAATCAAACTTTTTACAGAAAACTCTTTTTTATGGAGTTAAAAGATTTATTGCCAAATTTAAATGTTTTTTCCAAGAAATTGTTCAATTACTTACACAACAGTTGAATATTAGTATTAAGTTTATAAATCTTAATATTAAGTGCAATTTACTAATAGTATCATTATAGAGATTGAAGAAAGATTTACCTATTCGAGTATGTTCAAAGGACCTAAATCGTTAATAATTTAATCTCTATAATTTGTTTTTCGGTACGGAACTTTTATATTGGAACGTACCTAGCAAATGTGAATCCCTGAAATTAATAGTTTAACAAATTGGTAACCCAGGGTGCCAAGGAAAGCAGATAAAATTAGATAGACTATAATAAAAACTATTGCTTCTCCAATTAAGAATTCACATAAATAACAATTAGAATAAGAGAAATTAAAGTATCTGGAATATATTTTATGCATATCCTTTGAAAGTGTCGTCCTTTTTCAATCAAATGAGGCGTTTAGAGGTTCAAAAAATATTCATAGATATTCAGATATGTCGTTGTAGGTTTCATTTTTTGAAAATTGGAATGTTTCATAATTAACTAAATAATTAATAATCAAAAACACAACAACGAATTAAATTTAGTAATAACTTGATAGTGAAGTGCTGAACCTGTTTCTTCACTTCTGTTATTTAATTTTATTAACATTTCTTCGGAAATTATCAAACGAAACTTGAAAGATTTGTGAATTTCAAGAATTTTGAAATTTTAATAATTTGGAAAAATGTTCAAAAACATGTATAATCGGATTACGGCTTCTTGATAATACTTTTTAGTGGATAATTGATGATTCCAAATATATCAGTTAGTTGATTATGACCAACATTTTTACAGAAACTGTTTCACATTATTTTTCAACATATTAACCTCGTATTTCGTGTTGTAAATTGAGACTACATTTATCTTCTTGAGATCTGCAGTTATTCTCATTTCAAATTTCAGGAGAACATATATCGATAACAAATGAAAAACTAGTGTTCGATGCTTCAACAAATCGAAAATGATGTCATATTATTAAAAAGAAAAACTGAAATAACAATGCTCCCCATTCTTATACGAATTTTTTTTCGAATGAAAAGAGGAATTTATGTTAGAGAAATAAAGTGTGCTAGTACGATATTTTCCATTTTCTGGCTCGTAGAGTTCTACATTGAACAGGAAAGTGTCGTGTGCAACGGTTATGTCGCCCCACTCCTCTTTAAGATCCTCTCCTATTTAACAGAAAATGTCACTCAAGCAATTCGTCCGTCACGCTCAATAAATTCCCATAATTGTTTTTCGCCTGCACCCAAATCATTACGAAGCCCACACGTAAGGACATATCCACATTATGCATTTATGCTGTCCAAAGACAACTACTATTGATGAAATGAAACATTTAGTGATTTATTTCTGTGGTTTATTACTGTGAAAACATGTAGTAGTTATCACACATATGTGTGATTCAATGTGTAGTTCATATCACGCAGTGCTGTTATTATGATTGAATTAAATAATTTTAGTCTATGAAAGAAAAGGTCTAACATTGGAGTTGATGGGGATAAAGACTTGTCAGATTATAAATACTTTTTCCAATTCAAAGGAGTAACTACTGTATATTAAAACTTTTAAATTGACGATATAAGTGACAGTTAATATGAATGAAAGATGTTTTTTTACCATAAATCAAATTACAACTTGGCTGCAAAAAACAATATTTTTATCTTTATTCATATGACATGAAAATGATTCATTCTATTGAAAACTGAATTTTCAATGTGTTTTTCTCTCTCCACAAAATATTTTTTCAAAAAAATATTGGCTCTTATTAACGGAAGATGTGATTGAGATAATCTGCTGCTAAACTTAACGAAAATTTTATGTTAAATTCATAAAAAATTTTGGATCTTATTAAAGGTTAATCTACTGATAATCTTGACAAAGTAATTGTGACTAATTGTACAAAAAAGAAAATTATATTGAATGCTAGATCAGAAAATTGGGAGGGCATTGAGAATTTTGTTGTGACTTTTCCAGTTCCCGAAGGTTGAAGGTTGTAGATTCCATTATAATCTCTGCTACAAAAGATTTTATTTATATCTGACTTCAAAAAATTTTTATACAACATGGAAAATTCTGATGATGTATTTAGTCAAAAACTCCACCGAGTTGAATAATTGGATATACTTGTCTAAATAAAATAATGAATGATTCAAAAATTCCTCATTCAACTCACACTAACACAAAGAAATATATAAAAAATAATAATAATGTCGAACCTGTACTTTTATTACCTTACGGTGCATTTTTTGGGTTATCTGCCGTTTTTTGGAAAACACTCAAAACGTTTTTATGTATTTTAAATTTAAAAACAATTCATACAGTACTAGTATATATGATTTAAGAAAACTAACGAAAGAATGCTTGGCGACTCTTAGATCAGTAACTAATAATAAATTCTAATTTCTCTCTATATCTCGTGCATTTTTTAAAACAGAAATCCAAGCGATCGCTAATAATATCAGAAGTCAGTGCCGGCTTTTGGGTGAATATTGATAAAAACTCTCACTAAATTAAGTTAAACATAACAATATTGTTTCGCCAACACAGTAGCTTCATCAGATGTAGATGACAAACTGAGCTATTACATTGGGGACTGCCAGAATTTATCCTGAAGTGTGGGAAAAGACCAAAGAACACTTTTCTTCTGGAGTAGGGAAATAACCACAGAACATATTTCTTCTGAAGTGTGGGGAATGACCATATAATACTTTTCTTCGATTGCCTTTTACTGAAATAAATTCAATAAAGAAAAATTATTGATTGAAATTGATCATTCAATAAACTATTAGATTCCTTCCTCTTATTAATCTCCATGGCTTCTAACAAGGGTTGTTTATTACCCTTTCGTTTCGTATGGAGTATTTTGAAGTTGTTGAATCCATGGTTCTCTTCTATAAGATGTGTTGCATACGTAGAATCGGTGTTTTCTTTTTCAAAGCATCTTTGTTGTTCAGATATTCTTACTCTGAAATTCCTGCCAGTTTCAACAACTGACCTTATTATTAGGACAAGTACCACTTTCAACTCATCCGATTTATTTTCATGCGAAATTTTATATTTCGTATTTCTGATGTACCTAGGCCTACTACCCACGGTATTCGGGGTTTTGAAAGCTGTCGTTATATTTCTATCAGATAAAAACTTCGAGGCTTTCGATATAGGGTTTGATATAGATGTGTTTACATCTGAAACAATTGTACATCATTGTTTCGTCGATAACATTTTAACGAAAATTTTATATAATAAGGCCATTTCTAAAGTATATCCTAAAGTAACAGATAGTCATAAAAATTTCAAATCACTAACGTATTTAGGCAACCATATATCAAAAGTCTGGAAGTTTTTATCTGATAGATATTTAACGACAACTTTGAAAGCCCCCAATACCGTGTGTAAGCACATCAGAAATGCTAAAGATAAAATTTCGCCTGAAGATAAATCGGATGAGTTGAGTTGCGGTACTTGTCCCAAAGTATATGTTGGTCAAACTGGCAGGAATTACAGACTTAGAATATCTGAACACCGAAAATGCTTTGAAAATGAAAAATCCGATTCGACGTATGCAACACATCTTATATAGAGAACCATGGATTCAATAACAACTTCAAAATATTGCATACGGAGCGAAAATGTTATAAACTAGACCTGTTAGAAGCCGTGGAGGTTAATAAGAGGAAGAAATCGAATAGTTTACTGAATGATCAACTTTCAATCAATAATTCTCCTTTATTGAATTCCTTCCAAGTAAAAGGCAATCGAAGAAAAGTATTCTATGGTCCTTCCCCACACTTCAGAATAATATGTTCTTTGGTCATTCCCCTACTCCAGAAGAAAAGTGTTCTCAGCATTTCCTCACACTTCAGGATAAATGCTGGCAGTCCACACTGTATGAGCTCAGTTCATCATCTACATCTGATGAAGTCACTGTGTTGGCGAAACAATATTGTAATGTTTAACTTAATTAAAGTGAAAATCAACAAACTACTCAGTTTTATTCAAATTATGCATTTAGATTTTCATCAAGTATCGGCCCAATCGATTAATGATTTTTGTCTTTCTTTTGTAAAGAAGTGAAACGAAATGAAAATCGCTAATACGTTGAAAAATGCCAATTTCCATGATGTATTAGTTTCGTATTTCATAGAATAAGTTATCATTGTATCTCTATTAAGCTATTTAGTAAGCTACCTAGTAAGCTATTTTTCTAGATAATAATAATAAGTTCTTTAATCTCAACAGGTATAACACCCAATTACAGAAAATGATAACAATGTTGAATACATAACTAAATAATTAAAATGAAAAAGATTATAAAAAAGAGCTCAATCTAATCTAAAAATATACTAACTTATAACTACATCATAGCATTCAATGAAATATTACGAAGAACCCAATCTAAATCAATTCATTTTAGTCGATTTTCTTTGTTCACAAACTCCTGATAATAAATTCTATGGAGTCAATGTGAATGCCACAATTATTGGCAACTCTATTGAGGGTAGACTACATAAACCAAATGGGAGATCGTATTAGGGATTTGTTCCTCGGAGTCTCTAGGTGAAATAATTCTGTATAACGAGAATTTTGCCTAGGAACACGAAATTTCAATGCTGACAAGAGAGGAGAACAATACTATTGTGCAGTATTTTGTCGAAAATTTGAGTAATAAAGTTTCTCTCCTGCTCTGCAATGAGATTAAACTAAATCGACTCAATAATTCGTTATCCCTCTCTGTGGATAAACTTTATCCTTCCTCCAAATTAAGAATTTCAAGAACCTTCTCTGAATAGCCTCAAAATGATAAAGATTGAAGTTGATGGCAAGTGTAAATGGGATGCCAGATCGTGCTGCCATACTCCAACTTGCTACGGATTAGGGTATTAAATAGTCCTATGAATGTTGAGAAAATATTAAAATATTTGGCATTACCTATAACGAATCCATATATTTTCGCAGCAGATGAAATGAGTTGGGTGATGTATGGGACAAAGGAAAGCTTCTGGTCGAAGACTACACCAAGATCTCTCACCTTATCAAAACGAAATGGGAAACTAGAAGGAAAAAGTTCCAAACGTTTCTACACTAGTTTTTGTCCATGCATATTTGTTTGTTGTATGAGTTGGTTTTGCGTATTTGTTGATACTGTTGATATTTCTATTGGTATTCAAAGTTTTGTGAGGGTTAGCCAAAGAGTAGTTCAAATGTTTTGGTGTAGACGATGCAGAATTGCTTTTTTTTCTCAATATATAGCCAAATATAAGTATATTATGTAATGTGAAATATAAGTATACTATCATCTAGTCTATCAAAGGTGCAGATGTATGGCAGAGCAAAAAATATAGGTAGTATATACATATTGTAAGGCGAGCTGATGAATAAATGGAATTCGAAAGATGGGTGCGCTTATCCTCGGCATAAAATAATACTTGTTTCCAGTTTTCGGAGTAGTAAATATCATCAGGAAGTTGTAATCTTTGTAAGTTACTAAATTAAGAAGCCATACTTCTAGTTGTTTACTATGGATGTTCAAGTTCTGTGTTTCTTTTCATACGGGGAAAGGTGGTTGATAACTTCCCCTTTTCCTTTCCCATGTCCATGGGTAACTCCCTTAAATTGACACGAATTGAATACTTCTTAGAACATATTTTGATTCGTTGTTAAACGCAATACGCCAAATGTTTTAAATAAGTAGCATTTTAGTGAGAATAGCAATCAATAGATCCAAACTCAAGATGCCTCACAGCAGGAATAAAATAAAACTGCTATGGCAAAGCAAAGTCAAATTCAGAGGAGGAAATCTGAATCTTGAAACCTTCGATTTATATTTCAGGTAAATGATTCACCCAAGAAAGTAATTCATTATAACAAACGTTACAGATCATAAAGGTAAGGCTTGGTTGAATTCTATACGTCTTTCAAACCGTTACAAAACGAAATTCACAAAAACGAAATCTAGATGCCACATAGAAATAAACAAATTGTGAATACTGGCATAGTTCGAACCAGTATACGTTACAGTTAGTGTTGACTTACCGTTTTCGTTACATAGCTCTCTGTTTTTGATACTGGACTTCCTACAGGAGATTGCCTGGAACCTCTGGATGAGTTGAGGCTCCCAGACCCAGGGATTGTACTTTGCAAATCTGCCAGTAATGCATCTGAAAAATATTCGAATATAAAATAACCTTAAATTGAAAGAGGCAATTAGAAAATTGTTTCCAACAATATATTTGGATATTTTTATATACTTGATTATATAATAAATAATATACTTCAATATTTATTTTTATCATCAGAATAATGAAATTAAACGTCATAATATCGCAAATAGTTTCTATTTTAACTAAAAACTAAGGGTTTTTTGTTTTTCTATAGCTTTTTTCGTTGAAAAAATTAAATTACGTCTTTTATTGGAAATACTTGAACATCAATATCTCCACAAAGTCAAACAAATATGTTTAAATTCGCAGTTTAATCCTTTCGCAGCATTACCTATTTTCATTTCATATTAGTAATAGTAATCACACTTGTCTTCTCTAGATGTATATAGATAAATTACCAGGTTCAATACAAAAAAATCCGAAACGTAATGCACATCCCTAACACAAAACTTGATTATATAGTATTAAATGCACAGTAAAAGTGAAAACACTGGGCAAAACACAAATGAAATTATTCAACATACTTGTTCATATGTTACGGGCTAATGTTCTATTATCAAGAGTTTGATACAACTAAATAACGGAAGATTCATGCGTTACTTTGTAATAATGCATAGTATCATGCAGAAAAACACACTTTGTTCATTTATATCTATGGAAGTTATTTTCGATGAAATGATCTGAATATTCATTAAGGTTTTTGTGTTTTTCTATTCTTATAACAATGTATTTTTGTGTTTGTAAAACGCATCACGATCCGCATATTTCAAATGATAGACTCCTATTTTCTCTGATACCATTTGTTTATCTCAACTTTCAACAACTAATAATTTTTCGAATTTGTATTTTTTCTGATGATTGTTATGTTTTTTCCATATATTGCAAATCTTGATTCAAATTATGAAGAAAATTAACTGAGACGAATTTTGTTCAACTCCTTTCTAAATATTCCAATATATACGTTCAGTTATAGAAGTAGTAAATTTTGTGTTTTTCAAATATTTTTTTTTCTAAGGACTCTTAAGTCCTTCAATTCATTTCCTATAAATTATTTTAGACAGCGGTAAAGATTGTAGACTTTTCATGTAAAAGAGAAATAGTGGCTTACCGATTTCCGAAAATGATTTTTCCAAAGAAGAATCACTGATTTCAATTTTCATTTTGTTAAACTATTGAAGTACACTTAAAATATTCACGCACACGACAAACAGAAACGCGAATTGAAACTGAAGCATACAATACACCATGAAATCCAAGACCACAAACGAACTTAGGGTGGTGGAAGATTTTCTTGGAAAGCACGTTGGGAAATAGATTTACTAATAAACGACTGATAAAAGAATGTGTCGAACGTGTCATAAAGTACGTTCCGGAAATCCATTATCGAAAGCAAGTAGTCTCATTGTAGACATTGTGTACCATGAAGAGTAAATAAACTGTTCGCCTATTTATAAACCTCATTTCCGTTGCATTTTCATCCAGAATATATTTTTCAAAGTCTCGCACGATCCTGTGTTCTATATCGGGAATTTTGGGATGCTAGGACAAATAATTTTTGAAAGAAAATTCATTCTATTTTTCAAATTCGAAAGAGCAATATTGAAATATTTGCATTATAAATATAACTCTTTGAGATAAGACTTCTTATCACACTATCCAAACATTCTACGTCAATATATTTAAGAATAAAATTCGAAACAAAATTTTTAAAATACTAAGGGTAGTAAAAATTGAATAACTACCCTGAACCTTCAGCAACATGTTTTATGAATACATTGCTACGCTCCACAAAAACAATAGTATTAAGACCCTTCATAAAACACTGATTATTTTGACAGTGGCGTAACACACAAGGTAACGTTTTTTCAATTACAATTGCCTTCCGCCATAACCCACGAAGACACATGGCTAAATGTGTCGTATTCTGACAAAAACACATGTTGCGCAAAATATCAGATAATATATAGAAAAATTTTGAGTTTTAATATAATTATAACTTTATCGAATGTAAAATATCTCGAATATGTTATACTGGTTGACAAATTGAAATGACAACTATACGAAGACCGCCAGATTTTCTAAATAAACAGAGATTCAACTCGCATATAAATATGTAGCTTAAATTGAGGCCCATATTAGGTAGTGTATATTAGAAATTGTGGATTGCTGTCCCAGAAGAATGGCGCCCAAAGGCGCATTAAAGATGGGGTGTTAGCCCTTCCATGTAATGGAGCTAAGTAGTAAGCCTTACGTGTCATTGATATATATATATAATCATATTGTACCAGTTCTGATTGAACCAGGACGAATATGTGACCCCACAGATGACACCATCTATAATGATACGCCAATGAGTTTTGGTAATGCAACTTCAGGTCAATTTTGATAATTTATATATTTAACAAATGTTCAGAACAAATTGTTTCCAGCGATAATGAATATCATTATCGAGACTATCAGTTATGATAATAAGTTTAGAACTATCGAGTGTACACTATGTATACTGTAATACAGTAGGTTATTTTCAATATTATCCTACAAACGTGCATCTATTTGATATTATTGTTACTATGAACTATCAGGTGTTAACGAATAGATTCAATTAAAATAATCAATTATGTATAGAATTGATTTTTTTATCACCTTGGTGAATTTTATAAATCAATGCTATCGAAAGAAAATGCACAAAAAAGACCATTTGGTGCATTATAAATCCTAATAAGTATATTCAGAGAATTACAATAAATAAGAGTTATGAAAAAACTTTATTTTCCTAGTTCACCAAGTCAGTTATTAATAAATGACACGGAGGTCTTGCTTTCTCTTGGTGAAACATTATGTTAAAAACTATAAAACTGAAAATTAACATACTTGACTTAAGTTTCACTGAATATATCAAAAACTCTACATATAAATTCAATGGACGATGAATCTACTCTGTGATAGTTCATATTTAAATGAGAGGTAATAATAAAAACTTATCTAAAAATCACTGACTGAACAATTCTTTATTCGACTAGTTCTTGGCCATTCTCTAGTCGACTAATCTCTTATTAGACTAGTTCGATCATTCTTGATAATGCTGTAAAAGACGAAACTAGTCGAACAAAGAATTGTTCAGTCAGTGATTTTTAGACAAGTTTTTAATATTACCTCTCATTTAACTCTACATATGCTTCGTGTGGTTAACCCATTATCAAAAGTTTATAATATTACATACAATATTACAGTAATATTGTATACTCTTGATAATGGATTAAGCACCCGAAACATATGTAGAATTTTTAATATATTCAGTGAAACTCAAGTCAAGTGTGTTAATTTTAAAGTCAGTTATTGTTGGAAACGCGTAACAAATCTTGTCACATGTAATAACTGTGAGAAAAGTTTTATATTCGTCCTTTTTCTACATTTGGAAAAAGCTGTACCTATTTTCATCAAACAAGACTACCTTTCTAATTAATATTCTTTAAATGCTAACAAAATACTCTACGTATTCTACTCTGGAGTATTCTGTTAGCATCTGAAGAAGTCGTTTGTAACGACGAAACGCGTCATGCTATGTAGTTAAAAAAGTGTAAATCAAAAGTTCCAGTGTTTGAATTTTAGTCTATATTCAATTATAATGGATTTACATCAACTAAACGCCAACAGTATAAAAATCTTGACTTTTATTCAGAAAAAATGTTTTAAAATAACATAACTACCCAAAAATATTTGAATAATCTTAGAAAAAGATCATTAATTAGATTAAAAATGAATCTGCTCAAAATGATTTCAAACCTTATTTCAATTTACAATGTAAGTGTAAAATAAATTAAAATTTTGTCGTATAAATAAGGAAGCATGACAAGGAATTTTTGCACAGGGAAAGCTTCAAAATTTTTATTTAATATATTATTCTTTCCAAGTTTGATTCAGTACTTTCTTCAAAGATCCAAGTTTTAGTAATTTCATATCATATAAAATGCCTAATCACAATTACCTAAACATTTTGAATTAGAAATTAAAATGCCATTAAATGTCCTAGAGCGGCTTCACTCAATGTTCAACAACAGTTTCCACTAAACAAAACAATTAATTAATTCTGAATTAACCACGACATCGACTTGGAATGCGTGCTTTTTACTATGATGACATCAAGGTTGAATGCAATCGGCCAAAAAGTATCAAAATGCATATACGAAATTATATCTTCAACTCTGCGTTAATAGCAGGACCAACACGAATTTATTTGTTATTTAAAATTCTGATAGAAAATACCATGGTACAGTAATTATTGTGTCACGAACCATTGACAAATATGTTTACAACTATTGGATATTGTGCATGATAAATTCATGGGAACATTCATAAACTAAAATGTGAAAAATATCCTTGATACAGGGGCAGTTTAATAAGTAAATGAATGTATCAAACTTGAATAAAATATTTGTATATTTTTTAAAGGTGTTTCATTTTGCAATATATCATATTGTTTCACCCCGATACGTTTCATATTTGAAAACAGAAAATATTAGTGGAAGCTAAATCTGCAGAATAAACTGGACACAGTTGGATTCATGAATAGGGCAACAATTCGTTGCCCAATTCATGGATTTTTTTGGATACAAGAAAGGGAAAAAATAAAGTTTCAGCAAATGATATACTTGATGACCGAGTTGTGATTTCGAAGTGCTGATATACATATCTTGACGTGTGTGACACCTTTAATTACTATTCGTTGCTAACTTCAGACCGGTTTCATCAAACATGTCCTAAAGGTCTCAATGAGGTTTTCACGTATGATCTCTGGGCGCTTTGTCAAAAACAATTAATCAATAATTTCTGCGACTAAATTATAAATTCGTGCCTTTTAATACATAAGGACAGCACTGACGTATTTTAAAGTTACTACGAGGGAATATAACATACAATAAATTGTTAGAAATATATTAAATACATTTCGAAATATCAATACTTCACTTGAGGATTCGTCCGAAATTTCCAACTTTCAGTTTCAGTCTGCAGCAAATCACTCACTTCGATCATATTTCAATTCTTCTCACTAATCTTATCCCAACCTCCTAAATAAACAAGTATTATCTATTTAAAATATCGATGAGTATTTCTGTTGACACACATGGTCCCAATTTATTACAATATTTGCAAAAATAAATTGACTACATTTAATGTGTTTCGTCGTATTGTTCATTTCCTTTTGTTTTATTAGGCTATAATTATTATCTTGAACTCAATGCCATAGTTTTTCGTTTCATTATCACACTTTCGTTGCAAAATGACCAATTGCAAAAATAATTTATTCCCAGATTTAGGGATATTCGTTCCCGTCATTCTGTCTAACCTACTAATAAAGTAGGTCCTCAACTATAACATGTATATATTATAATATTTTATAACTGTAATTTGTAATTTGTGGTGATTGAACAAATTATGAGTAATCTGCAAATATTTAAATATCGTCATGTCATAACTGTTCCAAACCTAAAAATAATTAATATTTATACCTATTTGTTGCAAATTTTCCTTGTCGTCCTATACAACAATATGAAATTGATATGAGTCAATATTATAACTTTGAGAATTTTTAAGTTTTCATTATTAGTCCTTGTTATATATTGAATAAGTTTATAAATACATGTCAAATAATTAGACCTAGAAAAAACCTCCTACAGACATTAATTATTGGCAATTTGGAATGAGAGTTTGAAAGACAAATTGAAAATTATAAAAAATTGAAGCGTGAACAGTATCTGAATAAAACACTATTGAAAATTCAAAAACGTGATAGTGACTTTACCTAATGTGACTTTTCGACTTCTCAGATTCGATAATTTCTGTAAAATTCTGAATGAACAGTGCCTATTGTCTTGGTGTATGAAATGTTTAGTGAAATTTCATTTATTTTTGTAGCCTTTGTAGATGAAATGTTGACCTAAATTTCATTTTAGTTTCAAAAGCCTATGCTTAACTAGTGTGACTTTTCGACTTCTCGGATTTGTCTTCTTGATGTATTAAATGTTATGTGAAATTTTATTCAATTCATATCTTTTGTAGATGAAATTTTAACTGAAATTCCATTTTATTTTTGAAGTATCTGTAGATGAAATATTTAGTGAATTTTATTTCATTTTTATAGCCTTTGTAGATGACATTTATCTGAAATTTCATTATCTTTTTATAACCATTGTATATAGACGAAATGTTTAGAGAAATTGAGTTTAATTTTTATGAAAGCATAGAAAAAATTTTGGTGAAACTTTTTCATTAGGTTCATTAAGTTTTTTTCTCTATCAATAGTTTGGAATCTTTTACTTTTTATCATATCAAATAATATTTCAAAACTGTTATGTATTTTGATAATATCATCATGGACCCGACCTATTTTATCAAACCAACAATATGACGAGAAATAAATTCGAATAAGTATAAAAAAGGTTTTTAAACATCTGTAATTAGACCTACTTCCATTTAGATTTTCAAGGGAGCAAAACTAACCATTAAAAAATATATACACAGTACTTGTGGAATTTTTTTTTTTTTTTAATTTGCATGAATTCTCTTGCATTAACTTACTCAGATAACTTTCCCATTCGTACAAGTTTCGGAACCTTCTTTTAGGCAACCTCTTCAAATTGGTAGGCGGCGAAGTATCAAAAGTCACAGTTTTCGGACTAGGGGTGCGCTTGCGCGTAAAACTCATTTTCGTCACTTCGAATCGCGATAAATCGATCTAGACGTACACGAAACTGCCCAAAAACTAAGTCACTAGTACAAACAATCGGATAATCTAAGAAGTAGTTCAACCGTACCGAGTTCAATTAGCCGCTTACCGAACTAAAACAATATTGAACAATAGTTTTTCAAAACAATCGCCTTAACGGCTGTCAGTATTGTCATGGAGATTCCAATTATTATATATGACTAACGTCTTGGACCCGTGTTTTGGCCGGCTTCGATGTCCACTAAAAATAGAGAAGTTATTATGAAATCAACTCCACCTTTCTTACGTAAGCGGCCTTAATTTTATTGAAGTTGAGGAAAATTGGTCGTAAATATTGGAGAATCTATATTGGCTATAATCTATAATCTAATTGGCTAAGGAAACTTCAGTACAAAATTTATTGGCTATACTAGGCGAAATACTGACGATTTTCGTTAATTTTTCGATGACCCAATTGAAAACTGCAATACAGAACAGTTCGGTTGATATGAGCGATAAGGAAAATGTCAATGTTGATGGATTGGAGTAATATCAAATTCGAGGTAATAATCAATGCAGATAAATAGCGCAATACAGTGTGAACATCACCTCAGTTTAACGGATAAATAGCATCGCCCATGCGATGCTATTTATCTAGATATATTACAATAAAAACTCCTCAATCGATGGGGAACAATTTGTAACATTTCTGTTCACTTGAATTTTTAAGATGTTTTAGAGGTAAATTGACATGCTGATCCCAAAACTTTAATCAGTTTTTTTCTATCAGGTCAAGGATTTTTCTACTGTTGTTGCGCATACTATTACGCTTCGCGGAATTGAAAGCGGACGCTTGTTAGAGGAAGGAGCGATAGCTACTTACGATCCAGAGAAAGTGCATTTCTGCAGTTCTTTCGGAGTGCTGATAGATTTGTGTATTGCCGTAACATGGCCAGTTTAATGAAAGAATTGGGAATTTCAGACTACGCAACTGATTCGCGATTGTTTATAGATAGCTCAAAATGAATCTTGAAGTGTGTTCTCCTCCACAATAGAAATTTATATGGTTCAGTCAGTTTCTTTGCATGAAGAATACGAAGACATAAAGAAGGTCGTTGACTAGTTGGAATATAATTTACACCAATGGATCATCTGTATTGACCTAAAAATGGTTTGCTTCCTTCTTGGTCAGCAACACGGATATACCAAGTATCCCTGTTTTCTACGTATGTGGGACAACAGAGCTCGTGAGAAGCATTGAGTGCAGTCAAAGTGGCTGCCAAGATCTGACCTAAAACCTGGCGAACCAAACATTCTAAATCAGCGGTCGACAGAAAAAAACATCATATTTCCGCCTTTGCATATAAAACTAGGTCTCATGAAGCAATTTATTAAAGCTTTGTCAACTGGAGGGGACTGTTTTAAGTATATCATTTCGGCATTTCCTAGCTTGTCATATGAGAAGATAAAGGCTGGTGTCTTTGATGGACCTTTGATCATTGTTTTTCTCCCTGTTCATTTAGTTGATATAGAACATTTCTAGAAATTTCCTCTTGTTGTAGTTACTTTCTCAGTTTAACACTTCAGCTTGCTTATAGTTGATGGGATGGTCAAGATCTCTACTGGGTTGGTACTAAATGACAGCGTTCTTAGTGGTGTTTTATATCGCTTTTGTATCCCGCGATTCTGCTTTTCAATTTTAAATTGAGCAAATTGTTCTGGTAGACTGCCTGCCTAACATATCCATTTCTTTTTTTTTTTATACTTACTATATTGACCATCTTTTTCAAATGATGTGAGAATTCATTTAAAATTCCGTAGGCCAAAAGCTTTAAGGAGTCCTTGGGGAAATTTAGAAAAAATGTTGATAACGTCTTTGATGTTGACTAGCATCAAATTGAGATTATTTGAATTCATAGGCATTCGTGTCAGCATTAGATATTGAGGATTTATTATATTAAGATAATTATGGAGTTACTAAAACGATAACAGCTTTCAGATGTCATTGAAAATGTCATTAATTTAATCTTTTCTTGGGTTATGTAGGTGTCCTTGCTGAATTCCTTAATGAATGGTCTATGCTTATTCAGCAACTGGTCTTTAGTAGAGTTATTCTGTTTTGCACTATTTTTGAGGCATTAAATATCTATGGATATTATTCAAGCTGTTTTTTGATCATTGTTTTTCTATCTGTTCTTTAGTTGATATAGAACATTTCTAGAAATTTCCTCTTGTTGTAGTTACTTTCTCAGTTTAACACTTCAGCTTGATTATAGTTGATGGGATGGTCAAGATCTCCACTGGGTTGGTACTAAATGACAGCGTTCTAAGTGGTGTTTTATATCGCTTTTGTATCCCGCGTTTCTTCTTTTCAATTTTAAATTGAGCAAATTGTTCTGGTAGACTGCTTGCCTAACATATCCATTTTTTTTTTGATACTTACTATATTGACCATTTTCTTCAAATGATGTGAGAATTCATTTAACATTCCGTAGGCCAAAAGCTTTAAGGAGTCCTTGGGGATAATGAGTAGGTATATCTGGTGCTCAACGTAGGTGCAATTTGTTTTGTGTCGCTCATATTGTTATACATCAGTTTCAAAAGCAATATAACGGCTACAATTACAATATATCGGCTAGCTTGAACAACTAGTTCGTTGGTTGTTATATATTCTTTTCATTCATGATTTCAAGTAACTGCTCTTGTTGTATTGTTAATTTGTTGAAGATAGGTGAATATGCGCTTCTCCAAATTGTGCCATACTTTAGGCGAGGACTTAGTGGCATGAATTAAAATAATCTAAATTTGATGCAGACGTTATCAACATTTTTTCTAAATGTTGTACGCAAAATGTCAAAATCTATGCACAAAAGTAAATATTTTAGGTACTCAAAAACAAGGTAATGCAAATAAGATTCATTACAGTATCATTAAAACACCCTAAATAATAAGTCTAGTAAATCCCTCATAAACTTATATATAAATAAAATTAAGAAATCTTTCCACCACACAAGTGTTGAAAATACTGCATTCGTCCAACAGCTGGATTCTAAAATGGTGATTATTTCGAAACAAACTAATAATAACAACATATTTCGAGTCTGGCAAATATGTCGAGACCTGATACGAGTTGCAATTATCACAATTCTGATCATCTTCGCCCAGGGTCAAGCAATAGCACTCGTAAGAAGATAAACGAATATTGCATAAAGTACAAAATGAATGAAAAACTATTTGTCGATTGTGTTCTAATCCTCGTGATTTTGACGTTCGTTAAATGTGAATCGAAAAAGAATGAAACGATTAAATTATGTCTTTACACATCCCAAACCAAGAAAGTGTGTGACGTATACGAATCTGTGCAAGTGTTGAAGGATCAAATAGTTAACGGTAGTTATTTATACCTGGAATCAGTGAATGATAATCTACAAACACTCCCTGAAAATTTCTTGACGAACATCGACAACATTCAAGAAATATGGCTGGCAAGAAACAATATATCGGCAATTTCGCCTGGAGCTTTCAAAAATTTATCTTATACTTCTATATCGTTGAACGAAAATCGAATCAAAAGGATAGAAAGTGGCGTTTTCACAAACTTGACTGAAATATTCTCGATTTTACTGGCAAGAAATTTGATCGAATTCATTGACAAAGATGCTTTTAGTAACATGACGAATTTGAGAGAAATAAATTTATCTCATAACAGACTGAAATATTGGAATTCTGACTGGTTCTCTGGAAGTCAGTTAGTACATCTTGACGCCTCGTACAATTCAATAGAAAAATTACCAAACGCCTCCTTCAAATTCGCTCAGAGTCACGGAAAAATAGTTCACAAAATAAGTATGAAGTATAATAGAATCAAGATGTTAAGCAACGATACTTTTTTCAATCTACCAGAAGCAAGCTATTTGTATTTTTCCAACAATAAAATTTCCAAAGTGGATGAAGATATTATGAGATATACGAATGCAACCTATTTTGATCTGACTGGAAATTTGATAGAATGTTTGCCAAAAAACTTGGAACATTTTTTAAGGGCCCAATGTATATCCCTGAAGAATAATCCATTGTCTTGTCCATGTTATGAAGCCATATTAAACTGGCAAACAAAAAATTCGAACTGTGTTTATCACAATTTCAACAAATATTGTCCATCTTCAGAAATTGAATAAAATATATTGTTTACAAAAAAATTTTTTCTAATATCGCTAAAATCAAATTTAAAAAACACGCGTTCCCAGAAAATATTCAATTACAATTTTTTTGATAGGGACAACAAATATTTCATAAATTTCATTTGAAAACTTGAAAACAAAAATGCATAATTCTATCTGTATATACTTCTTAACTGTACGAAAAGTTGTACGTGACCTGGAAGTTTGATAATTTCTTAAAACTTTGATTATCTGGATTTTAACCGCAAAGTAATGGTTCAGGTTTTACACGTTAATCATTAACGGGTACTTTGAATAATTTGTTTATGAAAAATTGCACGTCTGAATTTGGATCCATTATTTCGTCATTCCCTTTTTAAATTATAATAAAATGTAATTACAACATTTCGACCACTTTTCTACAGTACGCCTATTTAACGAAAGATTTATTTTTCGAAATTAATACTACAAATGGATGTCTTTAATTTCTTATATATTATAAAAAATTCAAAAATATTCACACTAAATTATCATTCCAAATAGGATTCTTTAATATTTCATATATTAAAAAATTTATGATACTCAAATCAAAAATATTCACATGTATAAATATTGGACAAGTTCAATTTATCAGATAGATATTCCAATTTATATATAGATTTAGTTCGAGATCAAGTAAATTATAAGCTCATAAATTTCACTTTTATTCAAATTATATCAAAATTTCAAAAATTGTGAAAACTTTTTCCTCTAGGGTTAAATTAAGTTGATTACTTAACAAATGCCGATTAGGGAAGAGTCATCTCAGATAGATTAAGAATGTGTATGAACATCTCCCTTGGCCTAGGAGTTTGTTATTGTGAAGCGGTCACCATGTCAGCAGTATTACTGTCTCAAACGATTACCTTGGGTGACACCGTCTTGTATGTAAACCTTAGGCTTACGCTATCTTCTGTAACAACCCCTTGACAAAGTTACAGGCAACATAGGAGGCGCGTTGGAAAAAAGATAAAACTTCGGAAGGTATGAAGAACAACGATATATCTCCCTCGGGTGTGGATGATTCAGAAAAACATCGAGAACTCGTTAAGACCTCTGTATAGATACACTTAAAGCACCAGGTGGTAAGTGTTATTAGCATCGGGCAAAGAACGTATTATGCAAGGGCCAAGAAAGAGGAATTGGGTGTTATAGCAAAGTGAGAAAGACTTCTAAGTCCAAGACCAAAAAACTTCTATGCAATTGGATTTGGATACATCATAAGAAATCACCATTTTTTCATTATAAACCAATGCACAATTAATTATTTGCTTACTTCAAAGGTTTATGTTTATAATTAAAATACAGTATTTAATGTCTTATCTTATTTCTTTTATTAGTGACATTTAAACATGGTTTTTAAAGGACGAAAATGTCATTCAACTAATAGAATTTTTGTAAATTCGAATATGATGCGGTAGGATTCAAGTGCTAGTCTTGGTGAAGATATGGATGTTTATGTTTGTCGAAGACTTAGTACCTTACTGATGAACTGTCGAGTAATTTACATAATATTCAAGCTCATTGGACATTCGGAACTCGCCTAAAAATTAATAACCAAATTTCTCATTATAATTTTCACTCAACAATGTTTTCAACTCAACTTTTTTTCAGGTAGTTATGATGAACCCTCGCAAATTCTTCACCTGTGACAATTTTTCATTCGTCAATCGAAGTACTCTTCATTCAAAAGAGTCTCAGATGAAACACTTTTTCTTTGGCATGTTACTTTTTAAAACCTCTTGTGTGATAGTAAAAAAATAATATTTTATTTTTCGAAAGTTTCATATGATTTTCACTATAAAATTATAGATAAATCATAGCAAATATGACATAATTATTGAATAAATTGGATAAATGTTTCGAGCAAGATACAAATACTTGTGATACATCGTTTATTCAAAGAAGTTAATACACTCATGACTAATATCCTGACTGATCATTGACTTATGTTACACCAAGACCGATTGAAATATCATATCCTGTATTCGTCATAGCTCTATCTAAGTTCAAATCTGATTAAGAGTAAATATTCGGATATCTGCGTAATGAAAAATATTTAAAGGAATATTTAACTACAAGTTATTATGAACACTAGAAAAACTTAAGTTCGAAATACCTATAAAAAGCATAGTTTAAATAGAATAAAAAATGTTACTGAAAAACACACAAATGTCGCCTGTCAAAAAGTACCTAGTGGTTGCTCAGATATCAGAATACATCCATTATTGAGTAAACTTCTTTAAGATTTATTAACATGTTTACTTCACATATAATCCAAAATAATATATTTTTCAATGATAAACCATATTGCTCTTAACAATTTTCTGAATATACTTAACTCAAATTCAAATCAACAAAAATCTATAAATTCCAAATTTTTGGAAAAATAAATCTAAATAGAGATAAATCAATAGTAGTTTTTTAAGACTTGAAATGAGCATTTGACACTGGCGTTGATAGAGACTAGTTAAACAAAAAGTTGAAAGAATATGGTGTTGAAGGATCAGTTTTGGAGTGGTTTCGAAACTATTTGCGAAATAGAAGTTGTCAAATGTAGAAATTTTATAGTGAATTAATAAAAGCAATAATAATATATTTATCCCTTAAATATTTTAACAATATATAGGGCATGTCATTGTACAAAGAAACTATTCCTTTGAATCATAAAAACAATAAGTTGACAATTGCTTCTTTGAAACTCATTTCATTCATGTTCATAACTCGGTCTGGTAGGTAATTGTAGAGCTTTATACCTACATATGTCGGCGACAATTCGAACTTAGTTGTTTTGTGTAATGGAATACATATTATATTCATGTGTCGCGTTCTATAGCCATGGAAGCTAGAAAGTTTATCAAGATCTGACAGTTTTCGGCGAACAAAAAGCAAACAAGAATGTAGATGCAAGCTAACGGAGGAATCTTATATAGAACAAATATCGGTCAGTAAGAGTCAAGAGCCCTCAAGTTAAAAATGAGGTGAATTATCCTCTTCTGCGCAGTAAAAACTTTATTGAATTCAGATGAACCACCCCAAATAACTATATTATAGCTCAGGTGACCAGGAACAAATGCATAATAAGTTGTGAGCAAGCTCTGCAAAGGTAGTGCTTGCTTTAGGCGACTAAGTGCAAAAAAAAAAAAAAGATTTGCTTAGCTTCTTGCATAGTTGTTCCATATGATTGTCCCATTTCAGGTGACTGTAGGCTTCAGCTGGCGGTCACGAAACCTCAAAACAAATGGAATATCTGAGCTGAATTCACGTAGTTTCAAGAGTTCAGTTTCACTGAGATTTAGCATGAGTGAATTTCTATAATACCAGTCTGAAAATCCTTGAACCAATCTCTCACATTCCTTCAAAAGACCATCAATACTTTTAGAAGATATGACCCTTGACGTCGGTAAATAGGGTGACTGCGACAACATTAATAAATTCGGGTACATTATTAACAATTAACACGACCAAAATGAAACAGGACAATCAATGGACCAAAACGGAACCCTGAGTAATTCCAATAGTGAGTGGATAGCTCCCAGAATTACAATTTTTGTTTTCAACGAATAATGAACGTCCAGCCAAGTAGCTGGAGATCCATTCAAGGAATACTCCTCTAAAGCCCATACTGTACAATTTGTTCGTAATAAAATTGAATTGAAGACAATCGAATGCCCGTGTCTCATCAAAAAATTAGAAAACAATATTTGAATACCACAAGGAACGATCCTAGGTCTAATGTAATTTAATTTGTATATTAATGACTTGGGTTTATATTTTAAAATATTGTGGATGTTATCTATTTGCAGATGATACAGTTGTATTTACTACAGGATGCTCTCTTGATATAGTTGATAAATTGCAAGATGACCTAAATTTAATAGTGGAATGGCCAAAGATAAATAAATTGAAACTCAATGCATCAAAAGCAAAAATGATGGTAGTCGAAAAAAGCCACTTCTATGAAAATGAAACAAATGTGAGTTTAGATAGAGAAAAAAATAGAAGTAAGTTCAATAAAATATTTGGGAGTCATGTCCGATTAGTGTTAAAGGGACATATACATTATGTATGCAGGAAAATATCAAAAAATTGGATTCTTGAGCAGATGCAGTAAATTTTTATCGCAATGAACTAAACAAACGGTGTCTCATACTATAATACCGCATTTTAATTATGCTGGTAGAATACTCTATTTGGCCAATAAATCTGATGTGAATCGATTGCAGATATTACAAAACCGAGCTATGAGGATCATACTTGGATGCGACAGGTATACGAGCATACACACCATGTTAGCAAGACAAAACTGGGTACATATTACATCCTACCTAGAAATTAACAGTCTGAAATGTATTCATAAGATCCGTTTAAAGTTACTTCCTTTAAGTCGATCCGTTTAAAGTTACTTCCTTTAAGTCGATCCGTTTAAAGTTAAGTCTAAAGTTATTTATTGCATAAATAAATTGAGTTCATTCAAAGACATCCACGATCATAACACAAGAAATGAAGAAAATTTTATATTAGACCATAAAAATAAAAAATCTACTCAAAATTCTGTATTCTTTAAAGCTGTAAATGTTTATAGTAAATTACCTAACAATATAAAAGAGTGTAAAAATGGTAGAATTCAACAGCAAAATAAAGTAACATTATCAAACAAAAGATTGATGTATGTTAAATATCTGCCATTTACTGAGTAGTATAATAAATGTTTAAAATGTTCTATAACTTGTATGTTGAATTTAATACTTGTTACAACAATATATTCAAGTGTATGTATATCGATATTAAAATATATTATGTTAATATTAAAATAAGATACAATGTGATGATAATTCAGTTTTTTAGATAGCAAAATGCTAAATAAATTTCATTATTATATATTATAAATCTACTATTCCCTAAATCACACTCAGTAGTGCAGTTTTTGTTGGTCACATTTTTGAGGTATCAGAAACAGGTTTTTTCGGAGTGAACTATTTCTTATTATCTACTTATTTTATTGGCGAACAAGAAAATCGAAACATAATTTTAGTTCACACAATGTGATAGGACTTTTCGACTACATGACATACTGACACTTTGAACTAAACGTCTTTCTCTATAAATGTCAATTTTAAGAATTTGAAGAGGCTCACCAATTTACACTCAACGAAATTATTTAGTTTAATCGACACAGGTGGAACGCACCCAATAAGACGCACAGGTGTAGTGGAACTAACCTTTAATCCAACAATTCTAACATCAAGGATCAACGCCTACTAGAATACCAAAAATGATGGAATTTGTGTTTAATTTAATTCAACATTATTCGAAAGTTACATAATGATAGTACAATTAGCATTTGGTTGTTAATATTCGAATTCGACTAATATACATAAAGAAATGGATACTCCCAACCTACTTTATATGAATTGAAGGTTTCTTTATTAATTTGTCAGTCCACTGCGTCGAAAATAATATATGTGAAACCAGCAAAAATAGTATAAGTAATACAAATACACAAATTTAAAGGCTCGTTCAAAATATTCTCAATGTTGAATCAATACAGAAACTGATTTATATACGTAAATATACATTCTATAACTCAAAACTCTAATAAAGATGTGAAAGATCTACTACTAATATAAAGATTAGTGTCCATCTGAGACAAAGACTCTAGTGGACAACTCTGGGTTGTCAACTAGTTTCACGTTCCATAAGAACTCTGAAGGACTTTGTCCATCTTAAGATCTGCTCACTTCACCATCATACATTTTTTCTATTCTTTCGATTAGCTCTCACCTTGTAAATATCCAAATGAATCAAATATACAGGCAGTTCTTTTACTTACGGCATGTTCGGTTCTCAAAATACGCGACGTAAATCGAAACGACGTTAAGTCAAGACATATTTTTTACTATGTTCACATGTAAAACTCAAGGGTTAGGATCCACACGGACTCAAAAACTGCATTTATAACAAAATATATACATAGTTTATTATCTTATTTTGGAGCGAGAATAAGGTTTATCCACAGAGAGGAGTCAGTCATAACGAATTATTGAGTTGATTTTGTTTAATCTCATTGCAGAGCAGGAGAGAAACTTTATCTCTCAAATTTTTGTACAAATTACTGCACAATAGTATTGATTGTCCTCCTCTCTTGTCCGCTTTGAAATATCGTGTTCTTAGGCAAAATTCTCGCAATACAGAATTATTCCACCTAGAGACTCCAAGGACCAACTCCATAATATAATCCCCCATTTGGTTTATGGAGTCTACATTCAATAGAGTTGCCATTAATTGTGACATTCAATTTGACTGCACAGAATTTATTATCAGGAGTTATGTGAACAAAGAAAATTGACTAAAATGAATTGATTTAGATCGAGTTCTTTGTAATATGTCATTGAATGCTATAATGTAGTTATTAGTTACTATTTTTTTTAGATTAGGTTGAGCTCTTTGTTATATGTTTTTTATTTTAATTATTTAGTTAGTAATCAATATTGTTATTATTTTCTGTAATTGGGTGTTATACCTGTTGAGAATAAAGAACTTATTATTATTATTATTATCAAAGGCAAGTTCTTGAAGTAATTATATATGTACTTATTAAATTGCTAGTTATTTTTGGTATTTGTGTGTTATTAATTTTAATAATGATAAAAATTTGATATGTAATCAAAATATGTAATGAGAAATAATAAATTAAACTTTTGGCTTAAAGAAACTATCAATTCTAGATTGCTTCGCTTCTTTCTTTTTGCTATCATACAGGTCTTGGTGACACTGGTAGGCAGCAAAAATTTTGTTTTTGACATTAAAACTTCTCTCAAAATTAGGATCATTTTCTTCAAAAATTTTCATGGCATTCTCCTAATTTGCAAATGCTACGAAATGTTTCCTTAATGTAACTTCTTTTTCAGAGTTACTAATAGAAGAAGCTATTTCTTGGGACTCGATTGCTTCTTCTTGTACTTTTGCCTCCAATTCAATAAGATCTTCATCAGCCAGTTATTCTGACCTAGCGTCAAGGTAATTCTCCTATGCCGTAAATCGAAAAACAACTAAAAAGAAAGCTTCCGACATATGGAGAATACTACTAGGAAATATTCACGATAACCAAAAATAATCGCAATACAACAGCCACGGAAGTCTCTGATATTTGTGAAAATCTACAAGCACGGACTAAAGATTGGAGATCTAGTTACCAGAGCAGCAATGGTCGTGTTCATTCGTGGTAAGAGCACTACCGACGACTTGTTGAGATTTGTCTCCGATACCGCTCTCAAACTGTTTTCTCATAGCTACACACTTACCTTAATAGTTTATTTCATTTATACTATTTATCTTCATCTCAAAACATATTGCTTTTTCTTAAATGTACATGTCGGAATTGAAGAGTTACAAAATTTGTGAATTTTTATGAAGAAATCAATTATACGAGATTATTACTATATTTATCGTACAAATAGAGATTGATTCCTTCTAAAATTTTATGTCAAGCCATTTTTTTTGGAAATTCGTTTTGAATTTCATTTTGCGTACAACAAAAATAACAATTATAACGAGATCTTTTATTATCACTTCATTATTATCAAGATCAAGTTCACATTCTTTTCGAAAAGTTCAAAATTAGACATAAATTGTCAAATTAATCCATCTCATCACAAAAAGATATTGAACTTATCTATTGTATTATACAATTTAATACTAAATTCACATCACTGATAATCACAAATTAGATCTGCTACATCAACAGAAGAATTTCGTCTCAAGTTCCACAATTACTCATCAGTCCAGCACGAGAATTCTTTTGGATAATTTTTACCCTTCATGTGTAAAAATCAAATGATCCACACGAAGATATAAAACGTTTTTAAACGTTCGGAACCTTATCAGTATCCAAAATCTCCTCATCTGCATCCATTTCCAAATAATGTAACACTGGGGAAGCACAAACAAACTTCAAGTTCAAAATTTCAAGAACTTTACTTTGAATATACTCAACTTGATCGGGTGGAGTGTATTCATCTGATGAAGATCTTGAAATTGTAATGATACGTGGGGCTTCTGAAAATATATCGAGAAAGTTTTCGAAGCTCTTGAACATAACGTCCAATTCCTCCATTGTTGAAATGTTATGTGGAAGACCTCGATCGTCAATAGTGCAGCCACCATCAAGAATCAACATCCAATCTATCTCGTCATCATCATAAAATTCTCTCAGAGCTTCTACAAGTGAAGCAACTTCGGTATATCTTGCACTGGGTGTTTGGCCCTCGAGAATAGGTAAGCTATTATGCTCATTCAAATGATTAAAAAGCGTTTCTAACTCCCCTAACTGGGCTATTCTTTCTTGTTGCGAAGCTAATATGTCAACATCTGAATCACTTTTGGGAGGGTTGAATCTGAAGAGACTTTGCAAATGAACGTAAAGATCTGCTTTGTCATAAAGACCCAAAAAAGGATTTGTAGTACTGAAGAAATCTAAATCAATGTCTAATATGGTGGAACTTTTACTAATACTTTCAGATATTTGCTTCATCTGTTGTATGTCGTCCTCTGCGTCAACTAAGCGACTCCCTAAAGTCAAACAGTCTAAAGTTATTGGACGTATTGCCTCCATGTCTTTTCTTAACATAAAAAGCTCCTCAGACACGTAGTAATTCTCTTTGCACTCCAACCTCATCAAGGATGTGGATTTACATTTACCGATATAAATCTTTTGATGGGTGCCTTTTATTTGGTTAGCCCATGGTGGCTTTACCCATACCAAGTGATGAAGTATGCCCGTATAACAGTTCGGCATTATCCAGTTTTCAATGTCGTGAGCTTCGTACAACTTTTCGGGATCATAGGCATGGTCCGCTGGCATTTTCTTGGGAATCAACATGTCGGGATGAGAGTCCAGATGAACGAAAGTGTTGCCTTTTATAGGAAGGAATCTCTTTCTGATATTTTCGTGAATGAAAGGCATAACGTGATGATGGTCTTCGACAATATATATTGGTATTTGCTTATGAATTTTTAGGCTCTCGTGGCGTTCACCTGTAGATTAAAATTACTTCATTTCAATGGCCACTCGCAAATAAATTAATTACATGCATGTAATCTCAGGGTTATTACAAGCATGTTCATCTACAAAGGTATGGGTAATTTTACGGAATGATTACACATTGAATAAGGAAACGAACACAAACGGCATTTCTGATTGTTTGAAAATTTGTGCGATATTTATCTAAGACAAAATAATAAACGATAACCGGTGTGAAGTTTATTTATCTCAGCAACGAATCGTACCTAAAGGTGGCACACACGTCAAGATATGTTTATAAGAACTGAATTATTTCCCTTGTTTTATATATTTCGAAAAAGTCGATAGTGTAGGTAGATTGTAGAGTGTTCTGTAATTATAATTATAAATATTATTATCACTTATTCATTTATAATGTGAACTAACTTATTTTTAAAAATACAGCCCTTTTTTCCCCTATTACCCCTATACGACGTCAATGACGGTTTCGTCATTGAAGTTACCATATATCATCGAAAGATAATGAAATAGGTAAATAAAATCATTCTCAGTCCAACTAACTCAGTTTAAAAAATACAGCAAATGTTTGCTCCTATCGCCCCTATACGACGACAATGATGGTTACTACATTGAAGTGACCATATACCATCCAAAGGTATTGAAATAGGTTGAATAAAATCATTCATCAAATTTTTGTGTACAAACATAGTTTAAAAAGTACAACAATTTTTTGCTCCTATCGACGACGACGCCAATGACTGCTGCGGCATTGAAGTGACAATTTCCTATCGAAAGACATTAACATGTGTAGACAAAATCATTGAAAATTTTTTGAACTAACTAAGTTTAAAAAGTACAGCAATTTTTTGCCCCTATGACCCCTATATGACGACAATGACGGTTGCGACATTGAAATGACCATATACTATCGAAAAGGATCAAAATGTGTATACAAAATCATTAACCAAATTTTTGTGAACTAGCTTAGTTTTAAAAACACAGCATTTTTGTGCCCCTATCACCCTTATGCGACGCCAATGACGGCTGTGACACTGAAGTGATCATATGCTATCGAAAGTTATTGAAATAGGTAAATAAAATCATTCATCAAATTTTTATGAACTAACTTAATTTAAAAAATACAGCAATTTTTTTTCCATCATTTCTATAGGATGATTGCGACATTAAGGTGATCATTTGTAGAGATTAAGATTGAAATGTACAAAATAATATTTACTGTATGAATAATAATAAATAAAACAATATTTACTGTATTAAAGAAAAAAAAATCTTTCACCACAGGTATTATACCTTTGTGAGGGTTAACAAAAATTTTTCTTGTCTTTGTTCAAATCTAGTTGATACAACCAGAAGAAGCATGTTAACTTATTCTCTTAATTATATGCAAATTTCTGTCAAAATTTAGAATTTGTACTATAAAGTGTATATTTCCTATCGAAAGAGATAAAATTTACAATAATTATTACAAAACACTCTACAATATACCAACACTATCGACAGTTTCAAAATTTATAAAAAAAAGGGAAATAATTAAGTTTCAGAAAATGATATACTTGATTACCGAGTTGTGATTTCAAAGTTCTTATATAAATATCTTGACGTGTGTGACACCTTTACCTACGATTCGTTGGGATTGCGTTGCTAACTTCACACCGGTTAAAGGATACATATTCTGTTATCATCTGAAGGCTACCATTGGTTTCTTTTATGAATATATGAATATGACGGTAGTATATTTGAGTAATTCTACGGAATAAAATGCAATATGAAGCAGTCTATCGTTTTCCAGTCCTAACACAACAAAAGATAAACAAAAAAAATTTATTAAATGGCAAGTACCTTACTCAAAAAAACCAGACAGGTTATCAAACCATTAACCAAGAGTTGAATTATAATCCTTTAGCATGAATGCTCGTAAAAAAAAACGCAAACTAGTAAAAAACAAAAAATTGAAAGTATGAAGTATATTTTAAGAAATAAAAAATTCGCAATTATTAAGGTCATTAATTCATTAATCCTTATACATTATAGCCTTATCGAACGTAATACATATATTGTCTCAAATTTTTAATCCTCACCAGGAGACTAAAATTGTAAGATAAGTATATGAAATTCTTCTTAGGAATACTTCTATTAATTTTTGAAAATACAAAATCGTAAGAATATTGATTGCTTTGATTTGTGAGTCCTGAAAATGTCAGATTTTATGGTAATTTATCACAGGTACAAACCAAAGTGACGTCGAAAACAATGAGGAAATACGGTCATAAAATAATTGTAACTTTGTAATGGATATTGGAAATCATTATGCTCGAATTTCCTAATTTAATGGCATTTTTATGGCTGATTTTAATTTTTCTTTTATGCGTTGAATGTTTGAAAGGATATGTAATGTATATAATTGAAATCTATTTTCCTCTCGTTATAAATAGATGAATAAAACTGAAAATTCGAGAAGATAAAATCACAAAACTGTATTCAAACCAAACCAAAAAAGAAGTAGTTAACATGACGTTTGTTTTTCATTATGATTAAATTTAATCGTAGAAATAAAACCAGTTTTAAACTTTTTTTTTAAATTAACCTTAAATTTTCAAAGAAATCACAATCAGGAATTGTGATTTCTTAACAAACATTCGAAGATCATACACCTGAAGACCTGCAAACTCACTCTCAAAATCAATCATATCGTCACTGTGATATGAACGCATCGATTTTTGATATCCGAACGAAGCGAAACAAAAAATTAGAATTAAAAATTAAATATCAAAAAATCCATAAGACACAAAATTTCCTCAGATCATGGAAGTGAACTCAGAATCCAATAACTCAATGTCAAAAATTTGACAGCGTTTAGGCGTGGCATGTTAAATATCGATAAGATTTTTATTAATCAGAATATAAATGGATATTTTGGTTTCTTAATTTATTACTCAATATTTCGTCCTTAGTTTGAGGACTTTCTCTAGAGGATTTAATATTATTTTTTTTAGTTATGACCATTTTTTCCAAATTTTCGTTTATCTAATTTAGACTGTTGATTTACTTATTCCGTTATGTGTAACTATATTCTTCTTTGTAAGTTTTCAGATCTGTATATGATTTCAACTTCATAAGGGGATAAAATAAGGGAGAATAATGAGAAGCATAAGGGAAAAAATTGAGGGACTAACCCTGACAAATGTTATATAAAATTATATAATTATTATAATACTTAATTATATATTACATATAAAGTTATTTATCATGAGTTTCGGTTAAAACAGGCTTAAAAATAAAATGTTCATTTTCAGTTGACGATAAGTTACCAAATTGACCAATAAGTTACAAATTGTAGTGCCGTCATAACTATTTTTTTTTTTTTCCATTTTGAAATATTTTTTTAAATTCAGTGAACCTACAGTTTGAAGCCGGCTCCGAACGGCCAATGGGCTTGTAATCAATGTACATTACCCAACAATTTTCATCATTAAACTATTTAAATCTTAGGACAAACACATACACCCATGCCTTCACCGGGGTTCGAACCCAAATCCTACCGCACCATAGTCGATTTATGTAACCAATAACCAAATGTTAAATAAATTAATAGGTTTGTTCAAAGTGAAAACATCATTCTTAATGAATGATTTGATTGAATATTTTCCAATGAATAAGTTACTTTACTTACATCCAGGTAAAGTTCCATTTTTTATTGTACACAGATAGGGATGCGACCAATCAGACGGTCCAATTTTACCATACATCGTTCTGTCCATTTTGATCGACAAACAAAAAGTTTCACAAGAAAAGTCCTTGAAAATAAATCACAACTTCGTCGGTTTGGCGAATCACTATCTATCAAAATTGTCACGTGATGCGCACTAAACGTAAAACAATATTAACATAAACATATCGTAATTTGATAGTCGGCTTTGTATTGTGTTCAATTTTTTCGGAAAAACAAGCGCTTGCGCGGGTGTTCTACCGTTGACAGATTTAGAATCTCACAATACCTAGTACGAAAATGAAACGGCACTGCCAAGAATCAACAGTAAATAAAAGCAAGATGTATCTTCGCCGAGTTTATTCGTGGACTAGACGGGTATATCGATGTTTTCAAAAAAAAAAAAACGAAATGCCGCTGCTCGGACAATAGATTTTTAATAGCGACGGAGAACTACGACTTTGTCGCATATGAATTCATATATGATTACCGCACGGCGAATAAACATCGTAGCTGGGATTAGTAACGCAATTATCGATTGGAAAACATAGAAATTGCAAATGAATCAACGTCAACATACGTGTTTGAATCTTAGAAAACTTGAAGTTCATTAGCATTCATCCTAATTCAAAATCGAAACACATGGAGGTAATAAATAAAACATGATAAAAGAACGCAATAATTTTCAATTTTAATTGGCTGGCCTATCAAAATACATAAAAGAAGACATTCCTACGAAACAACATTCAAGTGCCAAGCTGAATTATTGGATGAGGGTTTTTGAAGATTGACATCTTGAGAGGCATCTAATGTAAAAGAAAAAATTTCAAATGACATACATTTTCCTACATAGGTTTAACAGAAAAATATTGAATCGAAAAACTGTGTTGATCTGAAAAAATCAATGAGTTTTTTGAACACGTTCAAATTCTTTTAAAAAATACAATTCTATCTGAAATAAATGAGATTAATAAATCTGATAGCGGCGCACACACTGAAAATTACAAACTTCACAAACAAAAATTCGAGGACTTTTATACAGAACTTGAAAAATTAAATACGACACCAATAAAGAACTAGAAAACTCATGAACTAAAACGAATAGTGAAATGAGAAGCTAGAAAAATACAAATATAATGTAACTAACTATAGTACACCAAATAATAATATAATTATAGTAATACAATCTGAAAGAAAATCATTAATTAACTCACAAATATCTAATACCAAATTCATAATACCATTCATCAAATAACCTTAAAAAATATAAAAATTGCAGTTCTCTTCAAGAATTTACTCGACGAGTAAAAAAAGTGTATTTCATTCAAACTCAAAACTCAGTTACATTCTTCTTTTTTCACATTTTCAACCCATTCCAATATAAACGCAAAGAATAAAAACGACTATCAAGGACAACAATCCAACTCAGATAGTGCAAGTAACCATATCGACTTCAGTAGATCTACTATGAACATTCAGAAGATCAATGTTAACAACCAGAAGAAAATTGTTAACAGACTTACGTATGTATATCAATAAAAACCTTATAAAAACTACACGACAAGTATCCGCCACGGGTCTTGAACATGAATTGTGTTAAATATTAATAATCACAATAAGCATTAAGAATCACAGTAAATGTAAAGAAACGAACAAACTGAAAAAACCGAAAAATCGCGAAAAACCAATAGAAGTATTTTTTTTAATAACAACTGTTGCAAATTCAAATACTCAAGCAAAACACTCACTTCACTGACAAAATACTTAAAATGGCAAAATCTTAAACCGCGAATCCACTTCCATTGCTACACGACCATATAAGGTCCACAATTCACAGAGTAATCAATGGTGGTAACTGACAGTAATGGGTCAAGCGCATTGCCAAATAAATATAAAATGTAACAAGTTGAACTTGAAACAATATTTAGATGAGTTTGCAAATTGTCAATTTCTCGCAATGTATCCCAGATAATGGCAAAGTGAAATAATGCATTAGACTGGAAAAAATATTAATATCCGAATTTATTAGAAGTGTTGCATGATTTGGGGTCATCGAAGACCAATCTACTTTGCTGTTGACTTTTCGACACCTATGAGATCATAAACAGAGGCCCATTATACCTGTTATTTTCAGAATTTTAAATTTTTATTCAATTTGATTCATTAAAATTATGTAAGAAGTACGAATAAACTCATTCCGTGAATATAAATCGTGACTGTGAGAATGAACAAAAGAAAATAATCGAGAGAGGATTCATATTAGATTCATATACTACCTACTAAGTTTTGTTTGTGTTTTTTAACATGTTATGTGACACTCTACATTTAATTTATTTTTATTGTCCCTTTTGCTTCGATTTCTTAAACTATTTATTTATTATTTTTTTAAGGGTTTCGTTCATATAAAAATTGACTGATTGAAGATGTGTATTTTTTCTTTTTTATTACCTTGATTTATTTAATTTTTTTGTTTCATTTCATTTATTCCACATTTGTGACCTTTCATATATCTTGAATTTTTCAAATTTGCTCATTTTCTTTCATCCTTGATAATATCAATAGAATTTCACGAAACGTTGGCAAATGGTCAGTTTTCTCCCTGCTGTCCGCCTCGATCAAGTATATATATATATATATATATATATATATATATATATATATATATATATATATATATATATATATATATATATATATATATATACCACTGGTCTTATTAGAATTTATTATTCACTTTTTTCTAATTACATTCCGAGGAACAAGGAGAGTGTCATCCTAGCTTATAGCTAATTACATGCAAGAAGAATTATTAGCTTTGTTCGCGGTAAGGATTCTGAACCGATTCAGAACTATTCGCATGCGCAGTTTGAATTTTGACGTTGGCGGATCACCCAGTTCCAAACTTTTAGTTACAGTTCTGTGTTCGCGGATAAACTGGGACTGGTTCGGAATCGATTCGGAATTGGTTCTACCGGTTCGAAGGATCAATCTAGAACTGTAAGTTCGGGACTTGCGCATTCACGATAGTTTGGCAACTTTTGACTTTTGACTTGCACATTCACGATAGTTTTGGTATACGTCATATTATTCAATGAGAACAACCATGATTTGAAAATTCCCTAAACTAGTTCTAAAATCGTTCGCGGGTCGAAATAATTCCGAACCAGTTCATAACCGAGCATGCGTATTAAATCAATCCCGAATCAGTTATGAATTAGTTCTGAATCGGTTCAGAATCCTTACCGCGAACAAAGCTATTAACTCAAAGCAAAGAGTCATTGAGATACACCTTATTTTTAAAGATGAAGCTAGAGGAAAGAGTTGATATTGCCATATAAAAGTTACATAATTTAAATAAAACTAAGTAGTTTTTTCGATTTTCACTATAATTAATTCAAAACATGACAATATTGTTTCGCCAACACAGTGGCTTCATCAGATGTTGATGATAAACGTTTATCATCAACATCTGAAGAAGCCACTGTGTTGGCGAAACAATATTGTCATGTTTTGAATTAATTATAGTGAAAATCGGAAAACTACTTAGTGATGATTGATGAGGCCGATACTTGGAAAAATTAATATCCATAATGAAACAATATTTAGAATTTTCTCATATTTAATACAAATACGCATGACGACGTTTTGAAGTACTACTTCTTTATCAAATGCTGAATTAATACTCAGTATTAATTCAGCATTTGATGAAAAAGTAGTACTTCGAAACGTCAACATGCGAATTTGTATTAAATATGAGAAAATTCTAAATATTGTTTCATTATAAACTACTTAGTTTTATTTAAATTATGTATTTAGATTTTCATCAAGTATCGAGCCAATCGGTTAATAATTTAAAAGTTACAAGTATTTTCAATTTCAAAAGGTATTATTAATACACTCAGGCTTTACTATAATTACTAGATGTTTTAACCTTATTTAACTTACGGATGTTAATTAAAATTGTTTCATCGCATTCATTTAATTATTTATTTTCACTTATCGATATCGGTTAAACCAAGTATTTTCAATTTCATTATTAATACTCAGGCTTTACTATTGAATGTTTTAACCTTATTTAACTTACGGATGTTAATTAAATCGCATTCATAATTATTTATACTTTATAAACCATTCAAAATACTACTTTGAATAATGAATGGTTTTTATTATCCTCCATTCGGAATGGTTTTCTATGTTTTATTTGCTATTAATCTGAATTTCTTCCGGATGAAAATGTCAGAGATTGATATGTATCTTCAAGATTACCTTTGTGGTATTTTTAGACTTGTCACATAACTTAACAAATTGACATTCCTCATACTCTAACAGTTCTATCTTTAGCTCTTTGGGGAGCAATTAAGAATCAAAGGAACAAATGAGTTATTTATTAGAGGAAGTTACACCTCGTGGATGTGTTCGAAGCGTTTCAGAGAAAAATCTGTTCAATATATTGTAAGTACAGTATTCGAAATACGAAACATTCAAAATTCTGAATTCTTTCAGTTGTATTAGACTATAGACTATATATATATATATATATATATATATATATATATATATATATATATATATATATATATATATATATATATTGTATAAGTTACAAAATGTCATTTTTATTTTGAAGCTAACCTAACTCTACAACGTGTTATTGTCATAATTAGTGAACCTAACAAAACATAACTGCCACATACTATTTTTATACGAAACCTAACCTAACTCCACAACACGCAGGGATACCAACTTGGCGGTTTTCCCCCTAAATTTAGGGGGACAAATGTTTGGTGGGGTTTTTTGGGGGCTTAAAATTTTCAGGGGTAATCTTAGGGGTATTTTTAAAGTATTACAAAATTCATATCATAATTTAAATAACTAAAATTAATTTTGATTTCTATATTGAATAAAAAAAATCATTTCATGATGACAATATTCAATACTATTACTTAATGTAGGTTGGTTAATAAAATGTTATAATTAGTAAATAAATTATTTAATTTTTGTGTAAAATAATACCCTATAAACTATTCCTAATATTCTCATTTCCAAGAATGAAATTAAAAATTTAATAATAATAAAATAATATTTTAATAATATTAAATAATAATAAATATTTTTAATAATAATAAATATTCAATCATATTTTAATTTTAATAATAAAAAACACTTAAGTACCTTATAATTGCAAAATAAAACCTTAATATATATTTTTTTCTTTGAATTTTAATTTTAAAAACAATTCTAGGGGATTTTAGGGGTTTTTCAACTTGATTAAGGGGGAAAAGATTCCACGAGTTGGTGACCCTGACAACACGTTTCACTGTATATTACGTAGGCTAGCTCCACTACAAGTTGTGGTAGTTAATCTAGCCTAAACTAACTCTACATTACTGTATTGAAAACCTAACCTAAACTTATCGAACAATAAAGCACTTTAAACATAACTATATAAGACGTTATTGCAATGAACGTAGATATCAATATCAATAAAGTATTATTAATATAACATTCACAATAATTAACTGAATATAGTCCAAGGGCTTTTTTGGGTAGATGTTTGAGGCAAGCTGAAAACAAGCTGAAAGAGGTATGTGACTGAAGAGTCACATACCCTCCTGATATACCCCAATACGGAATTGCAAGCCTGGCTGGTGAGTAGCGGGGCTAAATCAAGCCCTAAATTTTTTTAAAAAAATTTTTTCCCCAAAACAATATTTGATGCAAAACGCAATTTCTATATGTTGCAGTGTATACGAAAATTAATCGATATGAAAAAATAAGCCAGATGATGTAATCGGAGTTTTAACATTGCCAGACTCGTGCAAAAATATTTTGAATAAAGTTGTAAAAAATGTATTTGAGGTAGCTTGAAATTTTGAATGTAGTATTATTTATAACTAAAATATAAGACTCCAAAAAAACAGATCATTTTGGTGGGACTTTCCAGCTGCCAACCCCTAAAAATTTAGGGGTTGATTTAGCCCCGCTACTCACAGCCAGGTCTGCAATTCCGTATTGCGGTATAAATATCAGGAGAGGTATGACAAATTTTCAGCTTGCCTCAAATAGCTACCCAAAAATTGATGCCAGCCCTCCTACTAATGTAATAGATATTTCACAGACCTCATTTTGTGGAGAAATTAAAATCTTTACAACGCATTAAACTTTTTAAAATCTTTACAACACATTTGAGATCATGAGTCATTATAAATAGGAAACTTGATCCGTACTTTGGAACAGAATTCGTTTTCATTTTTTCACCTATGAATTGATGTATGCGAAAAAATGTATATTTATATTTGATAGCCTAAAAAATTAAATAAATTTGATAAATTTATTTAGTTTTCATAGAATTTTTTTTTATTGTGATTACACCTTGACTTATCACCAATTGTGGATAATATTGATTTCATAAAAATCTTTATGTAGCCAAAACAGTTGAATAAATTCTCTATAATAACATTAAAATTACACATTATTACCAGTTATCAGGTGTAATACGCGCAAATAAACTGTCAAGATGTAATTAAGTCAATATTTCTCTGTATTCCTTATTCCTCGTTAGTATCCACACTTAATTGTTACGTATAAGGTAAATGACCCAAATTCAGACAATTTAATGCTAGCTTGTGAATGCCCGACTAATAGTACACTATCGTTTATTATTGATAATTTTGTATAATTATATACTCGTATATATGCACTTTTAGCACTTCAAGCAGCATATATTTTTAATAATTTCCAAGAAACAAGAAACTTTTCTTTCACACAAGATAAAATAAAATTTTTCTCAGAAAATGAACTATTTGTTACATTGATTGCCAAAAAAGACTGTTGTTTCAAAAAGAAAGTGTAATAGATATATATATATATATATATATATATATATATATATATATATATATATATATATACATATATATATATATATATTTCATTTGACTAATATTAACAAAGTTTAAAATAATAAAATATCATTTCTCCGTAAACGTCCAAGTCGCAATAGAGACTGAGAAATCATAACCTAACACAACTTACTGCTTTGAAAATTATTTTGCAAATTTAATACGAAAAACAATTAATGTTAAAACATGTAAATGTAAATGTAAACAAGTATGCACCATGTTTCATGCGCTACTGATTCTGCTCTATATAGGATATTTTGGGTATACCATACTTTAATATATAAATAATGCTTATTCTATATACATATGGAATTTCAGAATATAGAAAAATCGTTTGCAAAATTTTAAATGTTGCTTTACATTAGGAAAATGAGTACCATATACCTACTGAGATGAGACGATAACATTCTTGATAAGTCAAATTTTCATGACAAATAATGCTTCTTAAAAAACTGAAATAATTGATTCGATAAGGTTTAGAGGTGCAATTTTTATTCAAACAATAATACGAAATAATCGGCACTGTTTCACAACCACTGGTATAATAGCGTATAATAATTGATTACTATTTCAGGCGATGAAATCATTATGTAACTAGATAATCATACTCATCAGTAAAGTACCCTATCTTCTGAAGTACAGATAAATATCAATCGAAGTAATCACTATTGAAAGTAAATATGATTTTTTTAGGTTAACAAGGAACAACACAGGTGGTTCGATTCTGTACTCACCAAGATCATCCATTTTTTCTGTCAAGCTTATCACAGATTAACTGGACTATATGGTAAAATGTGTTAACACTTCTGCACAATCACTTTTTTTCAAAAATTCGCTCACTTTGACTACAATTCCTGAAAAGTCTAGAAGCTTTTAGATGTTGAACTTGAATATGTTCTGTGACTTCAGTAATGCAGATAATACAGATCACTGCTTCCTTCATCTTTCTCATTGGGAAGGGTAGGCAACCTTGAACGAGGTAAACAAGGGTATTCCAGTGCATCTAAAAATGTGTTACTTTTCAATATTTGATTTTTTTTTGTTCAGGTAGCAGCGCATAGTTTATCTCACTTAAAAAAAAATTTTTAGTTCATATACTACACAATTCTTACAATTAAATTGTTTGAATTGGTTGATATATCCGATTATTCTGCGAATTTGATGTTTTAATTAATAAACTGTCACAATTATTCATTATTAAATCCTAAATGTTTAATTTGAAGTATCTCTCCAATCATACTTTTTTAATTTATCAGATATTTAACAGATTTTTATCGTTAGTACTTTCTAAAAGATTATAACGTTTTATATTTTAATAAGACTATACTCGCAATTCTTCGATAAAATGAATAATAATAAATATTTATCGATATAATGATGTTACGAAAGATAATGGGTAAAATAGAATGTATGAATTTTATTCCGATTTATTCAGTATTTGTTAACGAGGACTTCGCAATCGACGTTCATTGACTCCTTGGAAATTCCAACATTTCGTGTACTTAAAATTTTCAAACGTAATTTACAGAAAGCGTAAAGTGTTAAAAGCTTTTTTCATTCTTCACTATCACTGCAGGTGAAAAACATTTCATTACAAAGTAGTTAAAATGAAATTGAAGAAGATTTCACAAGTGAAAAAAGGTCATCACATGCGGGATTCTTTATTAAATACTGATATCAATTAATAATTCAATATCTTTCCTTTGGGGTAAATTGTTTTACATTTTTTCAAAGAAACTACAGGGTGTGTTTAATCTGCACTTTTGTGTAGATTATCAAAATGCATAATCAAATTTGGTTAGATTTCCAGTTATATGAAATTATCAGTGAATAACTACTGTTTAATGTTTCTAAACTAAATGGAACAAATTGTGATGAAATTGTGATCTCCTCAAATCTGTCATTCAAAATCACAGAAATATATATACACATATCCAAATATAACAGTATTAGAGTAGGTAATTTTAGTCCTCAAAAACAAAGTTTGATTCATAAATATTTTCATTACAAAGTCGTAGATATTTGCAGCTATAACTAATAAAAACATGACTTGCTGGTTTAAAAAAATCAAAACGAAAGTTACTAGATAATAGGTTATAAGGTAATAAATAAATCTTATACCGATTTGATGATTGATGAGGCCGATAATTGGAGAAAATTAATATCCATAATGAAACAATTTTTAAAATTGTCTCATATATTAACAACAATATGCATGATGCGCGTTTCAAAGTACTACTCCTTTTTTAAATGCTGAATCAACAACAGATATAATTTTTCAAATACAATATTTATAACTGCTCTCACAGAATATACCAGGTATGATCTTTTCACTACAGGTTAGTCATATTATTCGGCTACAGTACATTACATTCCACCACACTGTCACACCAACTTGCAAAACTGAACCAAGTCGTTCAGATATATTGACCAATATTCAAAACTATTATATGAATTCTTTGGATTTTCACGATAATGGATAAAAGTAATTATAGTATCACTTGTTTTGGTTTTTGTTGGGGTTAAGTCTGATTGTATGCCCAACTCTGTTTGATTGTAAACAAATTTATTTGAATGAGTATTTACAATTATAGAAATTTGAAGTGTACTATTAATGTCCGTAGAAGACAGCGATATGACTGCTTGAAATTCATAAAAAGCAGTGCTCAAAGTGGACGAGATCTTGTTTCCTTCTTCTGAGGTTGCGTCCCAAGCATGCGCAGTCATCTTTTCTTATTTTGCTTCTCTTCTTCCTCGCTGAGAATAGTCGCAGCATTTTGTTATCGCTTCTTCTCTTTCTTTTTTCAAAAAAGTTTCTCAAGCGTAAATTAATATTTAAAACGTTTTAAGTAGCCATCTTGAAATAAACTGATTGACTAAAAGTTAATAAAAATGAACAAATATTATGCCAAAACAATAATTTGAGAAAACTCACATTCTTTTCAACATTAGAGCTAATTTCGAACATTAATTTTACTAGTCGTTTCCTTTAAAGATGTTCAAATTATGGTGAGTGGAGATGGTAAAATATAAGAAGGCACATAGTAAGAAATCATACTTATTTATACAATACTAAATCCATACGTTTAGCTTTTATTAGTAACTTCACATCTTCACAAGTTATCAATAATTATCATTCTAGAAATTATTTTTAAGCATAACATTTCAATATACTCTTATTCTGGATGCTTGACCAGAAGACAATTCACTACAAGCAACTCAATGATAAAGTGAAATTGCTTGGTGAAAAGCAAGTCACCCTTACCCTTAGTCCCGGATTGAAACTCTTCTGGGAATTGAAGAAATGGAAGAATTTGTCAAAGAAACTGTAATTCGATTTAACATTTAAAAACAGATTTTGGTATTAGATTACCTACAAGAACTCATGCTCGCCATGTATTTAATGGGTGATTTTTTTAAGCGGTTTTTTTTTAAATCGAATAACACACTCAATTTGCACCATATGTTCAAAATTTTTATTGAAATTGATAACTTGGCCTATGCCATTTACATTTTAAAGATAATTTAATGTATATTTCGTCCGCGGCTCCTTATCGAATGGTCCATTCGGAAGATAAAATTTTGCGTCACTTTTTCGGCCATTTCGGCCTGTATCCCACGAATTACGCATGTTATGTTATCCTGTAAGGCTTCAACCGTGTTCGGCTTGTCCACATACACTAACGACTTCACATAACCCCACAACAAATAATCCAGAGGTGTCAAATCGCATGATCTTGGCTGCCAATTCACAGGGCCATTTCGAGAGATAGCTGCTCACCAAATTCATCCTTCAACATGTCCATTGTTTCACGAGCTGTGTGGCATGTGGCACCGTCTTGATGAAACCACATGTCAACCAAGTTCAACTCGGCCAACTGGGGCAAAAAAAGTTGCGTATCATGGCTCAATATCGTTTGCCGTTGAGGATAACGTTCCTTCCACGGTCGTCTTTGGAGAAAAATGGACCGATGATGCCACCAGCCCATAAACCACACCAAACTTTCGTTTTTTCGGGATGTTTTTTGTTTATTTACATATCCGTTAAGCCAGAAATGAGCCTCATCGCTGAACACAATTTTTCGATAAAACAGCGGATTTTCATTAAGCTGTTCTAAAGCCCATTCACCAAAAATTAGACGTTGTGGTAGGTCATTCGGCTTCAAATCTTGCAGAAGTTGAATTTTATAGTCTTTCAAACACAAATCAACACGTAAAATTTTCCATGTGGTTGAGTAACGCATGCCCAATTGCTGAGAACGGCGACGAATTGACATTTCACGATCCTCATTAACACTGTACGCTACGGCTGTAATATTCTCTTCAGTACGCACTGTACGCATGCGAGACATTGGTTTAATGTCCAACAAAGTGAACTTGGTGCGAAATTTGGTGATAACAGCACGAATTGTTGATTCACCAGGTCGATTATGACGACCATAATATGGTCGTACCAAACGATACACATTATTCACAGAGCACGAATTTTGATAGTAAATTTCAACAATTTGCATTCGTTGCTCCTTTGTAAGTCTTTCCATGCTGAAATGGTGCTGAAAACTTTTCAGTATACTCTACCATTTCAGTATGGAAAGACTTTTCAGTGAAAAGTCTTCACTTTGACAGATGACGTTTAGATGCCATTACCAACCAGTGCCGCCAACCTGAAAAACTTAACTCTTAAAAAATCACTCGTTATTTAAATTAAATCTTTTTTAATAATTATTATTAGGTACGTTATAATCTCACTTCATGATAATAAAAAGGATATACAAAGCATAAACAAGATATTCAATTATTTCTTTTACTTTCATAATATAAGGATCCTCAGACGCTGACCTATTTCATATTGATTTGGGTACCTCATTTTTCTATTTCATAGGCTTTGCAGTCTTAGTGTTGTTTGGATTACTTCTACGCTTTCGGCTTTTTATTGAGGTTTCTTCATAATCACCACCGTTGGAGTGCACATCGGCAACGTCTGCACTTACATTTATTTATCAACGATTTGAAAATCAGTACCCCTTGTGTTTTTAACTCGACAGGATTTGACATTAAACTTATTTATTATATTCAAATTATTTTAATCTATTTTTTTTAAAGAAAATATTAATATTTGAATATTATATATCAAAAGGTTTCTTCTATTGCGAATCAAGTTAAAAATAAAAAAAAGGATATACCTATCAGTGGTACTTTATTTTTCTTCTTTCTTCGGAACAAACTCTTCTCTCTTCACACATTTTGACTTCTCTAGTTTATTATTTATTTATCTAATTTTTCATATATTTGTCATCAACTGAATCTAATTATTCAGCAAAAGTATTGACTCATTGAAAAGTATCACGTTATATAATTTAATCGGACTATACTCGCAATTTTTCGATCAAATAAATAATAAATATTTATCGATATAATGCAGTTTGAAGAGTACTATATGAGATAGATTGTTTGAATTTTATTCCAATGTACAATGTGCTTGTTTACGAGGACTTCGCAATCAATGTTGATATTGACCCCTTGGAAATTCCATCATTTCGGTTGCTACTTGAAATGACTATCGAACGTAATTTGCAGAAAGGTTAAAGTCAGTGCATGATATCGTTGAAGAGTGTTAATCGCTTTATCAGTTCTTATGGATTCCAATGGAATATTCACGAAACTTTTGGTTATAACCGTATTGCTACCTCTCTTCAGTATAACTGCAGGTGAAAAAGATTTAATTACCAACTAGTTGAAATAAAATTCAAGAAAATATCACAAGCGTAAAGTTCATCACGGGTTTTTATTGAATACTTATAGTAATTAATAATACAATATCTTTCATTTGAGAAGAAGTCTGATACAGAAATTGATTTGTATTTTTTTCAAGAAATACGGGGATCTATTTTCCATTTCTTTTTTGTCTGGGTTGCTAAAAAATTAGTTAGATTTCCAGTATATAAAAATATCAGTGAAATTGGTATATTTCTAAATCTAAATCGAAAAATTTGTTAAAACGTTTTCTCCTCAAATATGTCACTTCAAAATAACAGAAATATTTAATTTTATTCACAAATAATCAATAAAAACAGGATTGCTTGTCTGATATAATATAAATGAAATGAAGTTACTGAATAATAAGTTATAAGGTCATAAATTTTATACTTCTATCAATACACATGAGCTTGGATTACCTATTTTAGGACCTGAAGCAGGCAACCATGAATACACAAAAACTCTAGTTAATACCAACTTGAATAGGTCTAATTGCATTTTTCAAACAATAAGAAAGAGAGAAATATATAAAAAGAGACACACATACAATTCGAATATTTATTATGTAGAGAGTAATGAGACCTATACGGTTTGCAAGGCGGGAAAAATATTCATCGATTAAAATATGGAAAAATAAAATGATATGTAAATATGGTTCAATTTCAGGAACAGATTTGCCAGATATTTGTCCTGAGATAGTACCTCGGTCAAGATGGGGAGCAATGGATCCATTGGAAATTGATTATACCATTATTCCGTTACAATATATTATAGTTCACCACACTGTCACACCAACTTGCAAAACTGAAGCAAGTTGTTCAGATATGTTGACCAGTATTCAAAACTTTCATATGAATACTTTGGACTTTCACGACATTGGATACAAGTAAAAATAGTATAATTTTCTTTATTTTTTGTGTTGTATTTGTTATTATTTTTATTTTTCTTCTTTACAAAAAATGATTCTCAGACGTGAAGAATAAACTACTAAAATTAACTATTGTTAAATAAAATAATTGACTGAAAATTAATAACAATAAAAAAATTTGCCCCAAAACAATAATGTTAGACAACTCACTTTTTTTAAGTTTGTTAATTTTCTTTATAAAATTTCACTTGACTTTTAATATTCAGTTCACATTTCTTCAAAAATGTTTACTCTAATTTTTTATTTTCAAGTTATTTTTCAGTTTTATGGTGGGTGGAGACGGTAAGATATATGAAGGAGCAGGATGGCATAAAGTAGGAGCTCATACCTATAAATTCAATACTAAATCCATAGGTTTAGCTTTTATTGGCAATTTCTCAAGTTAATATTCTCAAAATTATCTTCAAGCATTGTATTTTCATATAATTTTATTTTAGATGCTTTGCCAGAAGACATTTCACTAAAAGCGGCAAAAGATTTTATAGAATGTGGAATTAGATTAGGGGAACTCGATGAAAAAGTCAAATTGCTTGGTGCAAAGCAAGTCAGCTCCACCCTTAGTCCCGGATTGAAACTCTTCCGGGAATTGAAAAAATGGAAACATTGGTCCGAAAATAAGTAGCTCAATTCGGTGTTCAAAACAAATATAGGTAATAAATTACCTACAGAACTCATGCCCGTTGTGTAGATCTGATTATTTTGATGAAATATTCAACTATCATCATTAATATGTTAAAATGTCACATTATGATAATATATATTATATACACAATTAATAAACAAGATTTGTTATTATTTCTTATAAATTCCAAATGTAGGACATAAATGTATCTTCCTAAATGATTTTAAATATTAGTTTCAAATCTTAGAATTGGAGAAAATGAATCGTTTGGTAAGCTTTTTCGTTACAAAAGTCTAATGCAATTGCAATTGTGATATTCTTGTAATTGTTATAGCACAGCCCAACTCTACTTACGTAGAGTTAGGCTGTGGTTACAGAAATACAAAAATGTAATTGAAATCGTGCATAATATCTACGATAATGATTGAACCTACTCTTTGTTTAGGAAAGATAATATTTTCTAGTCGATGATTGTAACCTCAAAAAAATTTGAATCTAAACAATAAATTATTATTATTAAAGAACAAATTACTTTATAGTGAAAAGTATATTAGGTATTGCTGAATATTCTATTTGGAAAGCAACTATAATAGAAAAAATGCCCAATTGGAACCAAATTCAATCACAATTGAGGCATCCTGCCAATCCGGTAGTCTTCTTCGATGTATCTGTTGGAACAACTGTAAATATATATAGTTTTTAACTGTTTAGATATGTTGAAAACAGAATTATAGCATTTCTAATTATAATTTTCATTTTTAAGGAAATAGGTAGAATGCTTTTTGAGTTGTTCGCAGATGTTGTACCTAAAACAAGTGAAAACTTTAGGCAATTTTGTACAGGAGAATTCAGAAAAGATGGTGTACCTCTGGGTTTTAAAGGTGCAAGTTTTCACAGGGTTATCAAAGATTTTATGATTCAAGGTGGAGACTTTGTTAACGTAAGTTTATATATTACATTATAAGTATTATATTTTGTTGAATTCTTTTAGTTTCGGAATCGTAACATATATTTTAAGAGTATTACTGTGAAAACAGGTTCTCCAGAATTAAATTTAAGTAGAATTCAATGCATCGTTTCAATGCGATCGGATCATGTTATTTTCATCAAATTACTGTATGAAGCACAATATAATATTTTATTTTAGAATTAGTAAATATCAAGGTGTTATTTGCATACATATTTTCACAATTTCAGGGTGATGGCACAGGTGTTATGAGTATATATGGAGGTGGAACTTTTGCAGATGAAAATTTCATACTTAAGCATGATGGTCCTGGTCTTTTATCGATGGCTAACAGTGGAAAAGATACTAACGGGTGTCAGTTCTTTATAACATGTGCGAAATGTAATTTTTTAGATGGTAAACATGTTGTGTTTGGTCGAGTAATTGATGGACTATTAGTGATGAGAAAAGTTGAAAATGTACCCACTGGTCCTAATAATAAGCCAAAAATTCCAGTTAATATAGTTCAGTGTGGCCAAATGTGATATAGTGAATGAATAGCATACTTTCAAGTTTTTTGCAATGGATTTTTCACCTCTCATTATTTTTTTCTACAAAAATGTATGTGATGAGATATCACTTGAAGTAATGATAATTTTTTTAATATAGGTAACTCTACATATATTTCTCTTAAATTCATAATGAAATAAAGTTTTCAGTAGTATTTTCATTTCACATTGTATGAATTCAAATACAAAATAGAATGTCATTTGCTAACGAATATTCAAAGATCTTTTGGGCAAAATATATTTACAATTCAAGATTTCTGATAGTTTGTTTATAGCAGCTTAATGTATGGACATTTTGACATGTATAATAACTTTTACATGTAATGGTATAGATGGAATATGAATGTAATTTATATTGTTTACAGCAAAAAGTGGAAAAAAGGTAATGAAAATATTCATATTAAAATACCAGTTAAAAGGATAAATAATTTAATATTTATTTGGTTATATGATAAAAATATTTAAAACATATCATCATGAGTCATCAAGTCACCCATAAGTTGTAAACCCCTTTCCTTCAAAGCCTTTGTAATCAGTTTCTGCTGCTCTTGTTTAAGTTCCTGCTCTTTTCTTTGAGCATCCAAAATGTCGTCCACGCTAACTTCATTTAAAGGAAGATTATCTTCTTTCTCTTTATCAATTTCCCCCAACAGTACAACATTTTCACCTCGTACTATAAATACACCCCTAGGAATGTCACCATATTCCTTACCCACATGTATTCTTTCTATCGCTTTATGCAAAACAAGGTTTGCAAACTGATCTACACTACGTAAATACCCTATAAGTGTCCGTCCATCTCTGAGTAAAACCATCAATTTTTTATCAAGTTCATCTAACAAATGGGCTGTACCTTCTAATTCAGGTTTGTTCATGGTTTCTAAACATTAAAGAATTTGTCTTTTCTTACCTAACTTTTGGTTAGTGTTGATCACATTAGTATTTTCTCAAAAATGCTTTACTTTGTGCATTTGAGTACTTTGTACTGTGTATTTTGAGCAACCAAGATACTATTTACACTTCTGTTTTTGAACGTTTGGTGTTGGAAAATGATACCCTTTCCATCGGTGAATAAATAAACGTGAATCATAGAACTTAGTGTATAATCTAAACACACAACATAACCTCATTATTAACCATAGATTATAAAATTATCTTTTTCAAAGAGTATAATCAATAATGATACAAGGCCAGAGAGAAAAGTTCTTCGGTTATTGAAAAAGCCATGTTATGACTCTAAATCAATGTCTGTGAAGAAGTAACGGGTTATGTTTTTGCTATAATCATGTCTTTTACATGTCATTTGATGTGTTAAGATCTGAAGACGACACGCTTTATTTAAAATGTAGGTATAACGAGGAAAAGTAAATAATCTAGTAAATAAACTTCGATAAAATAAAATATTACCATTGTGGAAATATAAGTCATATCAAAAGTGATTGTGAAAAAGTTAGAATTTATTTCCATAGAAAATACTCGGAAATTTAGAGATTTGTGATTGATTTGAACAATTAGTTTATTATTGTTCATTTTGAGAATGAGGTAACTTATACTATTGACTTTCTAATATCATCTTCGAAATGGTGACTGGTATTAAATCAAAGAAGTGCGTGTGACGTTCACATACTCTTGCTGCCCACTGTTATGCCCAAGTAATTGCTCTCTTGTTCGGAAGTGGCTACATTTAAATTCAATTCTGTTTCATTTCGCTTTTTTATGTTGAGGAAAATTTGTAATCCTAACCCTAGGCTAATCACTAAGTCTATTAACTATAAAAGTTAATGGACCAATTTAAACCAACTGGCAAGAGTGCATTAATATTTATAATGTGAAAACATGGGGAAAAACCATGACTTAATACAATCATAGTAATGTACAACATGACTTGTGAACTGTATAAAATAGCAAAACGAACAAATAAGTAATTAAAGATAGATATAAATGGTTCAAAAGTGTATATGTATATACGTTTATATACTTTATACGTTTATATAATTGTGTCGCCTACAGAGAAAACACCCGACTATGATGCGGTAGGTTCGGGTTCGAGCCCTGGTGAAGGCATGGGTGTTTTTGATTGTCTATGCTCTATGATTTAGGTAGTTTAACTAGAATAATTGTTGAGTAATGTACATTTATTACAAACCCATTAACTTTTCGGAACCGGCGTTAAACTGTAGGTACACGGAATTAAAAAAAGAAGTATAAAATGAATCTGTAAGGAAAGCAAAAATTGAATTTAACAACGGAAGATTTTAAAAATTTTTAAACTTGAAAATGAATAAATGAACATCATAAACATCAACATCAGAATTGTCATTAGAATTGAATGTGAATAGTACAATTGATTGGACTTGGTACTACAATTATTGGATTACATTTTGCTAAGACCTAATACATTTATTGACCTTGGCGTAACCTTCGATTCACAACTTTTGTGCCACATATCAATGCTACAGTAACCGCTACCTGTAGAGTATCTGCAGGTTTCATTATTCGCATTGGTGAGGATTTTAGCAATATATCAACTCTGAAAACATTGTATTTTGCTTTCGTAAGATCTAAACTTGAATACGGATTGAAATTCTGGAATCCTGGTTATCAGTTACATATTGATCAACTGGAGTCTATACAACGAAAGTTCCTGAAACTTTCGAGCTTTAGAATTGATGGAATATATCCACCTATAGGCATACAACATGAAACACTTACCAAGTCGACATGATGTGGATCCACAAGGTGAAATGTCAGGAATTATTGCAATAGCTTAACTTTATTGTACCAAGAGTTTCTTCGAGAAGCGAATTCACGTTCTACCTCACAGCAGCTAGAACTAATGTTCTAAAATTTTCTCCATTGCACACAATGTGCGAACAATGTAATATTTTGGGACTATTTTCAACAGTTCTGTTACTGATATTAAGGCAAATTTCCTTGATATGAATAATCTCTTCTAGTTTAATCATTTATGTATATTCACGTACATGATATAAACTCATATTCACTCATATACTTGTATGTGTGTATTAGTGTTAATACACACATGAATGTATATGTGAATGTATATGTATGTGTGTGTTCATCTTTATATGTATGTATAAGTTTGGTAGCATTTAAGTTTTTATTCCTATAATTATATTGCATTTTATCAGTTGTGATTTATATCACAAACTCTTTCTTTTAAAATTGAACTTTTGTACTATCAATTTTATTTCTAGTATCTGTCGTATTTCCTGTTTTGTAATTAGGACCTGTCCTGTAAAACAGTGCATGATAAATAAAATAAAATTGAATTAAATAAAATTGATAATGATAAGAAAGAATCAATAAATTACTTTTTTATAAACATGGAGAAAGCGTATTGAATATGTACAAAACATTTTCTCCTTCAGCATTCCACACTTTTTTTAGACAACAATCTTTATTTTTTTATTTACATTGGCAGACGGTTAGAAGTTTCAATATCGTTTCGTAGGAATAATATGCAATTATGTTTCTATCTTAAGCAACATTGTGGTGAGCTGTCGTTCAGTTTACCGTATAATGTTTGAAACACGGTACAAATAATAAAAAATTCAACATAAAGATCGATATTTTACGGATAATAGTCCGTAATATTACCACAAGAGTGATGCAAACATATAATCAATCTGATAACTAACTATCCCACTCTGTTTGCACTTATAACAAAAGCACGCGATGGCCATGCCCGTGTACTCCATTCAAATGTTTCAATTATTCATGTAATATATCGTAAGTAATCGTCATTTGACTTATTCGTATCGATTTTTAGTGTTTCTCAAATGAAACATTCAAGAATTTTAGAATTTCTTTCCAATCGAAATAGAACAGAAAATTATTAAAAATTTTCATTATGCGGATTTCTTTTTTTATGAAACTGTAACTCAAAAAATTCTAAACATAAATTGTACTTTGAGAAACTAAAATATAAAATAGTAAAATAGTTATTACTAAAAGATAATCGTGATAAAGCTTTCATCCTGCGGACTTAGTACCATCTAACAGTTACTGAAATTATGTCTCTAAAATATAAAATAGTAAAACAGTTATTACTAAAAGGTAATCGTGATAAAGCTTTCATCCTGCGAACTTAGTACTACCTAACAGTTACTGCAATTATGTCTTTTCGCTGAACTTAATTTATAATTTTAATTAACGCTAATTAATGTTCATTTTAATTTATATTTGATTATGCGAAGAAACATAAAAATTGAATAAAATTAAAAAAATTGCGTATTTTAAAGAACTATCGACAATACATTTGATTTGATGGAGGTATGTATTTTGTTGCATTGTTATTATACTTTACAGAAACAAATCTCAAAAAAATTAATAAAAAAAGTACCCTCTCGCTATAACTAGCTGACTCGGCGATCTATTTCGTGGCGCCTAACAGTACAATGAATGCAAGTGATGACCGAGATTGAATTCTCGCTTAACTCTTGGTGAAACATAATTAAATGTTAAATTAAATTAAACTCTTGGCTTAATGTTTCACGATTATATTTAACAACATGAATTAGTCGACATGTTTCGAGTGTGAGCTCATTTTCAAGACTAAAACTGTCTTTAGTTTGTTTCAGTCTTGAAAATGAGCCCACGCTCGAAACATGTCGACTAATATGAATTAGTCGACAATATAATCGTGAAACATTAAGCCAAGAGTTTAATTTAATAATTTTTAATAAATGCAAGTGATATCTTCATACTGAACTCATATTTTTATTTTAACTAACGTAATGAAATTATATCAAAATACCGACGATCTCGAGTTGAAAATGGTGTAAGAAACCCGCCTTTTTATATATACATAGATATGATTATACGTTATAATTATATAATTATAATTAAATGATTAAATTCAATATACGATAAATCAGCTCTGTAATAGTTCATATTTGAATGGAACGTAATAATAAACACTTGTCTAAAAATCACTAACTGAACAATTCTTTATTCGACTAGTTTCGCCTTTTAGTCATTCTTGATAATGCCGTAAAAGGCGAAACTAGTCGAATAAAGAATTGTTCAGTCAGTGATTTTTAGACAAGTATTTGTTATTACCTCTCATTTATTCAAATGATTACCGCTCTCACTCTTGAAAGTGTCAATGATGAGTCACACTCGGCTTCCATCCCCAGTCAAAACAATCTTTCATCTACGACACTGGGTGGCTTTTTTTTTTATCAAATATATATTATTTATAACTTTACCACTCTGTGTCAGAGCTTCATGCGGTCGCGGGAGTTTAAGCGAAGAAAATGAGGGGCTTATCTCCTTCCAAAATAGAAATTCACAGTTTTTTACGGTTGAGTTAAAAAAATAAGCTTGGCACGCAAAATAATTGTTAAAAGTTCTTATTATTGTATATACATACTTTATCAAAAACCCTCTTATTACGAATTATAAACATGACAGTTACACATGAATATTTCCTACTTTACTTGGTGGGATATATCTTATTCTTTTCAATTTTGAAAAAAGTGTATAATGTAATTAACAATTCTATAAAATTCAGGAAGAGAAATTGTACATTTCTTCGTTGAAAAGCATGACAGATTTCGATTATATTCTACTATGATGATTTCCAGATGTCTGGTTATAAAAATTTCATTCTATAACCAGAGTTCCATACTGTTTTCCAAATACTTGCAAATTGCAGTTTTCACATACTGAAATTTTTGTGTATTTCTCATTGTTAAATTTTTATAAACCGAGTCTTAATTCATGTGTGTGTACGCAGAAAATATGCCATGGCGAGCCCCTTGGCACAAGTATCCCCGTGTATTTTCCTTTATAAAATAGGTTTAACTTTGATTTTTTGTTGGTTAATATTTATATACAAGTCCGTAATTTCGAATTGATAATAATAATTTCACATAATCTCAGTATAGTATCCACCTGCAACCATACATTTTCCGATTTCATTTGAGTAGTATGTTGACTACTGGCATCATGACGACCACGCGATGAGAATATATCCGGATTAAAATGCTGAGATAATTCACTTTTCGCCCTAATAGAATTGGAAGAATAGATGATCCTGTCTGCAAGTTATAGATCATTAGCAACTATTGGGATTTTTATCCTGTTAATAAGGAATAATCTAGGAAAATTTGATTTTATATTGTGTTATATCATTAATTTTATTTTGAATATTTCTTATTGTTTGTATTTATGTTCTTATAGATAAAGTATGTTGGCTAATGATATTGTCAAGGTCATTTATTCTTAAATAAAAAAAATATATATAATGTCACGGATGAACATTGTTTTTCATAATAATCACGAAAAATCATTTGCCTCTCTCCAGTATTCGTCTGCGTGAAGAATGAAATTTCAATTTCATCATTAGATATCTTGATAATGATTTTGATAGTATGACAATCATATATATGAAATAAAACTGATATTACTCATAACAACGGAAATATGCATCCACCTTATCCATAAAAGGCGCATTTTACAAATCGCCTACTATAAAGTATGATGAATATTAAATACTTAAACGAAACAAACAAATGGTTGCCCACGTATACCTCCATATTGGTAAAGCTAAAATTGGTAATAGCATCAATGTTAACGTTAATTCAATTCTTTCAAACAACAGTGTTTCATACGGGCCAGTCCGCTGTGCCTCGCTACAAAATATAACTAACACAGCGCAGACACTTGTTGCTTGGTGGTATCAAATGGTATCGCTTTTCGAATTGCTTAGTCCGCAACTGGAAAAATAAGAGAAATGGACTAAAGTATGTGCATCCGTGTAGTGATCAAATGAATAGTGAATTTCGAAAACTGTGAGTTTATGAATTTAACCAGCCACGCCTGATTCGGATAACAAAAATCGTCCCAGAGGAAGTAAGTGAGATAAATGCTCTATTTAACCATTGTTTTTAATTGTCACAATAGACCGACAGAGATATTGTGTTTCATTCAAATGCGTATTTCCTCCATGATGATTTCCAGACAGTGTTTTGTTATGTATTATTAGGTAGTTTCATGGCTCACTATTTTGAGTATAGTTTTTACAATTATTAAGTGCGTCTACCTGCTTTTTTATGAACAATTTCGTTATTTTCGATAAAGGTCAAGCTTCAAGAAACTTTTTTGTTTAGAAATTTCTGGTTGAGTTTAATTAATTTAGCACTTCTAAGATGAATCATGCAATTATAAAAAACATGTTTCAAGAAATTATATGAAATTTTGATGTTTTATAACATTTAAGTATTGAAATGGAGTTATAAGAAAATATTCTTTTATGGGGTAGGGGAAATGTCTGCTGACAGGTTTCTGGTCTTCGACCTTGTGCCACATTCCAATTTTCGGGTTTACCTTTCACTGTACGACGTACATTTTGTAAAAGCCAGAATTGATGCCTTTTATCACCATGGTTGTATTGATTCATGCATATTTTATTTCAATTGAAATAAATTTCAGAAAGTATTGAAATTTTGGTTAGAAAATCCAAAAACAACAGCCTTGAAATCATCCTAATTTTTTTTATAAATAAAATCCGGATTGCAGGATTTGATAATTAATAAACAAAATTGTTAAATTTTAATAATTTTTTTCAAATGACGTCATTTCTATATCTGTTGGGATTTAATTGATGAGACATAAATCATAACTTCGCTGTATACAAAAAATTAAAATTATGTGGCATAACTGATATATAAAACTTGAAAGATATTGATTTAGTTCAATTCAACTTGTTTCGCAAAGAAATCTAGGTATTTGTCATCTTTTTCGGTTTATAATGTATTAGAAGAAGAAGTTTAAATGTCATAGAAATATCAGTACGCATTCCACACTCATTCTTCAGTTTTTGATTACGATTTTATTTGTCCCATAGACAAGTCTTTTCTAGGATTCAGAGAATAAACAATAAAAACACTATTACATTCATTAGGTATTCCAAAAACTTTGTACAACAAATTTTAGTTTAATTTAGAAAGGGTACATTCACATGTAAAATATTGATTTGTCATAATAATTAGCTACCTACGTTCAAGATGTAGTTTAAAAGTAACCCATGTTTTATCCGGAGTGGAGTACATTTTTATGCCTTAGTAACCATACATTTTTCTGTGGTAAAATATTAACTCTTTGACATTATACATCTATCTCTATGCCCAATTTCATCGAGATTCTTTCAATCGATATTATTATATCTAATGAGAGAGGCACATTTTTCAGAATAAAAAGTTTTTTCTGTCATTTTCTGCTCCATAAATTACCACAATATAAAATGAAATTAGAAATAGCGTTGAAAAACTTGTCTTGCTATGCAGAAAACAAAAATAAATATATTCAGATTATTTATTTATTTTATAGCAGTTATTCTGGTACCTCAAACGACCAACCTTGTAAAAAGGAATGAAAAAAATATTTGCCTTTGAAAAAAAAGCAAAATGTCAGCCCAGTGGTATTGGGGATTATAATCTATTTTATGACCCATTTCATTCATACTTTTAGATATTCTTGTGGCGTGAGTAAAAAATATCCATGTAAACATTAGATAAGTATACTTAAAGCCAGTTAGACCCAGTCTGTCACTGCAGACCCAAACATAAATTATTTCAATAACTTGATGAAATTATGGGGAATCCTTGAAAATTATGTTTTTTTCAAATGAATTACGAAGTATGGAAAAACTTGATACAATTAAGTAATCACCGAATGCATATTTCTCTTCAGTTTATCATCAATTGTTGAATTTATCTCGAAAATGAATTCCGTTTGTCACAATACAACCACAAAATTTGGAAACTCACAATTGGCAATGGCAACTGTGGTTGACATTGGTGGTTTTTAGTCACTGCTATATGATTTCACTTGAAGATGCTGCGAATGAAATTATAGATTTTGTTATTATTATTGCTAAAATTGATTTATTTTCGTTATTTATTGTCTGGCATGATAAAAACTCTGACCTTTACTGAAACTCGAACTAAGGTCTGTGTAAATTCTCAAAATCTAACGAACATTACAAATATTGATTGAAAAATTATGAAAGTTTATATTTTCATTTCTCGTTCTCATATTTTTCTTATATATTGAACTCGTATTTAGAATTCGACTCCAAGAAATTGAAACAGTGATAACAATAAGTGTCCAGAAATAACTAGAACCAGACATCTAACTGTCGTTGTTAAACTTTACGTATAGATAACACTTCATTTTGGAGAACTCGACATTCCAAAAAAATTCCACAGTAAAATAATTGATAAATCGAAATTATTGTAAAAATACAATTGTGAAACTTCTACAATGGGAAAACTTTTTACAATCATTAAAAATTGACTAGTGATAACAAAGTTGGCAGAATTGACCATAATTCATTCTATATTTAAGTTTGAATTTTATTAGGGTTAGTTTGTGAAAAAATATACCTCCTTATCATCCTTTTTGTGATTTTATTTATCTTTCGAAAAAGGTATATTTAACAAATTATAAACTATACAAATGGAAACAAATTCCATTTCTTTTTTTTTATTGACATTCTATAAGTTCGAAGTTATTAAAATCGTTAGGGACTATAGACAAGAATGAAGCTACAATTTAACCATAGAGTAAATAAATACCTTTGGTATGTACGAATATGTGTAAATTGTGATTTGTGTGTTATTCAAGCTTTAGTGCAGAGTTTCCCAACCTTTTTTGTGCCCAGTCCCACCTCAGTCTTTCTAAAATTCTTATGCCCCCTTGTCGAGAGTGAAAATGTTAAAATTAAGAAGTGCCAAAGTGTTAAACTCATAAGTGCATAACAATCAAATTGCCCCCTGTGGGCAATGCAATCCCCATCTAAAACTTCCCCATCTGAACTTTAACTGTGTCAAATTACACGTTCTTCTTAGTTCGCTGAATTGTCTTAAAAAGGGATACAAAGTTTTCACTTCTTGTATTAGTATATAATATAATTATTCAAGATTTACGAATTATCGAGTGTATATAATTTTATTATATACCAAAACAAAAATTTATTGCTATAAGGATGATTAAATAATTTATTTGAAGTACGCTTTACTTCTACTATTATTATATGTCGAGAATTTTGCAATGATTTCAAGAATAATGCTGTTATTTCATTACAATTCAAAAATGCTGTAAATGGACTGCCTAGGTATGACGTCAAAGTGACTCCAATCAATTGAATTTATTAGTATAAAATGCCATGAAAATATGTTAACTCAGTGTTTTCTTATTTTTGGTAATAGAGAGTACTTCAGATTGTGTATTTTGTTTAATATGCCTGCCTTTTGACTAAATCATATCTATTTTCACCAATTTTTAACTAATTTAAATAAATGATTCGGCTTGAAAGTTTTTCGTTTAAAACACAGGTTTCTAAGCAAATTATAAAAAGCAGACGTCTTATTGTATCGCCAAAAATAAGAAAACACTAAATATCATATTTTTATTTTGAATTTTGAAAGCTATTTAGTTTCGAGCCAATTTTTGGATTGGGACAGAGAAGGGGGCAGCCCCTTCTGTGACGTCAGTACTTAAGCAATCCATCGAATTCGAGTATAAAATAACATATAGCTAAATATAATATTTTTATTTTGAATTTTGAAAGCTATTTAGTTTCGAGCCAATTTTTGGATTGGGGCAGAGAAGGGGGTAGCCCCTTCTGTGACGTCAGTACTCCATCGAATTCGAGTATAAAATAACATCATAGCTGCGTTATATTCCGATTATTTATTTAAAAAGCAATCGAATTGATGATAAAAAATTCAAGAATGAATAATATCACTGCGGAAATTTCTTTATAATTTTCATATTTATATACTTTATGATTTCATATTTATATACTTTAAGTTTGTATTTGCAAAGTCTATCATAGGAATTAACGTAGCAAATAAAATATTACCTTCTAAACTCAATAAGTAAATCTAGTTGATATCTATTACTAAGGTTTTATATGTTCTGTAACGTTTAATTCATACAGGGCCGCTTTTAACCTCACTGGAGTTCATTGGCATATGATAACAGTTGGAAAATGAAAGGCATAAATTTTTGTCACTTTGAAAATAAATTATTGTTTTCAATTTACGAGTATTATGTTCTTTTGCTGTTGATTTGCCATTACTATTATTATTCATTAAATATTCTTTATATTTTTTTATTTTTATGAAACCAATATTAAATCTTATCCTCGTAATTCTTCTTCAGATTTGATACTATATTATATAATCAAAACCGATTTTTAAAGACACTAAAAGAGAATTAAAACAATTGCCAAGTTCCTAGACATTTAACATTTGAATGAAGTAATATTGACAATAATTTCATTGTTGTCCATATTTGTTATTTATTATTATTATTTTATTTAATCTCTTTTGATAAACAAAAATCCAATATAGTAGAAAGCAAATATATGGCCCTTTTTAAATAGTTTTAATAATTTTTTCTTAAGGTTTTTGGCTTGAATCTGTGTTTTCTAATATTAAAGACGGCACTGAACAAGGCTTGGGATTTGTTTGATAATGTAATGATATTAGCATGAATCACAACAGATGTTATTTCAGTAGTGTTTATACTCTACGATAAAGGTTTTAATTGCAGTATGGCTTCTGTAGAACAAACGGAAGAAATTAGGTTCATAGAAACACAATTCGTAGTCTTTATTGCAGAAAAATTGAATGAAAAATGTTGGAAATTCATGAAAATTAGTTTGCTCATAAAAACACAGTTCTTATAATTTCTGTGCCAACCATTTCAAATCTTTGCCTGTGAAATTGAATATGAAAAATGTTCAGATGTAGGGAAATAATATATTAATGCGATGGGAAGAAAACATCAGTAACTTAAGGTTACAGAGACAAAATGGATAATTTATGAACTAGGTATTGTTAAGTCCGAAAAACAATTTTAGACAAAGATTGTGAATGCAGAATGTGTTCTGCATTTTATTTACAGATGTTTTTTGTGGCCATTCATATTAAAATGTTCAATTAATGTTCATATTTCAACCGTTTGTCAGTAGGTACAATATAAATAATATTTCTATGAAAAGAGAAACGAAGAGTGTTATAATCTCAAAGTATGTGTGAAACACAAACGTTACAAAAAAAATTAGGAGCTTTAATATTATTACTTTTATTGTGTTTAACTTGTTAAGACAACTAAAAAAATTTTCAACAGGCCACAAAAAAGAATTGTTTTATATACATTTATACTAATTGATCGATTGGACCGATACTTTATGAAAATCTAAATACATAATTTAAATTAAACTAAATAGCTTTCTGGTTTCAACTAATTTAATTAAGTTGAAACATAACATTATAGTTTCGCCAACACAGTGGCTTCATCAGATGTTGATGATAAATTGTTTATCAGTTGTCAGTTTATCATCTACATCTGATCATTTGGCGAAACATCTGATGAATTAATTATAGTGAAAATCAGAAAACTACTTAGTTTTATTTGAATTATGTATTTCGATTTTCATCAAGTATCGGCCCAATCATTAATGATTAAGTAATATACAATATCTATTAGTCTTCAGGGATAAATGTAAGAGAAAATTGAAAGTGAATGTACATATTACAATATTATCTAACGTTTATCCCTTGGAGGATAATAGAGGCATTATACTGTACATGTTTCACATAGCCAGCTCTGCTATGATATTTTCTTGATTGATTCGTAAAAAAATTTATCAAAAAAATGTTATAGTTATCTGATGAAGATGGAGAATCGCCATGTTTCGCCACTGTGTTGGCGAAACAATATTGTTATCTCTTAACTGAAAACTACTCAGTTTTTTAAAAACTATTATACATTTATACTAAAGGGTGTTTTTTTAGAGGTATAGAACTTTAAGTTGGTATTACTGTTGAAGATGGCGACCGATTTAACAACTGAGGAGTGATTTATTCTCAGTTTGTTTTGGCAATTTATCATGAATAGACTCACGCCTGAACAACGCTTGCAAATAGTGCAATTTCATTTCGAAAATAATGGTTCTGTGCGGAAGACGTATCGTGCGAATTTTGTTTATCGATGAAGCGCACTTCTGGTTGAATGGCTACGTCAACAAACAAAACTGCCGCATTTGGAGTGAAGATAATCCTCCAGAGATGTGAAAACACCGTTACATCCAGAAAAACTGACTGTTTGGTGCACTTTATGAGCTGGTGGAATCATTGGTCCGTACTTCTTCAAAAACGATGATGGCCAGAACGTTACAGTCAATGGTGATCGGCATAGAGCCATGATTACTAACTTTTTCATTTCCGAATTGAACAACCATGATGTCCAGGAGCTGTGGTTTCAACAAGACGGCGCAACATGTCACACAGCTCGTGCCACAATCGATTTATTGAAAGACACGTTTGGTGACCGCCTAATTTCACCTTTTGGGCCTGTGAATTGGCCTCCAAGATCTTGTGATTTAACACCGCTAGACTACTTTCTGTGGTGCTATGTAAAGTCATTGGTCTATGCGTATAAGCCACACACGCTGGACCATTTGGAAGACAATATTCGCCGTGTTATTGCCGATATATTATATATACTAATCGATACTCAATGAGCTCGAAAGCCGAACTTCTAAATCTTGAGTATCATCAAAACGGTATAATCAAGCACACGATGTGGAATTCGTATTATTTCGAAAATTAAGATCAGCATCGATTTCATTCTCAGTAAAATGAAACTGAGTGGAAAACATGTTGAATTAAGTAACCTTAATGGATGGTTTCCGCTTTCTTTACATTAGATTGAATTTTATTGGCACACCCTATCTCGGCGTCATAAAAAATGAACTGAATATGCTTTTCTATACTTATTTATATGCATAGAGAATAGATAATGGTAATAGTATGTTGAAATAATTGAAAAACAATATATATATATATATATATATATATATATATATATATATATATATATATATATATATATATATATATATATATATTATAATAATACCGAAATCGATGCCACACCTGATGGAAGTGCGAGACAGCTGTTTCGTTCTGCAAGGAAGTCAGTCAAGTCCATCGAAGTTATAAAAATATTTACTTACTAGTGTTCATTTTTTTAAATATTTCATTCAGTGCCATAAGCAAAAATAACATTGATTTATTGCCTGTTTAAGATAGTTCATTTTTAATGTTTTTAGCAATAACAGGCTTATTTTAATGTGAATACCTTTATTTTCGTTGACGTTTCGTTCTATATCACAACTTTGTCAAAAGTAATGAATAATTGAATTTAATAATTATAATTAATAAATAATTAATTAATAATTAATTTATATAATTTAATTAATAATTCAATTATTCATTAGTTTTGACAAAGTTGTGATTTACAGATGTTCAAACTTTACAGATGTTTGGGTTCGTTAACCCATTATCAAGAGTATACAATGTCAGTAACATTATATAATTCTCATCATATATATAATACATTGTACACTCTTGATAATGGGTTAATCACCCAAAACATAGGTATGTAAAGTTTTTAATATATTTAGTGTTATTTATATATTTAATGTTTCACCGAGAGATAAGCGAAACCTCCGTGTTATTTATATATTATCTCATAAAAATATTCCAGTAATTAGTAATCTCTATAGTATAAAGTACAGATTGGAGTGAATACCTGCCGCATGGAACATCTGTGTTCGAACCCCAGTTAGGATGTAAATATTTATGTTGCTGAACTATGTGATTTTATGTGAATTTTAAATTTACTAGTATATGAGACTAAAAAAGTAAAATTAGAAAAAATTTATTGAGGTTAATAATTATTCATTGTAATTTCATTTCATTCCACTGAATAGGTACAGAATTCACAATTTCGGTTAACAACTATTTAAGGGTAAAAAAATATTAAAGTGTGAAAAATCATAGTTTTACATGGGCAATGAGGCGACATTTCAAACTGTATACCTCGATTAATTCGTTAATAGACTCGACCTTACTCTATTAACGAATATTAACGAATCAAGGTAGCTTTTCTAGGGAGAAAATCTACCTCTTTATACCAAAATTCGAAAGATTTTCAGCCCATTTGCCCCCTCTTAACTCGTCGCCCTGGCAGGAGTCCCTCTTGCCCATACTTAGTGCCGGCCCTGACAAAAGATTGTCTATTTTTGTAATAGAGATAATGTATCTTGAGTATTTAGCACATGATATATCGATATTTAAATTAATTTTCTTTAAATAATACGCTCCCTAAAAAAATGAATCTATTCAACAAATTCTAACGTTATACATACATTCGAGTAACTGGCTGAACAGACCACGTGTTGTTTCCTCTTTCTATGAACTTTCCCACGGTAGTATATTATCGCTAAATTAAGAGCAACTAACAACATATTGAGAAAAAGGAATACAATACCCTTTGTGTAGCTGGGAAATGAATACGTTGGTTTACAGTTAAACAGCCAGGTCTGGTAGCCATAGAAAACCTTTATATTGAAAAAATTATTTTATGTTTATAAAAATTTTTGGATATCTTAAACAGTTAAAAAATTAAAAGAAAATGTTTAGGACGATAAGAAAGACGACCTGGAATTTTGTATGTGTTTTCTGGAAGTGTTAATTTTTTGCAGTCATTAAAATTCACTTTAATGGATCATCAAGTTTATCCATCTGTTAATATCAGAAAAACGCTTACAAAGAACAAAATGTTTTTATTTCATTTGAACTGAAACTCCTAGTCTAATATCTGTCATTATGATTGAAACGGTTATTTATAGTTTGTGTAAGAAGAAGAAAATCGCCATGATGGGCACTTTGGCGTATTGTGTCCCTGTGTTTTATCCTATTGCTGATCTGTACGCTTCTCTCTGCGCTGTCTATTTTTTATGAGTTGTGCTGGAGATTACAATAAATACCTTACCAATTTTAGTATTGTTAACAATAAGGTTTCTGTATAAAAATGCAATTAACTTGAAGCTATTATTTGCTGGCTAATGATGAATTTTGTCAAGGCCAAAATAGGGTTTGCAATAAGGAAACCTGTGAGAAAAAAAAAATTGAAACGTCCCTTTGATATTTCCAATTTTTTTTTTATTAGAAATTCATGTTTGCAGTATAGATAATCACATATTTCCGAGATAAATTCCTTCCTAAATTTCCTTTAATTTTCTCACTAAGCAAATATATGTCTTAGGAATCAAAGAAAAGCACATGAATACATATCTCACATTGAAAGTTTCACACGTCCTTATCAATTAAGATAGGTACAACATTTTACAACTCTAGTTTTTTAAATGAGAGGTAATAATAAAAACTTGTCTAAAAATCACTGACTGAACAATTCTGTATTCGACTAGTTTCGCCTTTTACGATTTTTAGACAAGTTTTTATTATTACCTCTCATTTAAATATGAACTATCACAGAGTTGATTCATCGTCCATTGAATTTCTAGTTTTTTTAAACAATTTCATCTAATTTGATGAACTATTTATATATATATTTCGAAAGTTTTTAGCAATAACAGGCTTCTTTTGATATGAAAAACTTTATTTTTGTTGACGTTTCGTTGTTATATTACAACTTTGTCAAAACTGTATATTGCAATATAAATATAATATATATTAAAATATTATATATATATATATATATATTATATATGACGTTATATATATATATATATATATATTACAACTTTGTCGAAAACAAATAAAACTCTCAGGGATACACAATATGCTCCCTGAATATTTAAATATCGATATATAAATCAGTATTTAGTATTATTACCTGTGAATCTTTACTATATATATATATATATATATATATATATATATATATATATATATATATATATATATTAATTTCGTTGTTATATTAAACTATATATAACATAACGTCAACAAAAATAAAGTTTTTCATATCAAAAAAAGCCTGTTATTGCTAAAAACTTTCGAAATAAAATATCTTAAACAGGCAATAAATCAATTTCAAGAAATATATATATATATATATATATATATATATATATATATATATATATATATATATATATATATATATATATAAATATATATCAATACTCTCGTTTCAAAGTGAAAATGAGGGGAACATTCGACCTCAGTAAAAAAAACAACGGAATTCACAAGAGAGTAGGCTAGGCAGAGAAATTAGTCACGCAATTTAACCCACTACTAGACAGTCATGTGCATTTAATTTATTAAATATGATTAAATTTCCTTTGTTTATGAAATGAGCTATATTCAAATCCCCTAAAAACGATATCTTCCATTTAAGACACTGAACTTTTTGAAGATTTAACAAAAATTTGGAACAGTCAATCGCAGAATATTTCTGAAAACCTATAAATTTTTATTGACTCTTTCCATATTTAATTACACTTTTGTTTTAAATTTTATTCAAAATGATATATCTGTTGTGGTAGGGAGATTACGAAAAAAATACTTTCAATCAATTGCACCTTTGTGTTCATGATCTTCGTTCAAAGTACTTTCAAAATCCCACAAAATATAGCAGAACTGACTCCTCTTGTATCTGTTTCTACTGTATTCCTCTCATTCTATTGTGTGTCAATACGCACCTCGTTTTGTTATTTTATTGTTATGTCATTTTATTGTTATTTTATTATGTAATGATATTTTGTTATTTATACTTCAATTAGTGTGTCGTTCACTCCTGCTGACTATGGATGAAAGTCCTAAAACAATTCATGTCAATCTTCATTGAAAATGTTTCAATGAAGAACAATTCTTAATTTTTAAATCGAACCTGGAGATCTGGCCAACTTGATCTTAAAATTAAATAAATTGTTGTCTATGATAAATGAATTTAGCTATTGTGGTCTCATAATACTTCAATGTTATTTAAATACTTTGTAAATATATCTTTTGTTGGTATATTCATTATTCAATGGGAAAAGAAAGAAATCGAAGAGGAAGAGGAGCCTGTATTAAAAAACACTTATTTTGAGAGAAGAAATGATAGTCATTTAAAAAAATGAATTATTTTGGTCGCAATTAGGTATAAGTAATGAGCTCCTGGTTACTAATTCTTACTTTTGCTGGATAACAAAATTCCAATGAAATATTCGATTGAATTAAAACATAGAAATTGTTCCTTTATTTATATTTTTTCCAGATGAAATACAGACTTGCCTAGTCTACTGGGTTTCTAGAATTGGTAGATTTGACGGTTCAGCGGTCCTAAATCAATTCTTTATAGAACAAAATAAGAGATGAATCAGTAGGTGTGTTAACAGAAAATACTAGAAGAAATAGCTGACCAGTGTTCAGAAAACAGGTAATAGTCCACAATATTCATAATAATATAAGTTTTGTTGAATATGCTCATCGTACATTCTACCAAATTTTATAAACAAATAATAATGCTGGGAATAAATATCCAGCAGGTTCAATGGATATGGTTGGAAGTAAAACATACTTAATGCAAAACATTTGTCTAAATTCACAAAAATTCCAAACTGCTCGTCCATTATCAAAAAATTATACAATTCTTGATAATGAATTAGTGGCCCGAAAAATGTGTTAGTAAATGAAAAAATTTAAAATTCAGTCAATCGGTTTCTATTTCATTTTGCATTTGAAAATATAATGTTATTTCGTTGAAATCAATGAAAATAATATGAAATTAATTCAGAAATTAAAATCGAGACATACTAACACTTATTCAATTTTTATGAATTTGACGTAATGAATCCAGTTTAGTGATCATTCCTCAGCAAATTATGTGATATATAATAAAACAATATTTAAAATTTTCTCATAATTTAATATAAAATACGCATGACGACGTTTCGAAGTACTACTTCTTTATCAAATGCTGGATTAATACTATGTGTTATTTTACAAAGTCAGTACTTAGCCATTTTCACAGATAACATACCTGGTATCTTCTGCGAAAATTAGCTAAAAGTGATAAAGAAGTTGTACTTAGAAACGTCGTCATGCATATTTTATATTAAATTATGAGAAAATTTTGAATATTGTTTTATTATAGTATAGATATTAATTTTCTCCAAGTATCGGCCTCATCAATTATCAATTTATGTGATATGTTTTAAGTATACACATATTATTTTATATTGTTCGAGTTCGGACCCATGAACTACTAACTAAACCATAAAAATATTTAATAATCGAAACACAAAAGATTGAAGTCTCTTTTTCTATGAAATATATTCTACTTCTATGAATCGATCAATTATTTATTATCTGTATCAATATTTTAGATTAGAAAGGGTAATACATATTGTCAGTAGTGAAATGATTTTCGTTTTCTTTAAATAGGTACTACATAGACTTTTATGGGGGAATTATGGTAATAAATTCCTACACTGATTACGAAGATAGACGTTCATTGTGTTATCTATTGTTTACAATTTTGACCAATCGAAATCGAAGGTGTAGATATGAATTTTTAAACAACAATAGTGGTAGGTCATGAGAGTTGAAGAAGTATTCAGTAGATTTACTTTTATATTTGATATCAACCAAAATAAGATTTCCAAATTTTTATATGTTATCTTTGAATCAACAAAGATAACATAAAGTATTGAATATACATATCATATTGAATAAGATGCATTTATTATAAAAGATATATTTATAATACAGTTGTATTTGACATATTCACTGGATCAATATGAGATTTTCAAACGTTTCCTGGAAGTCAGAAATTCATTCACATAAACTGAGCCACTATTTGCCCTCAAAAAAGATAAAAAAGGCTACATGCCTAGCATAATGATTTATTATGTTGTTTCTGATAACTGAAAATGAAGTTTGAGTACTTTTTCGCGAATATTCGAAAATGTTTCAATCTATAACAGAACTTTACCAATGTTTTTAGCATATATTCCAAGATTAAGTACAAACATTGCAAAAATATTAAAACCTTATGATTTAATAATAGCTCATACTGCACAAAATCAAGACAATGAAATATATTCCAAGTTAAAGGGTGAAACAATAACTCAGAAAAAAATTCATACTGTTTATAATATACCCTGCAATAAATGCTATATAGGAAAAACGTCGCAAAATCTTGAAGAAAGAATTAAAGCACATACATATGCAAAATTCGAATAACAGCCTTCTACATAAACATAAAATAACTGAAAAACACGGTTTTGATTACGACAATACAAAGATTTTAGCAACTGGGAAAAACAAAAAATGTGGAGAAATTTTAGAAATCTTACACATTCGTGAAAATTTGGAAAAAACAATATATTTATAAATCACACTAATTAGAATCACCTAGTTTACCATGAGTTCTTCAGAGGTTTCCTCATGGTGAAGAAGACTAAAACTTCCGAAGCGAATGCTAAGCCAGAAATATTCCTCTGAATACTAAAAAACAAAAAAGTCAATTTGATTTTTTTCGAAGAATTAAGTTTGTTTTGATATCTATAGTAATTGATAAAATTCAATTATTCTGATAATGAAAATATTATTATATATATATATATATATATATATATATATATATATATAAAATATATATATATATATATATATATATATATATATATATATATATATATATATATATATATATATATATATATATATATATATATATATATATTGCTAACAGGAATGTGGAGCATCCAATTCACATAATCAATTTACGAGGTATCATATGTATTGGGCAATAAGGCTCTAAACAAACAGACAAAAATGAACTCGTTCTCTCTGAAATGTATTCCATTAAATGGTCTGTAATATATCTTTATTGCAATTGGAAACGTGATATTATATCCTCCACAGAAATCAAATATGATTGTCTGATTTTCAATACGTGAAATATACGTATTTATACGAGCTTTATAGTGGAATATACTTGTTTTATAAGCTGTCAATAATTTTACGACTAAAAATCACTGTTCGAAGACATCAAACTTTAATAAATTCGTAACTTGCTTTTGATTGAACCAATAAGATGCTTATTTTTAAGTTCAACATCTTTTTTTCTGCTAAATTGTATCTAATGATCTCACATTTGAATTAGGTTCTTGGTTATATTTTACTTGGTTAGATTTTAGAGCAGTGATTCCCAACCTTTTTGTGCCATACCCTACTTTAGCCTCTATAAAAGTATTATATCCCCGAATAGAAGGAAAAGTTAAAAATAAGAATTTCGAAAGGGTTAAACGTATGATGAATCCATTTTCGAATTACCCCCTTTTGCAATCAAATTGCCCACCTGTGGGGTGTAGGCCCCACGTTGGGAAAAGTTGTTTTAAAGTATAATTCACGTTTTTGTTGGAATTTTAAACATTGAAACTTTCTACACACAATATAATATTTATGTTACTTTATGTTCTATTTATTTTGACTGTTTCATTGTTTTTTTTCAAAATATACTGTTTCAATATACTGTTCTGATAATTATATTAACTTATATTCTACTTCAGTAGTGTTGTCTAATTTCTTATGAAATATATGCATTTTACGTGTCTAGTATTCAATCTAAAAGCAGATATCAAGCTGTTGATTTTATTTTTCTGTTTAGCATTCTAAATTCAAGAATTAAAGTCAAATATATTACTGATAATGTTTCATGAATAATAGTTAATTTTGAGTGTCATTGTTGCAATTTATATGAACCATTAAACTATTAAAAATGCATTGATTAATTACAAATGCCTTTTTTCATATCCAAATTATTCAAGAGTCATTCACTATTATGGATTTCTACCCAAATAACCCGTTAAGACGAGAATGAAGACTCAAACTTCAATTTTTCAAAATTTTCCTCAATACTATCATCAGAGTATAATATAATACCATTGTTTTTTTTTCAGTAATTCATCATGGATACACACAGATTATCTCGAAACAACAGCATCTGTCCAACACCAGAAGATGTACTTCTTGATCTAGTTAAAACTAATAAACAGGACAAAGTACGCAGTCTTATTAGAGAAAATAAAACTTTACTATCACACCAATATCCATATCCATATTTTGGTAAAATACTCTACGTAGCTTGTTCCGAAGCATCAACCTTCCCAGAAACGGTGGCAACTCTTTTGGAATTAGGTGCTGACCCCTGTGATGAAACTGAAGACCAAGGGGAAGCTATACATGTGGCAGCAAAACTCTCCAGAAGTAATATACTGAAAGTCCTTGTAAAATACTTAACTCAAGATGAAATCAATCATCTTTTCAAAAATAACAACGCGTTACTTTTACTGATAAAAGAGGGTAATCTCAACAATAAATCAGAAATAATAGAAAGTGCGAAAGTGTTGATAAAATCTGGTATTAACATCAACCACGCAGATTCGAAAAATTTAACGCCAATCTTATGGGCAATCAAAAAAAATAGTATAGAACTAATTGAACTTCTTCTTTCTCTCAGTAATTTAGACATAGATTCTTTTACGTCCAATGGAAAAACTGCGAGAGAACTTATTCTATCCAAATATTCTTCCGATTTGTTATTACCGAATAATAACACGAGTAGTGCTAACCCAAAAGATCTTTTATTCAGTTATTTAAAATCGAATAATGAAAACGCATTCATAAATTTTAATAATGGAGATATAGTTGACTATAAAGATGCAGATAATTCTAGCCACACCCTTCTACAATTGAGTTGTCAATTAGGCTTGGAAAATGCTGTCAAGCATCTCATCGAAAATAAATCAGATTTGAAGAAAACAACAGAGAAAGAAACACAAACTCCTTTGGAGTTAGCAGGTGAAAACGGATACTTTGAAATTGTAGACTTGCTGCTCAAACACGACCCTTCTTTGAGGGTCTCCAGTGCCACTATCACAACATTACTGAAAAAAATGAATCTAGCAAAAAATTCTGATGACAAATACGAAAATTGCTTTCTGAGCCTTCTGAAGAATCAGGATGAAGAATCCTTAAATACCCAGAATACTCTAAGTCAAACGCCTCTTCATCTTGCAGTAAAAGTAGCCAAACCAGATCATGTCCTCGAGCTTCTGAATAAAGGAGCATCTTTAGCCAACAAGAATCAATTCGGTATTATGCCGATAGAGCACATTGACGCCGAGGTACTTGAAGATCACTTGGACAAATGTGTGGAAATTAACGATATAGACAAAAATAATATATATGTCACCCTCAATTATAAAACTCTTCTTCCTTCTCCTCTAAGAACAGAAAGAAAAGGTTCAGATAATCAAAAGTGTCCGGAAGAAGGAGGAAATGATTTCATCCAAAATCCTGTTCCAGAGACGGATGCTATATTCCATATGTGTAAAGCACCCCACCTCAAATATCTGTTGACACATCCAATTATTGTTACTTTTCTGCTCTTGAAATGGTATAAAATTTATAGTTTATTCAGGATGAATCTTATATTTTATACCTTATTTCTTGCTTCTCTGTTAGGTTATGTGTTTTCTTCGTATGGTCAGTTTCATTACATCCCCCAAGATGGGTCATTGTCATTCATTTCATCTATATCCTATACTTGTCTTTGTGTTACTTTTGTAATTTTATTATTAAGAGAATTATTTCAACTTTTGGTGAGCCCTTTAAATTATTATAAGGATTTGGACAACTGGATTGAGGTTGTTTTAATAGTTATTGTTGGTTCGATATTATTTATCGATAACCCTACAAATGATACAAGAAAACAGTTATCTTCTGTTGCAATTTTACTATCGGCCTTTGAGTTAGTCTTGATGATGGGCCAACATCCTAAATTTACAACAAATGTTATTATGTTTAAAAGAGTATCAATTAATTTTATGAAATTTTTGTCATGGTATTTTTTGTTAATAGCAGCATTCGCTTTGAGTTTCTTTATACTTTTCAGCGAAAATGAGGACGATGAAATACCTACGAAAAAACCAAACAACCTGACTGGTTTACAGATGGAACATAATGAAAAAAAAGAAGAAGAAACAAACTTTTTCATCAATCCCGGAATTTCTCTATTCAAAACTTTAGTTATGTTAACGGGAGAATTTGATGCCAGTGATATGAATTTCCATTCATTTCCTTTTACCAGTAAATTTATATTTATTCTATTTGTCTTAATGATAGCTCTATACTCTTGAATTTATTGAATGGTTTGGCAGTTAATGACACCCAGTCTATCAAAAATGACGCAGAATGTGTCGGTCTCATTGCAAGAACAGAACATATTCATTATATTGAAAGCATGGTTATGGGTAATATTTTCCCTAATAATGTTCTCAATTTCTTTCGGAATATATGTTGTTGTTTACCATTTCCAAATGATTTGACGCTTATTCTTGGTCATCCGTTGTCAAACTATATCTCAATGTATCCCAAGACTCATGTGACTATCCCACTGTCCAATGACTTCGAAATGAATCATAACAGTAGTAGAAGAGGAAAAGCATTAAGAGTTTTCAGCACTTTCCGTCTAGAAAAGGGAATAAAAAGAGAAATAAAGAAAGTACTTCAGAAACGTAAAACACAAAATAGTGAGGCTTATTTGAGGAATAAAATAAAATCTATTGAAAAAGAACAAGTTAAAATATTGACACTTTTAGAAGATATAAGAAAGAAACTATAAGTGGATGAAATCAAATAAAATGTGTACCATGAATGAAATTCAGACAGATTGTCACAACGAAGGATATTTTTTTATTACATATTTATCATTCGTTTATATAACAATCACATGAAGAAATAAATAATCATTTTTTATATCAAAGGCTTTTTAATCACAGAAAACAAAGATAATAACTACGTTCTTCTTATAATAGTTCATTCATTAATGTGAAAACAACAAATCTGTATGTTATAGATTCGAATAAATATACTCGATAATAGTCTTGTCGACAACAAAAACAATTTTAAAAACCAAGGAAAGTCAAAATATTCTGAGTTTCAAGTGAAGAAGACTGCTAAAAGTTTCAATAATTAAGTCAACTTTTTGGAAATAGAATAAAATTTGCACAAAGAGTTATGTTGCAAATTATATCGGATTTTATTATAACAAAATAAATACAACTTTCTTCAAATACTATAAAAGTACAATAACCAGCTCCTCGAGAATTAAAGATTGGTGGTTTTATCTGAGCTCATACCCTCAAAAAATTATTTGAAAGGAGATTTTTGAAAGCAATGTAAAAACCTTGATTATTAGATATTATATGGTGGAGGAACTCGGTCAATCAATCGAATTGACGTCACAATATACTGCCCTCTTAGATATTGTTTATAGTAGCTTGCTGTCCATTCTTGGAAAATCAAACTCTATTCCATATAAATCAAAAACATTATGTCAGGACCGTTTTACAAGTAATGACTTTCAAGAATAAAAAACTTTATTCTTAATTATATAGTAATAAAGAATAATATCTTTTATAATTATTTATTATTATTGAAGCAATCAACACATAATAAATGAAATTACTTGGACAATAAAATGAACGAATTTCGTTCTTTTTTGTATAGTCTTACAGATAATTCATTTATTTTTATACTAGGACCTTTTAATTGTTTCCTAATCCATATTTGTAATAAATTGAGAAATATATTCAAGAATGATTTGATGTTTTGAATCAACTTTCAATTTCGTTCAACTTATCTGAATTAATAATTTATATTTTGCACACATACATAATTCACAATGCATTGTTAAAAATACCACAAATGTATCATATCAGTTTTGATTATTGAGGAAACTGAATGAAAATAAACAATATTATACATACGTTGTCGATTTTAGCTTGTATGATGTACCGTATGGAATATGTCCGAATTTTCTAAAACTGAACTGAGAGGTATTTTCCGTTTGGCAATTCAAATATATCAATTTCTTGAAAGAAAAGTAAACACACAAGCATTCGAACATATTCGAAAATATGACTATTAATTCTAATTTTATCATTCGTCTTCATATTCAGCTTCTACGGAAATACAATAATATTATAATGAAATATATTGATAATAATCTTTATTTAAGGTTTTGGTGATACAATTACTGGGTCATCAAAGAGTATGCTAATTATATACTCTTGTTCTCTTATTTATTGTGATATTTGAATGGTTTTTAACCACAATTGCCATCGTAAGTGGTGGTGTTATTAAGATTTTCAAAGTTTTTTCATCCCATTATTCAAAATGTTGTGTGTCAACGATTTTAATATATAAAGTCATAATGATAATGATAATAACTAAAAATAATAATTTTATGAATAATAATCCGAAATACATTGCGATAGCCGGATCTGCAGATATCCAGAAACGATGAAGTAAAAGTCTAGAGTTTTCTTCTCGATTATCTTTTGTAGGATGCACTTTGGGACAAATCAAGACATATTAAAGTAAGTAAGTAAGTTCAGAACAAGTAAAAAAGTATAGAAAAATTATTTTATATATTAATATATGCAACCAACTAAGCAATGAATTTTTATTAGACAGTTCATTAAAATTGCACTTTCGAAATAATTATTGAACACTTTTAATTAATTAAAAACACTTTGTTAAATTTCACGAAAACCTCAATTCACTCGATATATGTTTCGGGTTGCTAACCAATTACCAAGAGTTAATGCAACAGATTTGAAACATGTGATAATAATTTTTGTGAAATTCAGCAGTGTTTTCAATTATGGTCTTGTATTTTTAACAGTGTTTTTCAAAGTGTTACGGTAGAGTTTATTAGACTCTAATATTATTCATTTAGACACGTAACCTAATTTTTGGTTTATTACGAAGAAATATAAACTACATAAAATATATATTTCTATTGATAATAATTATTCTGTGAGCTTCAAAAAAATAAACATATCTATCACAAAATTAATAAATACACGTGTTCTTAATATATATATTTTGATATAGGTTTTATCAATGAGTAGCACCATTCGATAATCCATCAATAATAATTTCACAAGGACCCTGAATGTCATCTTCATATTTTTCTTTACGGTGTGGAATAAACGCCGGTACTTCCTGAAATGTATTAAATTTTACAAACTGTAAGTCAATATTTTAAATTTTATTATTTTATTGAGATACACACCACTCAACAATTTGAGCCACATACTTAGAAGGATACCGTAAAATTTGTCAAATATGTAAAATTAAACTAGAAACGAAACTATATGTATATATACACATATGTATATATAAACTATAAATATATATATATATATATATATATATATATATATATATATATATATATATATATATATATATATATATATATATATATATATATATGTAAAATTAAACTAGAAACTAAAATAAAAATTCAGAAACATTCTTGGGACAGGTAAAATGAAAGTTTTCACAGAAAACTACACGAAAATCTTATGGATAATATTGTACATGTCGTCGGCTTGGAAGAAGACTGTCATAACTCAAAATACACAAATTTTCAGGGGAAGCATGTAAACATTTTACTGGATAAAATATACTCAGATCTCGATCTCATTAAATAATTAGAAACCATATTCTTTACAGGTGGCTTGCAAACAACTTAAGTTGCATTGTTTTGTACGTTTGTACAAATTCAAACTTTTTTGTTTTGACTGTCGTAACTTTTTTGAGTTATGACAGTCTTCTTCCAAGCCGACGTATGATAATATAAACCATATCACAAAATTAGTTCACAGGATAACTGTGTACAACTTTGCCAGTTGGTGTGAGGATAATTATTTGAGTTTGAATGTGTCAAAGTGTAATGTTGTCTCTTTCACAAGGAAAAAAGATCGAATTGAGTGTGATTATAGCGTCTGTGGTGATGTTCTTTCTCTGATAGGGTCTGAGGTCTTGGTATAGACCTTGGTATAGGCCTTAGTATAGTTTCTTCGATCAGAAACTTCCTTCATTCCACACATCACCCAACTTATTTCATCTGCCTCGAAAATATACGGATTCGTTATATGCAATGGCAAATAATTCCTCAACATTTCTAAGATTATGTAATGCCCTAATCGGTAGCAAGTTGAAGTATAGCAGCATAATCAGGTATCCTATTTATACTTGTCATCAACGCCATCTTGAGGCCGTTCAGAGAAAATTCTTGAAATTATTAGTTTGAGGGTAGGATAAAGTTTATCCACAGAGAGGAGTCAATCATGACGAATTATTGAGTCGATTTGGTTTAATCTCATTGCAGAGCAGGAGAGAAACTTCATCACTCAAATTTTAGTACAAATTACTGCACAACAGTATTGATTGTCATCTTTGAAATTTCGTGTTCCTAGACAAAATTCTCGTACTACAGAATTATTCCACCTATAGACTCCAAGGACCAACTTGATAATACAATCCCCCATTCGGTTTATAGAGCCTGCATTCAATAAAGTTGGTAATAAATGTGGCTCCTTCTATCTGAAGTCCTTCTATGCCGCTACAGAAGGACTTAAAATGAGTTTATTTAGATTGAGATCTTTGTAAAATTTCATTCAATTTTATTATATAGTTCTTCTTCTTCCTTCGATTTTGGCCGACTCTGTACCAAGTGAAATAACTTTTCATGAATATTTTTCTCCATTCTTTCTTTTCTTCCAATACTCCTTCATTCGTTCTCCATCCTTTTTCTTCTTTCTTTCCTTTTCTTGAAAACACCCGAATCCCTTGATCTTCTTCCTGAATTCTTCACATCCTCTCCATAGATTTCCATTTCTTCCATGTCTTTTCTGACCTCCTTCATCCATGTTATCTGAGTCTTGGGGTTTCTGTCGAAATCATTGAACAGTCAGTCTTGGTCAGTCTTCCTTCATTCATTCTTTTAATGTGTCCGTAGAAAGTCACTTTTCTTCTCCTCATTGTGTCAGTTATCTTCTCTGTCTTCTTGTAGATCTCTCTATTGCTTCTCAGTTTCCATTTTTCATCTTCATACTTTGGTCCCAGGATTTTCCTTATCATTTAGTTATTAGTTACTCTTTTAATTTTTTAGTGTAGATTGAGCTCTCTGTTATATTTCTTTCATTATGATCTTATTTTCTGTAATTGGGTATTATATCTGTTGGGGATGAATAAATTATTATCCCAATTTAGTCATTATTATTATTATTATGAGTCAAGAACTCTCATAATATCACTAGGCTCGCATGCAAATATGACAATTACATCATGAAAAGGGTCAAAGCCACCAGAAACTGCAAGAAGTTTAGAAAAAACCAGGCTATTAGTAGAAGCCAGAGGTGAATAAAAGAACTTCCTTGATTCGGCAAGGTAATCTCAACCTCAGGAAAGAAACAATTAACAAAAACCCTAAACAACTTGTACAGTAACATAACTCCTAAATATTTTCTACGTGCTTCAAGTAATGCAGCTTTCAATCTGGTAAGGAGTTACACCTCGTTCTGGATAAACACCATCAGAGGTTTTTAGAAAACAACATTGAATGGATTCAAGATTTCCCATATCAGACACGTATGGTGAATTTCAAATGACACTAACACATTCCAATTTTAATCGTATTTATGGTATTATTTAATTGCCCTGATGAAATACATTTTTCCTTTCATTTTTCGTTTTTTGCTAGTGCCACTTGATTTTTTAAGTTTCCTTTCGTTGTATATTTCTTTTTTGTGAATTTTTTTATCACATACTCAATGGGTGCAATCTTATTTTAATGTCGCTTACATTTGCTCCCTTTTTATGATTGAAATTTTATGTATAATTTTGTATTGGCTGCTTCAATTTGTAAGGGGTTAGGTGTAAGAGTAGCTGATGCTAAATCTCGTCCCATTCAATAAATTGTATGAAAATATGATTTGAATAAAGGAATATTATTATTATTATTATATAGAAGCATAGTTGATTCAGATTGAGAAAGCCATTTAGAATTTTTAATCACAAAATCTAATGTTTTGTAAGAACTTGAAACAATGTTATTTATGTAATTACTAAAACTTAATTTTGTGTCAAAGGTTACTCCTTTGTCCCTGAATTCGGTAAATCTATTAATTTTATTGCCTTTTACGTTATAATAAAAAAACTCAATTCTTTTCGTGAGAAAATGACATTATGTTACACTTGTAGATGTTCAAAGATTTCTTTCGCGCCACCGAGACAATCAAAATGAAATTCATAATCCACATCAAGTAGTTCGTGATTGTTTGCCTCATATTTTCTCCTTTATTCATAAGGAGACTTCTCGAAATAGTTGCATAATCAATAACGACAAATATATCTAAATTGAGAGCCAAAGCAAACGAAAAGAGAAAAAGGATGAACAATTAACAGCATTGAGAATGATGGCAGCAGATTCGGAAAATTTCACTCGACAAAGGAAAGAAAACATTATAGGATAGACCCTCATTTGACAGTTTAATTATTAGGAACATTATTATTATCCCAATTAAATTGAAACCGTACTTCGTGTAAATAAACTCTGGAATGAAAATCAAGTGCTTAACTTATTAGGTTAAAATAGTTAAGTTAATTATACTCACTTGAATAGCATCACATGCCATTAGCTCCTTTTTAGATAATTTTTCTACTACAGCGGCCGCATAACAATCGCCCAACATGTTGTTCGTTGTTCGGAAACGATCTCTGAAAAATTCCAGAAATAAATTTAGCCTGACAAGAATCCAAATGTTCATGAGAAGCTTCATTAAATCTCAGTTCCTATGAAAAAAATAAAACCCATCTCTTGGCACAATCCCAGTAGAAAAGGGGCCAGAATACAATATTAATTGATAAAATAATATTTATTTCAAATATGGAGAGATGTTTTATTATATTTCTAAAAATACTGAGAACAATAAAGGAAGAATTAATATAAAAACCAATTATAAATAACCACTTACACCAACCAATCTATGGCGAAAAGTAAGGACACATCTTCAGTTGGAGTATCAATTGCCGATAATACCATTAACAGGAGGACGAGAGCAGCACTTGGAACACTTGCTGATGAGAAAGATGCAGCCGTTGATGTGAAACTACAAATAATTCAATATTTGCTGAGTCCATGATTGGTTACGGGACTTACAGATCAATATAAATCATAATTCTTATAATAACAATAATAATAATATTTATTAATCTCAACAATTATTCACATCACAAAACAATATTGCACTGAATAAAATAGAGATAAGTCAAAGGCAAAGAATTTATTTTTCACAAAAGACAATAAATTCATTCAATGAATAAGGTTCGCACATCAAGATGAAACTGTAAATGCGCATTCTAAATAACATAATATCTTCAATAACTTTCGAATGCTTAGGAAGCAAATTGAATAAACGCATGGCCTTATAGAGTGGTCCCCTTTCAAATCTACTGGTGCCATGAGTAGGAAAGAGAACAGATGTATTTGCCGAGTATTATTTTTATTGACATGTGTCAGAAAATAACTTCTTTGTAACTTGAGGAAGACAAAAAGACGAGAAATATATAGACCAAACACTGTTTGTATTCTGTTGCATCTAAAAATTCCGCTGTAGGATTCTTGAATCTGCACATTATTCTCAAGACCCTTTTTGAAGGAGAAAAACTTCGTCGGCACTAGACGAGCTGCCCCAAAAGATGATTCCATACGTTAGTACAGATTTGAAACTGGCAAAGGAGAGAGTTCTCATAACTTCAGCCTACACCTTACTTCTGACCATGATAAACATGTAAGCAGCAGGGTTCAGAGTCTTCCTCAACTTAGCAACATGATGATGCCAGCGTAGGTGGTTGACCAAGAACACCCAAGAAATAAACAAAGTCCTCAAAGGCAATCGAACTGCTACCAAGGCACAAAAAAGTAGGATAGTCTTCCACCGACTGGCTACCACAGAAGAAGATACCTTGAGTCTTGGTATGATTTAAATTAAGACCAAATACTTGGACTTACTTAGATACCTATCAAGTTTATAAGTAAAACTCATAATTTATCACATCGCCTGCTTAAAATAATGCAAATTAAATTAAAGCAATCGATTTAATACAAGCAGTCTATGTGGTATTGCACAATACATTATTAGAAACATCGAAAAAGAGCTGGGTAAATCGAACATGCTGGGTAAACATATTTTAAAAATTTTTATTTCAATAATATAAAACCAGCTGTAGAGTAAAGCTCACCAGACTGTAATCATTTCTCCCAAACCTATGGGTATTCGATTCATTTGAGCTATGAATATCGAAGCCACAGATAAAAACAAAGCAGTTCCATCCATGTTGATATTGCACCCAATGGGGAGCACAAATCTTGATATTCTTATATCAATCTTCACCTTCTCGTCCATCAGAGTGAATGTAACAGGGAGCGCGGCAGCGGTAGATGCTGTCGCAAATGAAGTTAAGGTACCTGAAAGAAATATTTTATCACCATAAGGCCCCAAAACATTTCGTGGTGTACATTAAGCTCATCAGAAACTAATCCTGCGTCTTAAATGTATTCTGGGGTGATGGTTTATTAGTTTTGGAAGGGTTTCGCTTATAATATGAGGAATGTTAATGTTTTTCAAAAATAGAGGTTAATAAAACTTCCATATCTGCTATGATGAAATGTGGAGTCGTTCAAAGTGGCATGTATCCTTGTGGCCCAATTTCCAATAACTGTTGACCGTGGCTACGGCTCACATACATAAAGACAAACTTTAAAGACATAATTCGATCACAACTTATTAGCGTTATTCTCGACTTCAAGAAAGTTAAGAAAAACTCTAGCGGAGTCAAATATTTTTGGTCCCCGTGAGAGTTACCTTGTATAGTCCATGAAGAATACCTATCGTGTCATCACTTGTGTGTTAAGTAGTGCTCAAACCACATAATATAATGATCATACAAGAAATATTTTATCATGGTTCATACCGTCATTACGTCATTACATAGCGTTGTTGGCGTTGGTCTGACCATCTCAATATATTTTGCAAAAGTGCGAATCTTTATAACTGTCGACCTAACACTCGCAATAAACTGTAACTTTTTGAGGACATAGTGCACCTCCTGTAGATCGACGTCATCCTGTACAAGGAAATTCTTATTACTACTCTCAACTAGATTTTAAGATTTTTCTTATGTTGAAGGTGTCCAAATACTCTGGCGACTAGTCAGAAAAAAACATTGTTGTATAGGGTCATTAACTTTGATCTAGTTATGAAGGATGTTGACTGATTGTTACAGTCTTCCTATATTTGCCACCAATTGTTGAACAGATGGCTTTGAAAGTTAATTTAAAATAGTTACATTCGTTTTATGGTTTGGTAGTGCTTCTCGATAGTGTAACATGTGGTTTTACACCACAAGATCTGAACGAGTATAAGTAGTTGATAATGAAACAATCAGTGTTAATCATCAGTGTGTATATCATCATTATGGATATTAGCTTTTGATATCTGCCTCATCAAATTATTGTAGTTTTTTGTTGAAAATTTTCCTCATTTTTTTTGCACATTGAGTTTGAGAATATCAACAATTAATATCGTAAGAAGCATTAACCGTTCATATTTTAGGCATATTTAAATAATAATAATCTTTATTTATCCTTTTAGACATATAGAAAAAATGTATAGGACACGTCAAATTACAAATAATTAGAAATCACAATCATTGACATATTCTCCTATAGAGTAGTAACATAGTAATAGCCTGTAGGTTTAAAATACAAAATTGAAAAAGATGAAAAATTCAACCTTCTTTGAGTAAGAAATTGATGATTATTTTATTATATAAATTCTCTCCAATTTAGAGGATATTAGTAATGATATTTAAAAATTACACATTCCACTTAAAAATCATCACATTTCTTGTTTTATGAAAATCACAATTTTTCGTATGTAATTTAGCCTCGCAAAGCTAAACTGAATACGAATGTCAAAGTTGAAAAATTCCAATTTGATTCCGAAGCAAATATACTTTTTATAATTGGTGCTATGCAGTAATTTATAAGTATTATGAGTTGAAAATATGAATTTATTTCTTTATTTGTACTTTTACAGTTAGAGATATAAATTTCAAAAAATTGACAGTACCTACAGCGTTTCATTTCAATTTTGGCATATTACAAAACGACAAAATGATATTATCATGTCCTGTTTCATCGTTACCGCGGTCACTTGAATTTCTTTGAATACGTCGTGCATAGAAAGCTGGGTATTAGATCGATTATCAGCAGTATTGCATAAAATATATCTATCGTTTTATTTATAAACGTTCTACTCACCTTGCATTAATCCCCAATAAAATTTGAAAGGATTCTTTCTCACTAATATCAGGTAGATTAACTGCATTATTATCAACTGGTAAATGAAAACACCGATAACAACGGTGACAATAAACCATCCAAGTTGATACATAACCACGGAGATGTTGGAAACTGAGAGTATTTTCCCAGCTATAACACTGCTGACTCCTATTGGTGTTAACCAAATAACACCAGTTACCATTTTCATCACAACTTCAAATATAACCCAAAAAAAGTCTATAACAGCTTGTCCTTTTTTACCTAGCGTTCCAAGAATTGTACCGAAAGCTAAGCAGAATACAACAATTCCAATTGTGTTGGTTCCTGACCTAAAAAATTGGTTTCTGATTCACTACTACCTAGAAAGAGATTTATAAACACTGAATTCAATTTTCGATAATGCAAAATGTTGAGAAAAGTAATAAAGAAATATTTAATATATAATTGATATATTGAATATTTCTTCCAAAATTACCCAGGCTATTTTATAACCTTATAGGCACGAAACATGTGTCAAGGCTGCTTTCCAAAGCAGGATATTATCTACTTATATCTCTTTCATTTGATTTTATAATTGCAACGACTATTAAACAATCTTGTTCAATTTAATTTACTATTTCATTCATTTTTCAAGCTATTGCATAGCTTTTATTGCGGGCTTTAAGCGCAACGACCCAATCAAGTAACGAAATTCCGTAACGAAAATAAAACCTAACACCGCTTACCATGTAGCTCGGCCGAGCGTTCACTCATATATGTGTATGTATACCGCAACTCGCATGGCGCATGATAATCGGATTGAAATAACTAATTTGAATTGTATTGTTCAATTCAAACGAGATACTGTTCCAAAAGGTGGGGTAGCTATTTACCAAAATAATAATAATGTTATTAATATTATGACTTCGAATATTGAAATAAATATTGAACCCGTTAACGATGTTAATTTTAAGCGCTCATTTGTAGGAGATATCTGTGCGTGCTTATGCAAACGTAGAAATGGCCTACACAAAGTCATGGTAGCAATTTACATTTCTCCGAATCCCAAATTGGACGTGGTAGAGCAATTATTTCATCGCACTTTACTGTAGTACACTGAAGAAGGGTGGAATATACTTGGTACAAATGGTAATTATAATGGTAAATTATAACTTCGCTGATAAAAAATCAGAGCGGTTGACAACTTTTCTTTCGGAAAAATTGAATTTGAAAATTAATAATGATTCCACCAGTGAAATTCATATTTCACAACAAAATATGGGATCACCATTGACGCTGTATTTTCCAGGTATTTAGAGGATATCAGTCTCAAACTTATGTTTCTCATTTCAGTTACCAAAAACCTATAGTTTCAATGATAAAAATTCCTGAATAACCTACATGTGATGTAAGATAATAAAAATATTTTAAACGATATTACTTTCTCATTTATTCAATAAAAATGATTTGTGTTCTTATCGGTCAGCACGCTCAAAAAGTGTAACTTGAATTAATATCAAAGGAAAAATTAGAATTAATTCAAAGAAAAAAAATACTACATAAATAAAAAATAAATAAATAAATAATTATAATTGCATAAGTTGATAAAAATTGGTATGCAGTAGCTTTACCGCGACTGTCCCCGAGTGCTACACATTTTTAAAAATGTTTTTAGTAGTTTCTTTTGTTCCTCCAATGTTATACATTTTGAACTTGTCTATGTACAATTGTTTCAATTTTTGATGCATAAAACTGCATATATAATTCTCTCTTACGAATAAGTTTTAGTATTCATTAACTTTATGCAATTTTTTCATATGTTTCATTTTACTTCTAGTTGATTTGGTGATTTGTTTAACTGGTTTATATTAAGTTGTTTTCCCTGATTATGTCGTCGTAGTACTACTTATAATTTCGATGCGAAAGGAAATATTATGATCAGTTGACATATTTTCTAATATTTTCTCACAAATAATGAAAAGAGTTATGACTATTTAGTCGATCTTTGTTTCACAAGTTAAAGAACTATTTATTGTACAATAGTTAGATATTATTTAATATGATAACTCACCTATAATGAATAGACCTTATGGTAATTATTTTATCGGAATCTAAAACTCCAGTCTCTTTATTAAACACTTGTACTGTCTGGTTTCCATATACTGTATAGGCCTGAAGAAATGAACTTCTACGTATACTTACTTCAAAAAAAATTCAAAAGGATTTTAAATAATAAGTGAAATTTTTTTTTCTAGTATAGTATCGCAATTTTATTATAATTTTAATTATGAAATGGTTTTGAAAATTTTGTTCTTTTCACCATGTCATTGTTGTAAAGGATTTATATGAATAACTGCTACTAGCATTCAGATTTTTCAATTTTAATGCAAACAGAGTGAAATTGAAATTTTATCAAGTTTCCGATTCACAATTTTATTTCTTTGTATTTTTATTCTTTAGTCGATTTCCAAGGGTATCCTGGTGTAACTTGACTTGAGAATTCCAAATTGAAGAGTATAATTTGGATTAATTTATTGTCTGATTGAAAATTTATCACCGATTGACTTCAAAACATCTGAAGCTAATAAAAGTCGAGTCTTATCTCAAATAAACTGAACCAATAACATATACTAAAAAGTTGGTTAAATTAAATTAGAAATTAACTAGATAGAATCAATTGAAATCAATTTCAACTTACTTGTTGAAAAGTTGCTTGAAAAATGTTGTCAGCGAATATATTCCTGTAATTGAAAATAAAAGTTTCAAGATAAAGTTTTTTTTTTGAATTAATAAACACACTTTTATTTTTTTATTATATTTTTTTCTATTTATTTTTTAGTGTTGACGTTTACTTGATATAAATCTAAACTAAAATTCAAACACTTGAACTTTTGATTTACACTTTATTGACAACATAGCATGGCGCGTTTCGTCGTTACAAACGACTTCTTCAGATGCTAACAGAATACTCTTGAGTACTGCGTGAATACTAATTGAGTATTCTATTCTGTCTGAAGAAGTCGTTTGTAACGACAAAGCGCGTCATGCTGTGTTATCAATAAAGTGTAAATCAAAAGTTCGATTGTTTTATTTTACTTTATATTCAAAATATTATCTTTAATCACATCCCTTTTCCAAAATTGTAAAGCAATTTCTAGATAAAAAAAAATCGACGATAGTATTTAAATTACCGCTTCAATGTTTCGTGAATGATAAAAGATACCTTTCGGGCAATTTTAATCGAGTTCGTTTGTTTTCTATCAACAAATTTACACATTTTGCGCTACCCTCTTTTGATGTGAGGCATCAAGCTCAAAACATGTACCAAGAGCTGCTTATCTGTGTATATTTACATTCTCTATTTGGCATTCCATTCTACTTTTCATATCCAAGGTTGTAAATTTTAAAACTGACCATAGCGCTCTGGTAAGAATCAAAAAACTCGAAGCGCGTGGCAATAGTTACTTTTTTGATTAAGTCAACACATTTTATAAGTAGTAGATGCTTTATACTTTTACAAAGTGCACTTACCGTCCAAGATCTAGTAAACTATCTAACACAGACGATGTAGACTTTGGGTGTTGATATCGAACTATTTCACTAAGTTCTAATTTTAGGTCAGGATCTCCTGGTCTTAGACTTATTGCCAATATCACCCCTAGCACTGCATTTATCACAGACGTTACCAAAAAGTAAATCAAAGTCCTTACAGCTATCGTTCCGTTCAGTCTTGCATTTAGACTTGCGCTGGCAGCTATCAAACTTGATATGATCAATGGGAGTATTATCAATTTAAGTATTCTCATAAATAGTTCCCCAGGATATGAAAGAAGTAGTATCGCATTGTTGGATATCTGAAGAGGTCGTAATATTAAACCTAAAAATGCAAAATGATGTTCAATCGTATTCCTAAAACTATAGGTCTTTACTCATTTCAACTATTTTTTGCCAATAAAGCAATTAAGTTAGTGATAATCGCATTTTATCACAGAGAAATATTTTCTTTGGTCAATAAACCACTCCTTGAATAAAAACTTCCATCTAACTTCAATTTTTTGTCATAATTTTTTTAGCTTATTCATTACTTCAGAATTCTTCAACATCTTCTTGAAGCCATTTATTCCTTTTCATCACAGTGAAATATTTTCTTTGGTCAATAAACTACTCCGTCAATAAAAACTTTCATCTAACATAAATTTTATATCATAAATTTGTCAGCTTATTGATCACTTCAGAATTCTTGATATCAAGAATAGCATGAATAGCAAAGAATAGCATGTACCAAGAACAACATGTAACAACCAGCATTTGATGGCTCCTATGAAAGATCCATTGCATATCTTTTGGATCTTACGTCAATCTGGCCAAAAGAATTGAAAAAACTGGCTGCAAATTGGGAAAACGTCTTCTTGTTATGAGAGGAAACAATAATCAGATGTACAACAAAGTAGGCACAACAAAGTTGCACGGAGTATTTCTAACGAAATTTGGATTAGTGGAGGCAAGACGAGACTTCTAGATAGGTGATTACTTCAAATAAAGACAAATGTCTCAGACTGTTTCGGTCTTTCCCCAAAGAAAGAAGAAAATTCACAAATAAAAACCAAACTGATCAAGATTTCTGAATTTGTCCAATGTTTTATAGGAAACCAAAACTATTGAACCAGTATTCTCTCTGATGTAGGAGCTTGTAATACTAAATATAAGCAAAAATACTCATTAAACTCACCCATAAATATTCCTCCTGCTACACCAAGTAATGTTAGTATGAACAGTAAATTCGAAGTTAAACATTTGCGAAATCCGGTTACTTCTTTCTTGTTCTCAGGTTCTGAAGTACACTCCACTTTAATATCATTTTGGTCGGATGACATCTGAGCAAATAAATAATCTACAATATAAAATACAACAAGGTATAAACAATGTTAGGCTAAAGATCTAATAAATATTTTTCGAAAATAAACAAAACTCCTTGGTACTCATAAAAAACTACATCTGAAAGCAAGCAGTGGCGCTTCTCCTGAACTTGTTGGTACTCATCAGAGTAAAACAGTAAAAACCAGAGCAAAAATAAGAGAAAAATTCCTTGTAAAAAAGTACAAATTTTTGACTACTTTTGCAGTTTTGGAATTATGCAAAAGTATCTGATAGTATAAGTTTCCACTAAAATTTAAACTGAATTTATTATACACTCACATTGTAATGAGTAGAATAATCGTTGATGGGAACAAGAACAAGTAATCTATTTTATCATCACACACCTTTTCAATATGGTAATGTCGCCAAATTGATGTTATTGTCTTTGATTTACTTTCAATTGCAGTGAATATTCTAATAGCGGTAATTGAAGAAACCTATAAATAATTCCAACGTTACGTGCAATGGCTTTCGTGCTAGCTTCGCTCTTTTCTATTCGTGTCATAATTATTTACCGCCAAAAATAGACAGCTCAATCTCGGACGCTGACATTTAATGGAAAAAATATGTTTATGCCATGATTTACATTTTTTATATGACCAAAAAGGTGGTGATGAATTAACATTCTTCATGTAAAAGTTTTTTTGTCTATCAGTTATTAGTAGTTATATTTATATATAAAAATGCTAAGCAATAACAGGCTTGAAGATTGGAAAAATATTTATTAGTAATTACGTTTTTCTACAAATCATAGCGTTCGAAAGAATGTTTTCACTTATTGGTATTGGCAATAATTTCAACACTAAACAGAATCTACATGTCTTCTTTGCCGTGAAAAAAACTCTAAGGAACTCATCCTAACAGAGAAAATTATTCATTTGAAACCTATCTTTCACCTCAATAAAAATGTTCTTATAATTGTAATAACGAAACAATGTAGAAAATTTAAATAAGTTTTTTCGTTTATTCCTTTGATAATGCATTGGAAGTATTTTTTTTAATTGTAAATTATTGTATATTGAATTTAGGCCTCTTTGAATGATTTTTTTGTCGAATTACTGAGTTTTGTTTACGTTTGTTTTCATATTGTGCAATATTTTCTTCTGGATGGATCAGAAAACAAGATACCTTGTTTTTAAAAATCAAGTTTATTGAAGTGAAAAAATACAAACCACTTCTGTTTCCAATTTTTAACTGTCCATAATAATCATTATTCACATATGAGTGAATTTATTTTTATTTTTGAAATCGGGTTTTTCATTGTCTTCACTATTTTATATTTCACCGACTTTTTCCAGAAAACAATTTTCACTAAAAATCCCTCTTTCTGTGAATATTAGATAAGAATTTAAAAAATATATATCAGTATAAAAAATATGATACAAATTTTTCGCAATAGAAAAACTTACTTTAATTAAAATAGTAAAATATAAATGACATCAAGTTTTGTTCTGCTAGATAGATATTTCATAACGAGCACATAAAACACCAATTTCCACAAAATATTGTTATTATAACTATCAATATTTTAGGATGGATATAAATTTCAACTATCAACACTCCCCCATAAAATTCAATAAAACCTAATTAAAGCTATAAATACACGTTACGATATCTCGTAAAATATATTGAAGTATTTTTTATATTGAAATGTTAATTAAAAGGATATTTACCAGAGTATGAATTTTGTTTTTCCATTCCACGCTGGGCCTGTTTTGAGGTAAATCTTCGGTTATGTTGCAGTTTTATGATCAATTTGAATGTTACGATTTAATCAAGAGTGTTATATTTTTAAAATATTGTCAATTTCTTTTCTGTCAGGCCAGTAATGGTTAGATATGCGGCTGTTTTCGATTCTGTCGTGTAACTGTGGTCAAGAGCATGTTTCGTGCCTTGTCTGGTAGCTTTATCGATTATATTCAACTGAGCTCGTTTAATAAAGTGAGAAGAAAGGGCCTATTTGATTTTGAATAACATGCCAATTTTCACCCTTTAATTCGTTTTGAATTAATAAACTGAAACTTTGAGTCTATACAAAGAATTGTCCATTTTGGTAGAAGCAAATATATCCCTGTTCAAAATTTAGAAAATTATTTTGGTATATTCTTTGAAGCGGGTATATTAATAACTTAAATTATTTATATACATAATACGAAAAATGTTATTTTGTTTATTACATCGAATAAAAAAAGCAAATTGCATTCAATCTCTTAGATTTGCGTATATGGAAGTAATATAACTTCTTTTTTTAGTTGTAACCTTTTTCTTTTATTCAGATTAGGAGTTGTCAACTAGTGGATGGCAACCCCTTGGAGCATCACAGGACTTTAGGGGGTTATGAGAATCAGAAAAGAATCAATTATCTCTAAATTTATTATTATTTATTCCGGTCTCTTTATTCCAGGATTTAAATTATTAATGAAATTCGGTAAATATTGTTCGGTTTCAATATTTACAGTTGTGGGACCCTCAAATTTATGTCCCAAAAAGGGACGCGACTTCTTCAAAAAGATCTACAAGCTTGATAGTCCGAAATCTACATCGCAATTAAATGTAAACGAGCCGCTTGAATGAATATTCTGGAATAGTAGGCGACAGAGTTCAAAAAACTGTCTTAAATGTAATTTTTTTCAACTTTTGTTCAATTTTTATATTGATTTATTATTTATTTCAGTGCTGAAGTCTAAAATATTTCAGAGCTTATCAAAGAGAATATATTTTTTAAACAATATAAAAGTTAATTTTCAATACTTCAGCAAATTTCAGAGAAACGAATTGGTCAATTTATTTAAAATATAACGTTCAAAGCCTTCCCCAAATCGTGAATTCCAACTAAGCAGGATTGAACTCACAAGTAATCATTTAAAATTCATACTAATGCACAAAACACTCAAGGACAAAATGAAAATACAAAATTTCATTATGCCCCAAACAACAGAATTGCTTAATACAAAAAACAAACCTTACCTGCCATTTTGAACGTAGTTAGAAAACTTGATGATTTAACGACAATGCAGTGTCACTTACAATGCAATAAATTTTCAATTTGTAGAATAAATATCTTTACCAGAATTGAAATATTCTTGTAATTAATGTTTTAATCCGTTCCAATTCAACCGAGTGGCGAATTAATTGACCTCTTGAATTGAATAAGTTCACATGCAACCAATAATTACTCAAATAAAAGGCTGAAACTTGATCAGCTGATAATATAATGATATAAGGAAAGCATTCAGCTAAAGTTAACAAACATTATTTAATTCAGTCAACATAGGTATGTTTCGTGCTACTATAACCAAATATGAAGAGTCGATAGACAATGTTGAAGTTCTTAGAAATGCTTAGCTATTCGAGACATATAACAGTTAAATGAAATAATTTTTTGTAGTGTTTCAAAATATACTAAATGATTTTCAGCAATATTCCCCCATGTCTTACTCCAGATGATGAATATAATTTTCCTGCTATTCATATAAACTAAAGGTTAGTGCTGTTGAATATATACAGAAGAAGAAAGAAGAGTTTGTTATTAGGACATAGACGGTACACTCAACACGCTGCTATTAAATTAAGTGATTCTTCTCCTTTCTGATGTAACATACCAAGGTGAAAGTTGTTGTGTTTATCTTAACCTAACATTAAGTTATTTTATATCAAAAGTTTAGCGAAAATCCTGTCTTTTCTTTATAACTGTAACAAGTGCCAATCTGAGACACAAAGTCTCGAGACCAGTCTCATGGGGTTCTCCGATTGCTTTCAGTCTAGAGACAGATTCGTGAGACTCGACAGTCTCGAGATATTTCTCCCTGAGAGTATGTGCGGTGAGTGCAGGAATGGATTTGGGACAAGCGTTGACTTTTATCATTGCCTACAAACTGATCAAACAAGGGAAAACGAAAAAAGAAGTTTTGGTTCTGTCGACTGAATGAAGTTTTCATATTTTGTAGCGAATTTTACATTTTATTAAATATCGATTTCAATAAAATTTTCTGTGATATTACCTATTCTTCTGGACTCTTCTGCCTCATAGAATGGATCAACTCCATCACTTCATCAATCAACTCCATATGAAGGCTCATCGATATAATGGGTGTTTTTTTTTAGGGGTATAGAACTTTAAATTGCAATAAAACAACGATGGATCATTCGATTGACAAGAATTTTTTTTTATTTGAAAGATAATCTTGTAGCATAACATTTTAAATATGATTTCTGGCATATGACCGCCACGGCTGGCTCGGATGTAGTCCAATCTGGACGTCCAATTTTCGATGACTTTTTCCAACAATTGTGGGCGTATATCGGCAATACCACGGCGAATATTGTCTTCCAAATGGTCAAGCGTTTGTGGCTTATCCGCATAGACCAATGACTTTACATAGCCCCACAGAAAGTAGTCTAGCGGTGTTAAATCACAAGATCTTAGAGGCCAATTCACAGGTCCAAAACGTGAAATTAGGCGGTCACCAAACGTGTCTTACAATAAATCGATTGTGGCACGAGCTGTGTGAGTTAGTATTCATGGCTCTATACCGATCAACATTGACTGTAACGTTCTGGCCATCATCGTTTTCAAACCTTCTTCAGCGGTCGTTCCATTTCTGATTCTGGAAGTAGACATCTAGTAGTAGTCTACTTCCAGAATCAGAAATGGAACGACCTCTGAAGAAGCTCGCCACTCGTGCTAGCGAAACGTTAGGAAGAAATTCCAACCGACGACGGCCCTTAGACCCGAACCAGGACAACACTAGTATAATGGATTTGCATCAAGTAAACGCCAGCACTATTCAATATAATATTTATTGTTTATTATCATATAATTCGTTCCGTATAAAAGGTCTAACAAATAAAAATATGAAAAATTAATTTTTTATTCCTAGTCTCTTCCTAACATATGTGTTTCTACGGGAGCATCAATTCTATAAATATCTTCTCCTACATTGAAATATCCCAAATACTCGGCTACTTCAGGTGTTACATCAATGTGGTAGTGTCCAGCTTCTCCATGGTCACTAAAGCTATGGAAATGTTGTACCCTCAAGTCCATGCCCTGAAATAAAAATTACGAATTTTCTATTATTTCGAATGTTTCATCCAGGTTATTTAAAAAAGGGTGCGCATATATAATAATGACACAGTGTCATCCTAATTGCATATTTCTGATAAAGACATTTTCGTATCAGAGTGTCACGTTTGAAACTTGACATTAGATTATTAGCATTTTATTATTAGTCCGCCACCTATGGTACGGAAGAAGTACCCTCATCTTTACGTGTAATTCAGTTTACATCAATATAATTAGTTTTCTGTTGATATTTTCGTAACCTGACATTTTGTAATTTGATTTTTTTTTTTTTGATTTTGCGTCTTGAGTTGAAAACAAGGCAAGTTTTGACTGTAGCTGATTTCTTGAAGAATAATATATCTATTTATTTCGGATTAATCAGAATTCAGTCATATTGAATATTTATTGGTCAGTATATTCTTCTGTATGGTTAGCTATATGGTTTACGCATTTTGGAATTTGGGGCCAATAAAGTCGACTTTGTCGGATTAAATATCAATCTTGCGTTTTCACCTTTAGGTTTTATTCTATACGAACAAAAGACGTAATTTGAGACAGAAAATTACTATAATTTTATTTTGGAGTTATTTGGAGTTTCGAGCACGTGGATGTCTGAAAAGAGGATCACCATTCGAGATATTGAAAGTATTATATGAATCATTAGGGACACAAGAAGAAACTGAAGGTTTTTTCTTATTCACTAAGAGAGAAAAGATTTGAGTATTTGGATTTACAAGGTCAGTGTACTTGCACTTCAATTTCATTGGTATTGTAAAGAACAATAAATAACAGAAATCCTTTATTATAATTGATACCTATTTGTATGAGTTTTGTTATTATAATCAGATACTTGTTTTGATAAATTATAAGGTTTGAACTGATTTGTACAATCAACTGATAACCGAAGGAAGGTTAAATATTTAAGTATCAGTATATTAAAAGTTCAATAATTATTATTATTTGTAGGTATTAGGTTAAGTCTTAAAGGTTTATAGGCATTGTTTTGTAACCTTCTACATTGATCTGTCAATTTCATTCAATTTGCATTTTGATTTCAAGTTAAAAACTAGTTCAACTGTAGGTTCAACATTTCATATTGTTTTACTTTTCAAATAATTCAGTAAGTTAATAGTTAAGTAGCAATAGTGAAATTTTTCTGAAGCACATATCCCCTCCTTTTTGTCCAATAGTTTTATCACTTAGTAAATTATTTAGTATATTATTGACTGGTCAATTTTCCTTCTCTAATAAAATTCCCACACCCTGAGTAACAGTATCGTCGAACAACAAATAAAGAAGGTGGCGCCAAAAATAAATTACAAGCTAGCCGGTGATACAGGAAAATCCAGTCAGGTTTGTATGGATACAATTATTGTGATAAGAGAATAAAGATGAATCTCAGAACCCCCACTGGGTATATTAATAACAGATTCGTAAAAAAATCATATATATCTAACAAAAACTATCAACAATGGGTACTCACTCCTTCGCCATTGGTCAATGTTCCAACTGCAACTAATGGTGCCGACATATTGTAGAACTTCAACCACTCATTCAGTTCTGCTTCCGTCCTTAGAGGAGTTTTAGAGAAATCTCTCATTACGTGTTGCTTCGCCTTACCCTCTTTCAACAAAAATGTACCTCCTAAACCAAGCAGTTTGTTTGGATATTCTTTTTCAAGGCATTGTCTGATACTAGCTATGAAATCATGATTTCCAGTACGGTTTTTAACATGAACTTTAAGAACCTATAAAACATAATATTAAATGTCACTGATATATATATATATATATATATATATATATATATATATATATATATATATATATATATATATATATATATATATATATATGAGTTATATAGGTAACGAACCTTTCCTGGTTTTCCTTCAGATAAAAATAGGTTTCCAAGTAAAGCTATTCTACTTTCTGAATTTGGAAGAACTTCTTGTTTGCAAGTTTCGTTACGTTGTTGATCAACTTTGGCAATTCTTGTTTGCTGTTGAACATTTCCATTTTCGATGACCAAGTTATATATACCCTGAAAACACGTATATAGATTTGAGATAATACAATAAGAAGAGTGTTATGTCTGCAAACTATTTCTTTTTTTTTGGTAATTTTAATTTTCATATTATTCATAAGACTTGAATACATTATATAAGTAAAATATATGAGTTGTTTTAAATTAAGTTGAATAATGTTCCTCGTATCAAACAAAGGAAAATATAAGGTGGTTATTTAGTCATCTGTCTTCTATCTTGTGAAATTATTAGAAGACAACATTTACTAACGCAATTTTATATTGTCAAAATAGCCAGTCATTGCGAACCAGCTATGCGTCCTTAGCACACTTAGATATAGGTACTGTTGTGATTTCCAAATAATTAGTAATAATACTTGTTTTGGTACTTATTGGGTAGGTTGGTCACTAGCTCATTTCTGATGAGCAGTTCGACTTCCAATCACATGTTTAATTCGTGTATCAACTAGTAGAGTTTGCAAGCGACGGTTTCAACAGAAATATATCAATTGGAGTCACCCTTTACGACGTCTCAAGGTGTGTATAAAGACCTGGTTTTCAATGTGCTTGAAGAAGGAATCTCGATTGCAACGGTTCAGCTCAATGTCTCCTTCCAACCGCAATGACAATATCGAGTCAGAATGGGCATCGCATGCTACTCCCAAAGAACGATGGAGTAAGCTTACCCCAGGACTCGCTGCTATCGCTGATGCTATACAGTTTCTTGAAGATACCATCCTAGCTCTCTATGCAGACGACAAGGCGATCATAGCCGTTCCTTGTGACCAAATACTGCAGCATGGCGTAGACAAGTTGCAAGAATGGTTTGCGTCTTACTGCATCACTTCTCCTGTACTAACAACAACACCAACCAGAGGAAGAACTCCATCTATACGGCCAACCAATACTTTGGATGGACAGAGTGATATACTTGGGATATATCATCGACGGAGACGGACATGGAGAGCTCACATTTACCAGTGCACAGGCAGAGTCAGCTGTATTCGTTAATCAACCCATGGATCAACCAGCACACAGCCATAAAGATCCGGCTTTACAAGATGATCAACCGACCAACTATAATATATAATTAGCAATCTGGAGATAAAGAGCGCATAGCCACATTCTGAGACTCCAATTTGTGCACAACAAATCAGGGAGGATGGTAATCCACGGTCCCTGGTTATGACAAACTCCCATATCTAACGAGACTTAGAAATGCATAGTGTATTGGAGACCAACAGAATGACCACCTCAAAAATATTTACACCGCTTCTCAATAATCCGAACACCTTAGTGAAGACGATTGGGGTTCTACGACGAAGAAGATCAATGGGGACACAACAGGTGCAACATGGTGCTTCGGGCAAACCGATATCTTATTAATATATTCACTACGCCAAACTCTGTTTTGGCTTACCTGAGTAACTTAGATTTATGTTACTCGGATTATATCAAGATAGAATTGGGTTACCTTCAGTGTAACAAACTGAACCAAAAATAATTGTAAGTTCATAGCGATGTAATTTTTTCAATTTATAATGAAAAATAAAGAATATGTCACAACCAAAAAGGTAGGTAGGTGTTCCAAATGATCCAAAAATGTTTATTGTTTTTATCTTCCTTAATAAAAAACAATAAACCTTTTTTTTAACGTTTTTACCTTTCAGTTTTACTCAACACAAACCATAGTTACGTTCTTTCGTACTGTACCTACTTTGTTTTGATAATTTTGAATTGTCTTATAAACAAAAAGAAAAAATTACATATCTGATTACTGTGAAATTTGGCAGTTGTTTTGGCGAAAAGTGTGCCAACAATGAAAATAAAAAACCATATGTGTAGTAATGCAGACTATGTCATTCGGATACATTTTCGTCTTGCCCTTATACGTAGTACGAGGGTTGCCTTTTTATTGTTACTTTTATAAAACTTTATTGTTTTTCAAAATATTCTCCATGAAGGTCTATACACTTTTGCATGCGTTTGAACCAATTGTCGAAGCACTTTTGCCACTCTGATTGAGGTATCTCCAAAACATGCATTCTGAAGGCAGCAACCGCTTCTTCAGGTGTCAAAAACGTTGACCTCTCAGTTGGTTTTTTTCGCAGGGGAATAAAAGGAAGTCATTCGGTGCCAATTCAGGATTATACGGCGGATAACTCATCAAATCGATGCTTTGGCTGCTCAAAAATGCCGTTGTTTGAGCCGATGTGTAAGAGCTCGTATTGTCTTGGTGAAGAGTGATCCGTCTTCGGCGATTGGTTTTCCTGATTTCTTGGAAGACAATTGACAAACAAATGATTGTGTACCACTCAGAATTGACTGTTCTGCGTTTTTCTAGTGGTAAATAGTTTTCCGAAAAAACAGGCGACCATTTGCTTGGAAGTGCTTCGTGCGCGAACAACTTTTGTTGGATTTGGCTCATCTTGAAACAACCATACAGTCGACTGCTGTTTACTTTCGGACTCATACGCGTAAATCCGCGATTCATCACCTGTCACGATGTCATAGACGTGTTTCGTCTATGCACCGCAATCGTATTTTTTGAGGATTTCTTTCGATCAATTGACACGAGCCTTTTTTTGAGCGACTGACAAATTGTGTGGGATCCAACGCGAACAAATTTTTTTGACAGTCAAATGTTTATGCAATATTGAATGTATGCTGCTCCCACTAATGCCTAAGGTTGTTTCAATCTCATGATAGGTCACATGACGATCTTGCAATATCGGAAGAACAATTTTTCGGAACAACAATTGATTTTGGATGACCTTCAGGAAATTCGTCTTGGAGTGAACTACGAGCACCATTGAATTCACCATACCATCGATAAACACTGGTCCTTGATGGAGTTTTATCGCCAAAAATTGAAATAAGATAATCCACGTCGAAAGTTGTAAAAAATAATCGCACGAAAATGTTCACGATTCAATTCAATTTTTGGACCGAGATGAATCTTTTAAGTTACTTTAAACAACACAAATAGCGCTCGTATGTCAAAACGTTCTGAGTACGTATAACCTCAAAAATGTCCAACTTTACGATAGAGCTGTCAGTTGCCAGATTGCAACACTAGGGTTGCTAAATCCCGGCAACTGGCATATGAACATAAAAGGCAATCCTCCTATCAATCTAAATGCTAGATGAAATGAAGCTGCCTTCAATTTTATGGCACTAATCAACATTCTCACCTCACAATTGACTCCTGCATATGGATGTGGTCCAGCACCAGCGCCAATTATGAATGCATTCTCTAAGTTTGCTATCTTGGCTATATCTTTCAAATCGTAAACTTTGTCTTTCTGTACCAAAGGAAATAAGAATGGTGGCCCGCCTACTTCTACTAATTTTGTGCTGCCTCCAAGACCTACGAATAAAAATATTAATATAAATATGGATTTAATTAGCCTTCAAGTAAAAAATGGACAATTGAAATTTTTTCATATTTTCTATTTTTTCATGAGGTTTTTATCAAAATATATAATTAAAAATTTGAGATTTAGGAAAAACACGTGAGCCAAATTGATTTTTCCAACCTGTCTTAGTTTTGGCTTGAGAATTATAAGAACAATTTAATATAACCAACAAAATATAAATCATTTTCATGAGATAGTTATAATTTAATACAAATTGAAATGTAGAGAAGAGCATTAATACAACTGTACGATATTCACAATATTTTTTATTTCGAAAAAAAATGGCTTCGATGTTTTTTTTACCATTTGAAGTATTATATAGGTAGCTACCTATTTAGTCATTGTCATTTTATTTGAAAACTGTAAAAATCACATGCTATACCTATTCACTACATTCACAACTTGAAAATTGAGAAATATTATTACCTGATTTGGCTAAGGTAAATGGTTTTTGTGTTAAATCTGGACAATCAACAACAGACACTTCTACTTCTTTGAAGCAATTCTTCAGTCCTTTAGATAAAACTGAAAGAATTAAAAATAATATAGGACGATAAAAACAATTCTGGTTTATAAAGATATTGGTGTCAATATATCTATATGTAAAAAAAATAATGTTTGTCAAATCTCCAAACAGACAATTGCTATTAAGAAAAAAAAACGCATGAGTTTTATATTTGGCTACAAATATAATTGGAATTAAATTCACAAAAATAGAAGAACTCAATCACATTAGATTTTTTGAGTATAAAGGCTAAATAATATCCACGAATATTTAATTTATATGAAAAACCTTTGTAAGCCTCCTAAACGATTTTATAACTTATTCATTCGTTAAAATAATAAATGCAATGTTGAAAAATAGATTTTTCTAGTATTTATTAATACTCATACGCGATATATTTATTGACATACTACATTTGTTATAAAATACTGTTTATCTATATATAAAAAAAGATGCATGTCAAACCTAATTCGCACCTCAGACAAAACTGTAAAGTCTGGCATTTTAAATATCTTAAACTACAAAACTGAAGTAAAAAATTAATGAGATAGTCTTCCACAATTTCACAATTATATTAATTAATAAAGGAATAGTTGTTATGAGTTTCTGAATGAACCAATATACTTAATTTGTTGTTCAATCTTTCTTGTGATAAGAATTTATATAAATAACTTGTTGTCATTCGATCAATACGATTGCACAAATACATTATGAACAATAATAAATTTCATCAGACACTTTATTGACAAAAATAGGCATATAGAAAATTTTCCATTATTTTTATATTTCATATTGGTTTTATTATATTTCAATCTTTGTACCAGAAACTACAAACTGAAAAAAATTTTGGGGAAAGCAGAATAAAAATTACAAAACACATATTAATATTAAAAATCGCCAAAATCATCAAATGATGTTGGACTTCAGTTATTCAAAAGTGTTTCAACAAAAATTTTGCATTAATTTATATATTAATTATATAATTGATTTATACATAATATCTTAATATATTATGTATAATTATATAATATAATTAATATATAATATATATTATTATTTTATTTATTATCATTAATTGTAAATGTGGCATCGAAAATGAATTTCTGAACTAATAATGTAATTATTCAGAGTAATAGTCATCTGATAGGTACTATTTGTCACAAAAATGTCCTTTTCCAAGAAGCTTAGTAAAGGCTACACATTTCATCAGAAATGAAAAGTTTTAGTACCAAAAATATATATTGAATATATTCATGTTTCTCAGAAACTTCATAGTTACTGTAATTTAAACTGCTTTCCAATCTATTATATATATATATATATATATATATATATATATATATATATATATATATATATATATATATATATATATATATATATATATATATATATATATATATATATATATATATATATATATATATATATATATATATATATATATATATATATATATATATATATATATATATATATATATATATATATATATACTTGTTCATGAATAACTAGAACCCCCAATTACGTGACAATCATCTACTATAAAAATATTGTAAAATACATTATTTTCATGAAAAACGTTGAAAATATATCTGCAATTAATTAGTTTCACCTATAAAATTCAGCATTTTCAATGTGTTTAATGTTATTTCGGAAGTAAATGATAATAACATACCTTCTTTGAGATTTTCTAGAGGTACAACATCTAATTTCTTATGAACAACTGGTAAACTGGAGGGATTTAAAGCCATTGCGCTAGAAAAAACCTATAAGTCAATCAAAAAACCATTTATCAGAAATCAGTTTTCAAATAAGTAGGTATTTATAAGTTTACAGTATTGTAAATGATTCCATTTCAGGTTACGCCACTATTCTCTCAAAAAATCATACACCTATCACGGGAGCCTCACACATTTCAAAAATCTGGTATAAAGTAGTACCTTGCATTGTAGAAGAAAATTTATTTGAATTAATAGGATTATGTAGTGTTTTACATGCTACTATACCATGATCTTCTGGAAGAGAAAATCAAGATCAGTTCGGAAAATCGGCCACAATGTTCTCGCCGAAATCTGAAGAGCAGAAGGATATTTCCCTGAAGAACTCTTTAGAATTAACAGACAACAAATTGTTGCTCGTGTGGAAGGCCCTCAGAGTGGCAGTTACAGAATCGAAATTTTTGATGAAAATTTTTTTTTCTGTAAATGAGATGGGCAACCCTCATCTGAATCCTCCTAATACTCTGAATTAATTTATTGAAATGTAGGAGTTTTCTATGTACCACCCTGTATTTCTTAGCCAGAAGAAGTTCAAGGTTAGGTGATCTATTTTCAATACATAACCTACGAAATTTTTTATAATTTTGTCAGAAAATATTTCTAGCTTCTCACCACTGATGAAACTAAACTGAGGATTATAATATGCACTTTAAAATAATTATAACAAGACATATTATTCATCTCTCTAATCAGCATCATAAAACATTCCAACTACTCACTCACTCTTTGATTCACTAGTCACTACAAAATATTAATGAAAATAATGGATTGAATGAATTCAATTGCTTTATGAAAATATATATCTAACCTTGATAATTTAATTCACTGCTAACTTCTCGTGGACGTAGCTAAGTAGCTTTCACAAATCTCAGGAGTATTTGTGATTGAAATAAGTTTAATATCAAGTACCCACACCGAAATCCCGAAAGTAAACTGGAGAATGTTTATGTGCACATACATTTATTTAACGATAAGCCTCAATTATAGTTATCTATTCCATTTTCGGAAAATTACTAGACTTTGCAACCGCCACAGTCAATAATTTAAAAATGTTATCCGATATCAACAAGACGGTTCTGTTCATAAAACGTCATAAATATTGTGAGGCAAATAATTATTAGTATCCGACGAAATTCATTCAAGAGTGTATACAGATTTCGGATTTATAATGAACAAAAGCACCAATAAGAGAAAACTTGTAATTTATATCATATTGGAGTAGGCGGATTATGAACTTCGGCAAGTTGTAATAATTAACAACTTGGTAGATCTTTATTATTTAAATCCTGATTGAATAATAGCCAAAATGGAAGAACTCCTGTCGTTAATTTATATAGTCTTTACTTGAAAAATTGAAAGGCTGCTGAATGATTATAATTAAGGTGTATTTACATTCAATAAAGATGTTCTTAATGTTTTTAAAAGAGAAACTGATTAAAAAATTAATGAACCAACTGTATGCTAAACTACGTAGACAAACAAATACTGAGAAACACAAGTACCTACCTACCAAGCTTGGTTGAATTAATAAAACTAAATTGTTAATTCATATACTTATACTTATTGGGCCATTCAGAATACAAAGTACAGAAAGCAGAAATTGTTCTATATAATAACCACTTATAATAATGTTGTTTTTACTTAGTTGCAAAACAAGTATTTATTTAATGATCAGTTATGTTATCTTCCACTTTTGTAATCTTTGTAATCAAAGCAATTATAAATTATTGGCACTCAAATGAAGAGGATAATTTCAAGTTATCAAGATATTATTTCAGAGCGAAAATTTTCTTATAAATCCGAAAATAATGAAACAATTATTTTGAAGAGGTCATATAAATTTCAAAAAAGGTTTTCATTTCTTCTAAACTTTCAAGATTACTTGAAAACGAACAAATTTTTCTCTGAATACTTCTAGAAAACAGAAAGTGAAAAATGTATTATTACAAAACAGTTATTCCGAATAAATGATTGTAAGTTCAAGTTTAGCTTTCAAAAAGACAGATTTTGAAATAAAATTAGTAATACAAAAATGACTTCAATCTGTGCAAATTTAGATATATGTGCACTTATTTACTATTCACTATAATAATATTTGAATGTATTTGTATCAACCAAAATTTTAAATACATTTGAATGGATATTCAATTAGTTTTTAAATGTTTCCGTTTCCAATTTTTTCAAGATGGAGAGATTTATCATCCGAACAGAAAAAATATTAATTGTATATTTATATAAAATTATTGATGTTGTATATCATTAATAAAGTACAGTTATCTATCCATCTATTGTTTTAAACTCAGTTTTTCAGTATATATCTACCTAAAATTTCAAATTGAAACCAATATACTCAATAATTCTTCATAAACATTGTTCAATTGTATTTTAATAAAATTTATTTTTTCATTTGAAACTAATAAGGTTCTAGAAAAGCAACACTTCCAATGAAAAACTTCATTGCATAATAGAAAACTACAATAAATTAATAATATTTAATTCGACTATTAATATTTAATATTTAAAATATGACGATTCAACTTTTTAAAGTATTTTTTTTTATAAATAGGCTTCTATTACAGATACAGTGGAATGATAAGTACTGGAAAAAGTTATATATTCAGCCTCTTTCACAGATTATATCAACCATACTGGGTTCCATGAGTACTGGTTCTAAACACCTGTGCACTGCTGAACCTAAAATTTCATCCAACAAAAAATGGACGATACTGCAAGAGAAGAAAAGAATTAGTTAGGGTTGGCAATGAAAACATATAAAATTTAATTAAGAATGATCACTTTTAACACTCACTTTTCATCTGCAACGAATCTCCATAGGTACAGCTGAAGATAATGAGTATCAACCTGTATTTGCTGTAATCCGTATTTGCTGAATGTTTTAAGTCGAACACATTCCATGAATGTCTTTAAACTTATTTTTATTATTCCAGTGAGTATAGAAATCTTATTGAATTCAATTGTTGAAAATATTTCTATTTTCTCACTAAATATTCTATGCATGTTGGATACTAGCGCAGAATCTAAATGACTAGGAGTATAGTTTGACCAATTAGAACGTGTTTGATGCCTACTTGTAGGAAAACTAAAACATAATGGCATTAATACCCAACACATGGTATTTCTGTGTTTTGATACCTTTGCTGTTTTCGACTTGAATCACTGCTGTGTTCTGTGCTTGTTCCCTGATCTTCATAAAGTAAAGCTACTGTGGATTCGATGGCAGATATATCTTCCACTACTCTCTTCATTACAGCTCTCACTGTCCTTGGTTCAATTGTATGAAGCCAATCTCTAGTTTCTACACTCTTTCTCAGCATCTTAAACAAGATTGCTTGCAATATAATGTTTTCAAATTTATATCAAAATGGGATGTACATACACACTCTGCCTATAGGATGGATTAATAAGATGTAAAGTACCTACATAATATTTCAAAAAAGCATATATCAACAATTAATATTTAAAATTTATCAAAGAAAATCGATAGAGGAGGACAAAAGATAACTTAGTAGCAAACAACACGTCTATTATCAAAATAGGTTCTCATATCATTCAAATGAATGATGTAAAATGAAGAACAGAGAAACTCTTATATAAATATTACACTTAAATGATAAATGTGAAATAAGTGCGAATCAGTTGTATAGATTATTTCATTGACATTTGTAGATGAAACAACTACTCACTTTTAATATTATGTCAGAATACAATAACAATTAAATTTATTTCAAAAGAGTTCCATAATTGTCTCATGTTACATTATATAATTTCATTACAAAAAACATTGTTTCTTATAAAAACTCATATTATAAATTTTTTATTTGTTTACCTGAGATACATTAAGTCCTTGCACTCGCACATAATGATTGAGTAATTCTTGAGCAGATTCTTGCATAGAAGTTTCAATTTCATTTTCATTGGTTAAAGCCGAGTTGTTTTTTAGATTCATCAAGTTTATATGAAACAATTCATCTGTGAGGGTCAACTAAAACCTTGGCATTTAGTTATTTGAAATTTTACCATAATTTTACCTTACTAAATGGTGCACATGTCCATTTCGAAACTCCACACATAACTTTGAGAGCAATAATAATAAAGTTGGTGGGAATTTTGGATCTGTGTGAACTGTAGTACAGAATATTCTTGCAGTTGCAGTTAAATGATGTAAAAAGCAAATGACCAACCCAGCTCTCACATTATCAACACAAAAACTGTCTTTAAACTCTGTTTTCTGAGCAAAACCAACGTCTGGGTGTATGAAAGCCTACAATTTATTCTTATATTAATGATTATAGAACATAAGAATCTCAAGGAAACAACGCCACTGATTAATGTTTACTCACACAGAGATCTTGAAGAACTCCTTTCACCTTCTCCACAATAGTGTGTATTACAGAATTCAGTAATTCATTCAAATTTTTGGAAGCATCCTCTTCACTAACTAATTTTGGGGTGGTTAAGCATTGCCTTACTTTTGTGAGAGAGTCATTGAAATGCATCTTCAATACTTGTAAGTGTGCTTTACATTGTTTTCTACCAGCATTGACAACCACTTCAGTAGCTTTCCTGAAAATTACTCATTACAGAATAAATCATAAAATCCATAAAAGGTTTTTAAAGACAAACATTTTTTTCCTCAAAGTAGTTAGAAAATAATAAGGTATTCTATTTTTCAAAACATTTTGCATTAATTTCTGCCTGAATACAAATTTTGTTTCCTAATTATTTGAACTGAAAATATTTTACATTTAATTGTTTTTACTATGTATATACTTACGATACAAAATCAATATTTGGACATAGTACGTGACCTTCTATAGCCCTGAAAAACTTATCAAGAGCTTGAACTAAAATAGTTGTATCTCCGGCATCTTGTTCAGACTCAACTTTATGTTGCACTAAGTAGAAATATTGATTCATATTATCTTTTATAAAAAGTCTTAACTCTTTTGCTGCAAAGTTTTCGAATATTTCACTGAAACAAATGAAAATAAGGTGGATATACACAAAAATACAAAATATTATTAATAACTAGCCAAACTTATTATTGATGATTTACAATAACTTTCATTAGATATTGATGAAGAACGTAAAAAATTTTCCTCCATCTTTGAAGTTCTTTTGAGATGAAAGAAGTGTACTCATAATTTTCAGTTAATTGGCAACAAAAATATATAGCCAAATGTTAACGGAAACAAGAAAAGTCCTTAACAATACTATTGATTGAATACCTGAAATTGGAAGAAGTTGGAAATTGAATTTGAAATTATCCTAAACAGATAAAATAATTTACAATAAATAAAATTATTTTCCCAAATAGTGGCTAGGTAGGTTACTATTAATTTAGACTCAGATTAATTTTTTTATCAACTTTGAAGAATGCAATCAAAAGTTCAGAGATTAGAATCCAGATGAAATGAAGATGAAATTTTGTTAATGCACACAACATACCAGTTTTCTATATTATCAGACTTTCTGGCGTTATTAATGAACATATCGTAAAATGAAGCAACAACTAAACATAAATCGCTGAAAAAACCATTACAACCCAAATCAACAAAATCCATAATGTCCTTCTGTTCGCTTTGATCTTTCAGCATTACAACTTGTTCTCCTAATTTTCTTTCTGCGCATTTCAAAAACTCCACACAGAGTTGCTCTGCTGGTTCATCTAATTGTAAAAGTAAATCAATTGCTTCCGTCATTTCTTTGGTTGATGCATTCTGATTACAAAATTGTTGGCGAAGTTCATCTCTCAACATTTTAACTATTGCATCACAATCGGCTTTAATACCCTGGATTGAAGGTAAACTCCCATACTGTTTCAACACCCTTTGGGCATGCATGTAGTCTTGGACAGCCTTAAAACTTTTAGATAAATCACCATTCATTATTTCTAGAACAGTCAAACCTGATTGAAATTTTTCTCTTCCATTCTCAACTTCAGAGTGGCTGGCAATTTGAAAAGAAATTGCAATCTTTGCAATAAAGTATGTATTCCAGATAATTTGCTAATTTTCTGGCGACTTCCTTGAAGTGTTGAATTAATCTGATCTGCAGAAGTAGTAATTGAAGACATATTGGCAGCAAGCAAGTCCATTTCAGTTTCCATTTCTTTAAAATCATTTTTCATCTGAGGAATTATCATATATTGCAATTTTAAAAATACAAATTACACAATGTTTATTGAAATTAATCGATTTACTCAACTAATCTGGGAATATGTAAATTTTTGAAAGAGGAAGTTAAGAAATCATAAACTGCCCGTTGTACCTTTTTTATTGTATCTGTTGCGGAAATAAATTTATTATAATTCTCATATACTAGAGTTTGCATATCAGAATGGAGAGTTTGAGTATCTTTAATAATTTCGTTCTCATGATCCATAACTTGTTGCAAAGTACATTCCTGCAATGAAAGTTTTAGTATAGAAGCACAAATTTTATAAGAACCACAAATACCTTAAATAACTTATCTAAATACATATTAGCATTAAAATTTGGTCCATTTAGATCTAGAGGGCTAGAATCTTCCATTTTCGTAGAGGATGAAATTCCAGGATTTTTGATATTTGAATATTTTGATTTTTTCTGACAGATGCTATTAGGAAATGATCAACTTAATTTTATGCATTCATCTACAAGCTAACTTTACTTAAAAGCCATGAACATAGAATTGGCAACGTCGCATCAGCTGATTCTCGAAGACCAATCTGTCGTCGAACATCGGGATAGCTTCATGCATCGTTAAAAAAAAATTTCAGCCTAACTGAAATAAAAAATAATAAAAGTAAAAAAAAAATAGTTTAAACAAAAATTTTAGATCATACAATTATCTATATAAATTATTTATATACTTTTTTCTAAGAGAACTATGTCTGAGTTATAGAGGTTTAAAACATATTTTCATAGTATGTCCACCTTCCCACGTCACCTGTAGGGTAGAGTATAACGCATTTTTTTACGTGGTTGACCAATAGGCCTATTCCATGATCTATTGTGGTTCTATGCAATAAAATTGGTTGAAACGGTTACTAAATTGTTCTTGAACTTTCATTATATTTCTAATATTTATTTTGGCAAAAAGGAACATTTAAAATATATTTTTTTAGCTGAACATACAATTAAAAAAAATCCCATATATAAAGTATTGAACTTAAAATTACATTTCACAATTTAGGTAAATTTACTCCAAATCAGCGTATTGCTGTTCCAGAAATTCAATCGCTCTTATAAAGTTTATATTCAGTTGATGTATGGTGAACAAAAAAAATGTATTTTATTTAATACATTATAGGCTCAGTGTTGTCTTGAAAATAAATAAATATATTAATAAATAACATATATTCCTTTGCTTTTGAAAGCTATTGTCATCCATATATTTTCGAACAACTTTAAGATTTCTTTGATTCTCGAAATAATTACTATTTTTTTATTTCAAATATCTTCTTATTAATAACAGACATTTGTTCTTCTAAAATATTCGTTACGATCAGCATAATCAGTTTCACGACCACCTTTACTACACCATGAAATGAATATCTGACATATGTCATAATATTGCCTAATATTCCCGCCATTTCTTGTAGTGGTATACTAAAGCAAACAGGACGCTTCCCAAAACTTTCGCAGTTTGAAGTTAAATAATTTGAGCTTTTGGTATAAATTCGATATTTGTCAATAGTGTACAGTGTATTACAAGTGTTGATGTTAATAATTTGTTGAAATCTCAACATCAAACACTAAAAAACGAAGTGTTTAGTTTGTTTACAAATTTCAGTGAAACGAAATCAATTTTGTGTTGTTCAAGACTTTCGTAGTTTGAAGATGAATATTTTACGATTTCAGTTCTAATCCTCTATTCATTAATTTTCTATAGTATTATTTCGTGCTAGTGTTGATAGTTTGTGGATAACATAACATCAAATTATAAAAACGAAGTGTTTTGTGTGTACCGATTTAATCGAATCGAGTTTGTGTTGTTTTTTGAGTACGGATTACTTACAAATAATTTGTTTGTGAAATATAATGTAGAGGATAGGTATTCCGTAGATGATTCAGTAAGTTTCAAGCTTGGGATAGGTGAGTTTATTTATAGTAATAAGTATATTTTCTAACTTATTTATTACCGATAACCATCGAATAAACAGATCGCTATTCACAAATCTAACTAACAATAACACATTCTTTCAAAATCCAAACTTTCCTCAAAACAGAATTTTTGGAAGCTATGATTTTATTTATTATTGATAATATTTTAATTATTTGCAACGGGGAGGACTGAATATACCTACAGATTTAATTAAAAATTTCTTATTTCACATGTGTTCCATATTTGAAAAAATTATTAAAGGTATTTCTCTTGAACGTGCCTTTTTGTATAATATACACCAGAAAGCAATTTGTGTAATCTCACTATTTTAAGAGTGTCATGGGATGAGTCCTTAAAGATTTTTGTTGTTGCTGTTTATGTGATGAAGACAATAAAAATATTCTGAACATGCTGTGTTCCATTTTTTCCAATATCTTATTGAATGATTAGACAAAAAAAAAATAATGAAGCCGGACACGAGAAAACTGAATCAAAAAATAAACGAACAAAGCTCAATACTTTCATAAAGTAGTTTGTTTGTTGCTCTAATCAGAAATATAATACTTATTTATACTAAGGTAAATAATTCAATTTGAGTAATTCCTACAGCGTTTCTTTCAAGGTTCCTATTCTCTCAAATAATTTAATAAATTTGGTGAGGCAACTTTTCATGTAAATAAATCCCACTGACTAATAGAGGTATTTTTTACGCAGTGGGGCTTTATCGAAAACATCGTTGTTTTCTTGCAATAATAAATGTTTTACAGTTTTCTGTTACAGAAATATGTGCTCACAATACCCAATATAATATTCTATATATTATACATACTAATAATATTTATTGTTTGTTCACAATATACAAAAATAGTTGAAATAATGCTTGAAAGCTTATAACATACGACTAGGATAGTATACAACTAAGCACAATTTGGCAACACCGATGGACTACGCTCTTCATGGCCTGTAGTAAAGGTGGTCGTGTCAGTTTATTCAATTTATAACGTTCTAGGTTCTTCATCTCGCAAAATATCATTCAATTGTAAATAGTACTCCAGCAGTGTGAGGAAGATTTTTGAAAGAAGGAGAATATTTTAGCTCCTAAATTACTCGCTACTATGCTAAAATACTAGATTGGTACAAAGTAGACTTTAGAAGGATTAAAAATTTCCTTCAGATATACCTATGAAAGTAAGAAAAAGAAAATTTCTTTTCTCTGGTTTGGATACGAATTTCCACAAAATATATCTTCTTCTTCTTCTCTCCTTTCCTTTATCTTAAGTAAGGAAAAAATTTTGGTTTCGCCTAAGCATGTACCCAGATATTCGTTCGTCTATCGAGCCTTTATTCTGTTACATATATTTTGTAATATTCCTTTTTATCTTGACCCTTGTCTATCGCCCACCCTGGATTTCCCTGGGTAAGGATACAATTTAGGACATAGGACGTAGGAACATAGGAAGGACAGGTTATTAGGTTTAACACATATTTGTTAGTAGGTTTTTATTATGATGAAATAAAATCAATTTATTTAAAGTTTAATATTTGATTTATGTAGAAATTCATTAAGAATTATTATTACTTTTTCATTTGTAGAATATATCACTTCGTAACCACAGAATATATACTTAAGGATTGTGTCACAGAACATATTAATTGAGGTATGTTCTGTGGTTGTTTATGTTCTGTGGTAATTCGTTATAATCGCACTCGCAGTCATAAAAACGACATTCGTTGAATGGTTCGTGATGGAGCAGTAGTAACATTACGAAATACTTTAAAACGAGTAGAAGTGGTTCAATAGAATAAATCGTTTCAAAATTGTTTAATAGTGTACTATATAAGCAGCGGTAACTAAATACTATTAGTAGTAACGGTAAGAAGTGTTTGTTACGAATTTCCATCGGCGCTTCACTCCGATTTCTCCCATAATCATAATAAAAACAGTGTTCAAACTAAATCGAATATTTACAATATAAGATTTTAATAAACTGCTAACATTGTAATATATTGACTATATATCATGTACGAACAAGAGGATGGTAAGTTCTCCATGTCAGAAAATATATTGTTTTACTATCGTTTTCCAAAAATTTAGATCAGTTTGATGAAGAAGAGACAGAGGAAATTGGTTCCGAGTTGTGGCAAGAAGCTTGCTGGATCGTTATCAATGCTTATTTTGATGAAAAGGGATTGGTTCGTCAACAGCTGGACAGCTTTGATGAATTTATTCAGATGTCTGTTCAACGCATTGTTGAAGATTCACCTCAAATTGATTTGCAAGCAGAGGCTCAACATACTTCTGGAGAAATCGAAAATACAACTCATTATTTACTTAAATTTGAACAGATTTATCTGTCCAAGCCAACACATTGGGAAAAAGATGGTGCTCCATCACCTATGATGCCTAACGAAGCAAGATTAAGAAATTTAACATACTCAGCTCCTTTGTATGTTGATATTACCAAAACCATTGTGAAAGATGGGGAAGACCCCATTGAGACTCAACATCAAAAGACTTTTATAGGTAAATCATTTATGGTAATCAATATCTCTTGTTTCTTGAATAATATTGACTAACATATATTTTTCAAATATATTATTAACAATTGAAAAACGATTAAAGAGAAAAATTATTGAAAAAGATTTAATAAATATCATTACATTGTTGAAGATAATCGCATTTTTTTCCAATATATTCTATTATTCTAATCTGTATTTTAAATTATTTATTTCTTAAATTCAAGTCTTCATGACATACATTAATTTCAGGAAAGATCCCAATTATGTTACGTTCTACTTTTTGTTTACTGAATGGACTTACGGATCGTGATCTGACAGAATTAAATGAATGTCCATTAGATCCAGGTGGTTACTTCATAATTAATGGTTCTGAAAAAGTTTTGATTGCGCAGGAAAAAATGGCAACAAATACTGTCTATGTATTTTCAATGAAAGATGGAAAATATGCTTATAAGTCAGAAATTCGTTCATGTTTAGAACATAGTTCAAGACCAACATCTACATTATGGGTAAATATGATGGCTAGAGGAGGTCAAGCAATTAAGAAGGCAGCTATTGGCCAGAGGATAATTGCTATTTTGCCTTATATTAAACAGGAAATTCCCATTATGATTGTGTTCCGAGCTCTAGGTAAAATAATGTGTATTTTATAATAAATATTTAGTACTAATGTTTAGTTTTCAGGTTTTGTAGCTGATCGAGATATTCTTGAACATATAATTTATGATTTTGAAGATCCTGAAATGATGGAAATGGTTAAACCCTCACTAGATGAGGCGTTTGTAATTCAAGAACAAAATGTTGCTTTGAATTTCATAGGGTCTAGGGGAGCTAGGCCTGGTGTTACTAAAGAGAAGAGAATAAAGTATGCAAGGGAAATTTTACAGAAAGAAATGTTACCTCACGTTGGTGTGTCTGATTTTTGTGAGACAAAGAAGGCCTACTTCTTAGGGTAATAGTTTGTTTATAAATTACAAATTTTATATAATGTTCAAACATTGATTAAGCATAATTAGTTTAAACATTATGTAACTACTGAATGCAAATTTCACTTGAGTTCTAAATTAATTCAGTATGTGCCTGTACTTCACATAATTTCGTATAATTTATGGCTAACTTTTACAAACTTCTTTAATGCACTGAACATATATTTCAGGCTACTAACCATACATGATACCTCTTAGTTGGTTTAACAATTTTTTTTTAGTACTTAGTACTCTGATAATTGTGTGTGGAGTATTTAATATTGTAGAATTAAGCCAAATATTTTCTATTTTTGAATGTGATATATTTAAAAATCTTCCACCAAGTGTTGTATGAAATCTATTTTTATTTAAAAAGGTAGTAATGTAAAATAGAAATATTTCATTGATTAAATTTCAGGTCGTAATTTCATATTGAATTAGATCTAATATAAATAGATCAAATAATTCATAGTATATATTAGATCTAATGAAATGAATTAGATCAAATACGAATTTAGTTACTTTTAAAAAATAATTATTTACATTGAATAATAAATGACAATCTTTTTTTTTAGGTACATGGTACATAGACTACTTCTAGCAGCTCTTGGAAGAAGAGAATTGGATGATCGTGATCACTATGGAAACAAAAGACTAGATCTTGCTGGACCACTGTTGGCCTTTCTATTTAGAGGGTAATTATTTTATTTTAAATTGCCATTGCATTATTTTCAACAACAATTACTTTTTCAGTCTTTTCAAAAACTTAATAAAAGAAGTTAGAATGTATGCACAGAAATTCATTGATAAAGGCAAGGACTTCAACCTTGATTTAGCAATTAAGACAAAACTAATAACTGATGGTCTACGTTATTCATTGGCTACTGGAAACTGGGGAGATCAGAAAAAGGCGCATCAAGCCCGAGCTGGAGTATCTCAGGTGTTAAATCGCCTTACGTTTGCATCAACGTTATCGCATTTACGACGTGTCAATTCTCCTATTGGTAGAGATGGCAAATTGGCAAAACCTCGTCAATTGCACAATACGCTGTGGGGCATGATCTGTCCTGCAGAGACTCCTGAAGGAGCTGCTGTCGGCTTAGTTAAAAATTTGGCACTTATGGCTTATATTTCTGTAGGTTCTCAACCTTCTCCTATTCTTGAATTTTTAGAAGAATGGTCTATGGAAAATTTAGAAGAAATTGCACCTTCAGCTATTGCCAATGCTACAAAAATATTTGTTAATGGATGTTGGGTAAGTGAAAAGAATAAAATAACTTAAGTTAACAGCAGGACCTTGACTGAAGTATTTCAAATGAGATAAATTTATACTGAAAACATATGATATTGAAAGTAAAATATTGGTTTTTCATTCTGCATCATTATGTTGTAAATAGTACTTTTGATACTTTCATTATGAGGCATAACTTGTAGATCAGATTTTTAAAGATACAGTGAAACTTCAATTAATAATATATAATGCATTTTAGGTTGGTATACATAGAGATCCTGAACAGTTGATGGCTACATTAAGAAAGTTACGTCGTCAGATGGATATCATTGTGTCTGAAGTATCAATGATTCGGGACATTAGAGACAGGGAAATTCGTATTTATACTGATGCGGGAAGGATTTGTAGACCTCTTTTGATCGTTGAAAACGGCAGTTTGCTCTTAAAAAAGAAACATGTTGATATGCTTAAAGAGAGAGATTATAATCATTACGGTTGGCAGAATCTTGTGTCATATGGTGAGTTACATGAAATATCTGTAGTTCTATAGTAATTATCTGCAAATTAAATATAATTATTTAATTTGCAGGCGTGGTGGAATATATAGATACATTAGAAGAGGAAACGGTTATGATAGCTATGTCTCCTGATGATTTGAGACAAGAGAAAGAATATGCTTATTGTACAACTTATACCCACTGTGAAATTCATCCTGCCATGATATTGGGAGTGTGTGCTTCTATTATTCCCTTCCCTGACCACAACCAAAGCCCCAGGAATACTTATCAAGTAAGATATTTTAATCTAAAGTGTATTACTTTGCAAGTGATAATTGGAAGTAGGGAAAAGTATTCTGAATCATTTAATGAAATGTTCATAAATTGGTGCAATTTTGAAATTAGTTACCTATTGGTGTGTAAAATTGAGTTTGAGTTGAAATATTTACATTTATTGCAAATTCAGAAGAAATGAACTCTGCTGAGGAAGTTCTCTATTCCTGAAAGTATTATAGAAGGAATCCCATATTTATAAAACTCTGGTATATCTTCTAGGAAATCATACTGATTATAGTATACTAATTGATATATACCTATATTGTACTAGTTAAAAGTCTACACAGTTACATTTTGGAATATATTTAACAATATAATTTTAATCATACATCCTTTTTACATAGTACCTCTTAAATTGGTTGAATTTCTCATAAATTTAATTTTTACTTCCAGAGTGCTATGGGTAAGCAAGCTATGGGAGTCTATATAACCAATTTCCACGTACGAATGGACACCTTAGCTCACGTGCTTTACTATCCTCACAAACCTTTAGTAACCACACGTTCTATGGAATATTTGAGATTCAGAGAATTACCTGCGGGCATTAATAGCATTGTGGCTATTGCTTGCTATACTGGGTATAATCAAGAAGATTCTGTTATTTTAAATGCTTCTGCAGTTGAGAGAGGATTCTTCAGGTAGGGCAATAAGAAACATTATTTGGTCTGGATAATTATCTTGAATGTATCATTCTTTCAGATCTGTGTTTTACCGTTCATATAAAGATGCCGAATCTAAAAGAATAACAGAGCAAGAAGAGCAATTTGAAAAGCCCACCAGGCAAACCTGCCAGGGAATGAGAAATGCCATTTACGATAAACTTGATGATGATGGCATTATCGCTCCAGGCGTTCGTGTGTCTGGTGATGATGTGGTTATTGGCAAAACTATGACATTACCTGAAAATGATGATGAGGTATACTTATATTTATAAAATTTCAGTTTCTATTTTTTAGTTTATTTTATTCTGTATGAGATATATATGGGTTTTTTTTTTAGTTGGAAGGAACCACAAAAAGATATACGAAAAGGGATGTTTCAACTTTCCTACGTAATAGTGAAAGTGGATGTGTTGACCAGGTTATGTTAACTCTCAATTCTGACGGATATAAATTTTGCAAAATTAGGGTAAGATCAGTACGAATACCGCAAATAGGTGATAAGTTTGCATCTAGGCATGGTCAGAAAGGTACTTGTGGAATTCAATACAGACAAGAGGTGGGTTATTGTAAAGTTTTCCTGATATTTTTCGTTCGAAATAATTCAGAGTTATCAACTTCCTACATGTGAAAAGCTGTGTTATTGACTATAGTGCCAGTTCTAAAAACATTTACTACACTTTGACAAATGCTAATGATTCGCCAAATGTCAATAGCAATTTTAATTAACGAGTCATCAATTTTTAAAAATTATTTGTAAAAGATTGGTTCAAGCTTTTGCATCGAAATTTTTTCCAAATTTATACTTGAGAAATTTCAATTTAGTTTAAAAAATTGTGAATATTTTTAATTCTTGGTGCTCTCATAAAATACCTATTTTTAAAAAATTACTTATTATAGTGACCTGAATGTTCTAACGATTTAAAATTGCAGGATATGCCTTTCACCTGCGAGGGACTCACTCCTGACATAATCATCAACCCTCACGCTATTCCCTCTCGTATGACAATTGGTCACTTGATTGAGTGTATCCAAGGTAAAGTTTCTGCCAATAAAGGCGAAATTGGCGATGCCACACCATTCAATGATGCAGTAAACGTACAAAAAATCTCAACCCTCCTGCAAGAGTATGGGTATCAATTAAGAGGAAATGAAGTGATGTACAATGGTCATACTGGTCGTAAGATCAACGCCCAAATTTTCTTGGGTCCAACCTATTATCAACGTCTAAAGCATATGGTGGACGATAAGATTCACTCTAGAGCTAGAGGACCGCTGCAAATTTTAGTTAGGCAACCTATGGAAGGAAGAGCTAGGGACGGTGGACTCCGTTTTGGCGAGATGGAGCGAGATTGTCAGATTTCCCATGGCGCTGCCCAGTTTTTGAGAGAAAGGTTATTTGAAGTATCTGATCCATATAGAATACACGTGTGCAATTTTTGCGGTTTAATTGCTATAGCTAATATGCGAAATAATACGTTTGAATGTAAAGGCTGTAAGAATAAGACTCAAATATCTCAGGTTAGATTGCCTTACGCAGCGAAACTTTTGTTTCAAGAATTGATGTCTATGAATATTGCTCCACGACTTATGGTTTTATAAGATTTTAGTATAAAGGTACTATTTGAGACTGTTCTGATATATGTCTTAAGTTTGTAAGATATTGAAAGTATTTTATTTTGGTATTTATAAGCATAAGTGGAAAAAAGTTTGAGAAATACTGTTAAAAAGAGACTTGTGGAAAAATGTTTGAGAAATACTGTTAAAAAGAGACTTGTAGAATAAATGTTTTAATACATATTGGGTATTCATCTTCTTTAATGTACTAAAGAAGTTTTATTGCATATCTTCTGATTATAAAAATTTTTTCCTACATGGAATTTTTTTGGTTGAAATGAGGTTTTAGCTGATGTAATAATTCTTGATGCACAATGGTTATTTTAAGATTTTGGCATTGATCGCCTACACTTCTGTATTAAATTATATTATCTATAGTATAGATTAATATAATTTAAGATTGTATTGAAGATTTTACACTATAGATGAAAAATATATTGAAAAGGTTTTTCCAATCCATAATGTATGTGTGATGTGCCATACTCAAAAACATTTCAACTTGTATAACCAATCTTAACGATCGAAGGTATTTTGTACAATCATTGACAACTCGATACCAATTTTTTTCACCTTCAGCAACGTAATTTAGCATATCAAATATGTGAAAAATATATTGTTACGCCTCTGGGGTTCGACGGATGAATTGCAATAACCATACGAGGTATGCTCAAAAGAAAAGGTGAATTTTGAATTTTTTCGAAAAGTATTTATTTATTCATTAATATCCATGTTGTTCCCTTCAGAGTAATCTGTCTAAGACATAACGAGCACTTATTCCAGCGTTATCTCATCAATTGTGGCAAAACGCTTTCATTTCATTGGTCTCTTTAGTTTTGGGAATAGGTAAAAGTCGCAGGGAGCCAAATCTGGTGAATACGGTGAATCCAAAATTCCTATCGTTTGAGCCGTATTCTTCACTCGAACGTTGCATAACTTCCTTGTAGTGTACGACCTGTTGGCAAGTGCACCACGACGTTGTAATCGAAGAAAACAGTTAGCATAACCTTCACATTTGATCGACTTTGCTTGCTTTTTTCGGTCTTAGCTCTTCTGAACGCTTTTTGGTCATTGGATGTGACAATTGGAATCACTGGGCCTTGGTTTCGATGTCATAACCATATGCCCACGTTTCGTCGCCCATTAAAGCAGTTCAGAAGTCATTGACATCACTCAACAACTCCTGAGCGATCTTAATGTGACCTTGCTTTCGCTCAAAATTTACCAATTTCGGAACTTCGCTAGCACATGTTTCATGCTCAAAACATACGAGAAAATTGCTTGGAATGAACCGATTGATCTGTCAACATCCGCTGCAACTTCCCTAGTATTGATTCGACGATTTTTCAAAACCATTTTCTTCACTGTTTCGACGTGTTCTTCGTTTGTTTGCGTGAACTCTCTCCATAACGTTCATCGTCATCAACATCTTCTGTAAAGCGCTTATACCATTCATAAAAACAAAGTAGACCTCACAAATGCCCCAATCAACATTGTAAGTCCATTGAAGCAATTTATTCCATTTTTAACGCAAAATTTAATACAGATTCTTTGATCCATTTTTTACGAAAGTAAAAATTCGAAGAACACAAAAATGTGCTAACTGCGAAAATTGAGAATTCCATTTTTCTTTTGAACAGACCTCGTATTTAAAAATCGACAAACAATTCTTTAAACTGAAATAATAAATACTACAAAAACGCCACTTTTCTTTCTTACTTCACTGTACTGTAGGTATCTGTAACTGTAATTCTCACCGTAACTTTCCTCTGATATTCTTACTGTAACCGAGTCTCATAACTCAGTCTCATATTCTGTCCCTGGCTTATATTCTCAAAAACCTTGTTTGTTTTAAATTCTTGGAAATTTGAAAAAAAAAATACTTGTGCGACTTCTTGTCTCAATAAGAATCTGATGATGAAAATGCTCATGTTATAAACCAAAATTTGAAGAAAGTACTGCTCATATATTTTTATTTATTGAACTATTAGAGATTTTTTTTTGGAAATACAACTAATAGGTATTATTGAATAGAAAAATGAACAAATATGAAATGGTAAAATGTTTTCAGAAAAATTGAAAATTATTTCAATTGAGAACATGAATTCTGCTTTGAAATCACTTCTTCGTAATATAAAATAATTAACTTGGCAACAAAATTATGAAAACATTGTTTTTGATTATATTATTTATTTTACAAAATTTATACAATTTTAAACTAATCTATATTCCTATCATCTATAAAATAAATAACTCAAAATTATAAATACTAAAAATCTATCGACACTTGAAGCTGATCTGGATACTCCATTGTTACCAAATAGAAAAAAATTTTTGGTTTCTGAAAATGAAGCAAAATGTTAGAAACCATAATGCATTCAATATTCAAAATACTTACTTTTCTGTTCATTTGGGTCTCTTACCCCGCACTGCTTATAAGAAATTTTTGTCTTTCTTTTTTCATTAATATATCCAGGAATATAAAGTGAAGGTGACTCCAGCCTTCCTAAAGAGAGAAGCCTATTGAAGTCTTTTTCCAGTTTGCTTGCAATAGGTCCTTTGAAATGCAATAAAAGTTGTACACATGCGTTATTGTGCAACACTTTCGTCTTTCTGGAATCAATAGTAATGAACCATTCTGGTATCCCCATTACTTCCCTTATGTCTCCAATAAATTGAGCTCTGAAAAAAATTAAATTCAATATTGTATTTTATTAATTCTCATTTGTGAAAAAATTATGGGTCGCTATTAAATTATCATATTTTCAAATATAATTCAAAAACTTAAAGCTACGCTAGTTTGAGTCATGACCTTAAAATTTATATATGAATGTAATAACTCTAACTGAAGTTTTATTAATTTGCACTTCGCTGAAAGTATTTCTTTTTACCAGAAAATCAACTCGTGGTGTAAATTTCAATACAAAAATTGTTCTTACTCTAAAAAACTTTTAAATGTCGATTTATCTATTGTACCGTTATTTAACAAAAAGTCTATAACGCAAAGATATACAATTTTGAATAATACTGTTAAAAGAACAGCTTTTACTTCATATCAACATACAATACGAATCTAGGCGGTTTTTCAATGTTGGCATATTTAATAATATCATAGTCAGGTTCTATGTTGGCACAAGCAAATCTCTCTGGTCTTCTGTTTGGGCTCAAAATAACTATCGATCTCCCGACAGCACTGACAGGTCCTTCCAGGGGAAAGTTGGAATCTGTAAACACTTTCCTTTGAAGTCCAATATCGATAGTACCAAGCCGTGCAGACAAATCTCCTACGTGACATCGTAAAGGATTTTCTGGTCCACATTCTTGGTCATATAGTTCAGTCTGAAAAATGTAGAACCATTGTTTTTGTCACTATGAGGTTATGTTATCATAAATGTTATGATAGGAATAAGGGAACAAAATTCGGCATGTCACTCATTGTGACATGGCCGAATTTAAATCAATTCGTAAGTACTAAAATGTAGACTCCCAGAACAGTTTTATAAGATTAATGTACGTTTATGTACTCTATATTAGAAATGCTTAAAATATGATTTTTGTAGGTACTTACATTCAAAGGATCTGCAAGTTGGGTATAATAAGGATTCCATATATAACCACCAGCAACACATCTGGTATTTTGAGTTTTAACTGCAGCATCTACACCAACGGGATTGACGTATATAGCCCAGTTATGATTTCTGGTCTGAAAATAAATTGATTAGATTTTTTCAACATCGTCCCAATCACGCTTACCATATTTCTGTCATTTTTTCCTGGATATCTCAACTTGATTTCAATTGTAGTGTCACTTTTACTTCCATCTCGGTGAATTAGTTGCCTCTAGAACAGGAAATTGAGGAAAGTGAGAAAGAATTATTTCACTATGTTATATAATAATAAGATCTTCATTCCCAACAGGTATTATACCCAATTACAGCAAATAATAACAATGTTGAATAATAACTAAATAAATAAAATGAAAGAAATATTACAAATAGCTCAATCTAATCTGAAAAACTACAATAGTAACTAGTAACTAAATAATAGAATTTAATGAAATATTACAAAGAACGCCATATAAATCAATTCCTGTCAATCAAGGCAAATCGAATGTCACAATAATTATTAGCAACTCTATTAAAGTAGACTCCATAAACCAAATGGGGGATTGTATTAGTGAGTTCGTCCTTGGATACTTTAGGTGGAATAATCCTGTAGTACGAGAATTTTGCCTAAGAACACGACATTTCAAAGCGGACAAGAGAGGAGGACAATCAATACTGTTTTGCAGTAATTTGTGCAAAAATTTGAATGTCAAAGTTTCTTCTTCTCCTACCCTGCAACGAGATTAAACTAATTCAACTCAATAATTCGTCATTATTGATTGATTCCTCTCTGTGGATAAACTTTATCCTCCCTCTCTAAACTAAGGATTTCAAGAACCTTCTCTGAATGGCCTCAAGATGGCGTTGATGGCTATTGTAATTAGGATGCGAGATCATGCTGCCATACTTTAGTTTGCTACGGATTAGGTCATTAAATATTCTTGCAAATGTTGTGGAATTATTGAAATATTTGCCATTGCGTATAACGAATCCATATATTTTCGAGGCTGATAAAATGAGTTGGGTGATGTGTGGAATGAAGGAAAGCTTCTAATTGAAGATCTCTCACCTTATCAGAACGAGTAAGAACCTGACCACCGACTATAACCACACTCAATTCGATCGTTTTTCCTTGTGAAAGAGACAACATTACACTTTGACACATTCAAACTCAAATAATAATTAATTATGTTATAGATGAATAGAGTATAGTTATGAATACCACAGTAATAACGTACCATCCTCATGTAACCAAAAGCATAACCTTGTGGATGATGAAAAGATGCTATCGCCCTAAGTTCTCTAGCTTCGGAAGGGCTATAACCCCTCTCAATCGAAGAACATGTCCATCTATCTTCTGTTACCTAAAATAAAATCGTATTAGTTCGATAGTAATTTTTGGAAAGTGCTTCATTACCTTCTTGTGTATAACTACAGATCTTCCAATAATACTTCTAGGACCAAATAGCGGTAACATTGTATCGTTGTATGAAATTTTGAATATTGTATGATTGTCTAGACTACCGAATTTGCCACTAAGGTCGCCCATTTCGTATTGGTCTGGAGTACCTTCATATAACCTTGGTGAAGAGGCTGGGTCTACATTTAGTGGATTCCAATGGTCATACAGAGTACTTGCCTCACAAGGAAATTCTAAATTCTCCTCGACTGGTACCTAATTTTATTAAAAGTATTTAATCATTAAACAAGTACTAAGCTGAACAGTTACTTACCACATGGATGTGATAACCACTATTATCTTTCAAGCCTTCTAGAGATACTTCTACGTTAGTAATATCATATTCTGTTTGTTGAATAAATTCTATTCTGCCATTAACACTCAATTCGTTTCCATTCGGAAACCAATCCCTGACTACTGCTTTTCTTCTGTACACCCCTCCTATCCTACAATATTATTCGGTTTAACTTCAGTTCATTTGCAAGAAGAAACATAATTACTTAGAGCATGCTAATCGTTCTCCTCGTGCTTTTGGACCAAAATCATCATATAACACCAAAGATTTTCCTAGGATACTATGATAACCTGTCAGAGGGAGGGAAGACTCGGTCCACATTTTTCTCGAAATTCTATCTGCGTCTTTTATTCTTCCGGCAATATCTATAGTACCTTGCCTTGACGATAAATCACCTAGCCGACATATACCTACACTTTTTAAATTGCATGTTTCCATTGGATCAGATTTGTTATCGAAGTCAACCTGAAATTATAATGAATACTTAGGTGTAATAGAAAATATACTATGTAACATATGAATATATCGTAATTTTCTAAATCTAAAGTGGGCAATATCATCATGAAAAACAATTTAAAAATATTATTACGAGAGCTAGCAACGTCGGGAAAACAAGCATCCCACCTGTACATCTAAAATATCGCTTTTTCAAATCATTTTAAGAAGTTTTGTTTTCTTTTATTATTCTTGTTGAACTTTTTGAAACATGAATCTATTATTGCCAGATATTTTTATTGTTGATTAAACCGTGTCAGACACTAATTTTGAATTGAAAAAAAAATTTTCTAAATATTTCAGTATTGCTGAAATTTTTATATGATGTTATTTCAGTATCTAAAGACCTAAAATTAATTTGCCAAACAATAATTCGATTGATAATCCTTCAGCCAGGCCGATTTAAAAGTGAGAAGTGATGTGGTATAATTTTGCTTGGTCTAGGAATAGTTGTCGAATAAATTGAATAGAAATTATTTTTTGGCAAATTAATTTTAGGTTTTTAGATACTTGAATAACATATAAAATTTCATCCATACTGAAATATTTTGAAAAAAATTTTTAAAAAAAATTTTTAAATTCAAATCTAACGCTTCATGTTTCAAATAGTTCAATAAAAATAATAAAAGAAAAACAAAACTTGAAATGATTTGAAAAATCGATAGTTTACCTTTACAGGTAGGATGCGCGCTGATGAACGGAAGCACTACCGCCAGCCAGATAGCCCATATGACGCCCGGAGAGTGAGGGAGATAGCATATCTAAAAACTGCCTATCTGAAATTCTCTCTCACAAACGTTGCTAGACTATATAGTCATATATTGACTTTCTAATTTCTTGGAATTCAAAAAAAACTGTAAGTAAATAAATTCGAATATTGGAAGAATTGGTTCGTTACTTTCTAATAATGCATAGTATTATAGAGAAAAATACACTTTGTTTTTAAAGTCGCAATATAATTCTCTCCATAATATTACAGATTTAAAGTTCAATTGGTACTAACTTGGAATGGATTATACACTTGTCCTGAACTCAAGCATCTTCCAGTCCAATTATAAAAATCTTTTCCGGGGGGGAACTCATGAATTGCCCATCTATGACCAAAAGAATTATTCAAGGATGCCCCGTCTGCGTGTACTAGATATTCAATCAATATTGAAGTATCAGCCCAAGGTTCGTCTTTGATCTGTCTAAATAGCAACCTTCCTACAGTAGGATATCTGAAGAGCACTTCAGCTGTAAATATTTGTTTCTGGTACAAGAAATTACTCTCATAGAGATTGATACTTCCGCATATCCACGGCTCTTGCGGTATCTTGTCGGGGTATTGTGTATTCCTAAAATAAACAATTCAAATTTATTTTCGGCGAACGATGTTCAATAGAACGATATTGACTTACTTATAAATCACTAAGGATCTGTGAACGATTGATTGGGGACCCCTCAATGGAAGGTACACATCCCAATATGATCCTGCTAATTCTTGGCCGTCCACAAGCCGCGAAATATTGTTCCGGCGTAAAAGTTTTCCAGACAAATCACCAATAGCATATTGATTTTGGGTTCCGTAACCTGAAGAGATAAATTAACATTGAAATATTTAGAATGTTTCTTTCTCATGTCAACAGTAGTTCGACATACAGAATCAAAAATCATTTTGTCGAGATGTACCAAAACTTCAATTTCAAGCGAAGTTAAAAATCAGAACTATTCACATTAAGGAGAATTAATGAGTCAATTTCTCTTGCATTCTGGGTGAACTTTTGGTCCTACACATTTGGTTAGAGTTTGCTAGATGTTTCTAGTCGAAGACATTCAGTGTAATTGGGCGCTAAATATTTCTACTAGAATACAGTTGGCATGATACAATGCTGAATATTTTTAGCCGAAATAATTTGTTTATTTTGTATGCTACATATTTCTAGTCAAATCATGTGCTAGAGATTTCTAGACTTGTTTTGAGTTGTGTTAACCATTTCTAGTCTTATAACTTAATTCGAGTTGCGTACTAGATATTCTAGTCCAAGGTATTTAATTCGTGATAATATATTTATAGTCGAATAAATTCGGTACGATTGTACGCTAAAAATATTTAGCAAAAGGTGCGATTGGGAGCTTGATATTCCTAATGGAAGACATATTAATAAAATTAAGAAATTTTGATAAATTAACAATAATCCTATTTTTAAAAATGATAGTCGTTAGTCATTTTCTAAATTTTCCAAAGCTGAATATGAAAAATTAATTAATTTATTCATTTATTTACAAATACACCACTCAACAGCTTGGGCCAATTACTGAGTGGGAAAATACAATATAGTTTACAACTTGAAAAAAACTAGAAATAATATTAATAATCTACAAACAATACACTTGAACGAAAGCTCTGTGGTGCTAGCTGACATTAAAGCTCACCCACAAGATGAAGGAAAAACTAATATTCAAAAAACTTATAACTAAAACTAAAAAACAGTCAGGCGAGAGCTCGTCTGATATCGCCAGGCACGCATGCAAATATGTCGATGACGTCATGAAAAGGCTCAAAGTCACCACAAATCTTATGAAGTTGTGAAAAAGCCAGAACATTAGTACGAGCCAGAGGTGGATAAAAAATGTTCATATTTCTACAACATATTCTCGGAACACGGAAATTTATGAGGGAAAGAAGAAAAGAACAATCAACACAAAATCTTATCAGCTTGTCTGTATACTTGTGTACACTAAGTATACACTAGCATATTCTAGTTTTGAAATTCATAGTTGATTCAGATTGAGAGAGCCAGTTAGAATTTCTTATTACAAAACCTAATGTTCTGTAATAACTTGAAACAATATCATTAATGTGAGTAATAAAAGTTAATTTTGTGTCTAAAGTTACTCCTAAATCTCTGAATTCGGACATCCATTGATTTTATTACTATTCACATTGTAGTCGAAATGAACTATACTTTTTTTACGAGAAAGACATTATGTTGCATTTAGAAATATTCCCAAATATTTCCTACGTGTTTCAAGTGATGAAACATTAAATCTTGTAATACCATAAATATTTCAAAAATCGTCTTTGCACGGATTTAAGATTCCTTATATTACACAAGTATCCTGTATACTTGTGTACACTAAGTATACACTAGCATATTCTAGTTTTGAACGTATTAAGGTATTGTATAGGAGCATAGTTGATTCAGATTGAGAGAGCCAGTTAGAATTTCTTATTACAAAACCTAATGTTCTGTAATAACTTGAAACAATATCATTAATGTGAGTAATAAAAGTTAATTTTGTGTCTAAAGTTACTCCTAAATCTCTGAATTCGGACATCCATTGATTTTATTACTATTCACATTGTAGTCGAAATGAACTATACTTTTTTTACGAGAAAGACATTATGTTGCATTTAGAAATATTCAGTGTCAGTAGATTTCTTTCACACTACTGATTCAAATTTGAGATATCATCTTGAAGAATGTGGCAATCACTTACTGTTGAAATTTCGCGAAATATCTTACAATCGTCCTCATGTAGAAGAAAATTACAGTTCATGTTAGAGCAAATGTTGTTAAAAAAATATTGAAAAGAAGCTGACCCAAAACAGAACCTGTGGAACCCCCGACTCGGCAATAAATTTCTGTGACTTGAAACCGTGGTACTGAACAAATAATTGTCTTGACGTTAGGTATGTTAAAAAAAAATAACAAATTCATCTGAGAGTCCAAAGCGACTGAGTTTCTGTAGAAGAATACCATGATCTAATCTATCAAATGCTTTAGAAAAATCTGTATAGATTACGTCTACTTGTGACAAATGACCAAAACTATTTGCAATATATTGTGTTATACACGTAAGGTTAGTAGCTGTTGACCTACCGTAGGTCAAGCCGTGTTGGTCATTCGTTAAATGGGTCCTAAAGTGTGAATACAAAATATTATAAAGAACATTAATTTTACCATATTTGCTTACCATTTGGTGGTTGTCCTGCAATGTTAACTTTTAATGGATTATAAATATACTTTGTGGTTAAACACGCATTTTCAGTTTGGCCAACTGTCTTAGACGGTTTGATTGGCAGCTCGTGGATTTTATAACCGGCAACAGATGAACTGTATACTAATCTTGTTTCCAAATCGCCTCTCGATGTAGTCAAGTTGAAGTTGATGAAAGTTGGTTCAAATATTGTATGCTGCGTGAAAGTAACAGACCCCTTAACACCACCAGATTGAATTATAGCCCTAAAAATTGTGGTAAAGAAAATTTTCTTGAACGTGCATTGTGAACTTACATAGCATTGATGGAACTTTCGTACCGAATATTGGCACAAGACAGAAAAACATCTTCATGGTTCTTTTCGAATATAACTAAATACAATCTTCTTTGTGGTCCCGTTAAATCATTTGGTAGTAAAATCAACTCGTTATCTCGATACAAAGTTTTGTATTTATTTTTATGATGATCTAGAGATATTTTCACTTTACCCAATCTGTAGTCAATGTCTCCGATTGCTCTACCGCTACCTCTATCATCAGGATCGAACACCAATTGTAAAATATCACAATTCTGTTCGGATCGATCTTGTTCCGAATCAAGGATATCTGTCACGTAAATTTTCCACCTATGTTCGGTAAGGTCCAGCTTCTTCTTGTCGTGATTTTCCTTATTTCTCACATGATATAAATCAGTTGTTATAAGCATATCACTGCGATTGTCTTTGGTATAAAACCATCTAAAATAAACATGTCCAGATATTGGTGTATTGAATCTAGCTATTGCAGTTTTTTCTTTGGTTTTATCTGCTATAATAATAGAGGAACATATTCTTCTGTTAGTATCTACGTTTCTCAATAAAATAGATTTTCCGTAAAGCCCTAAATTGCCTTGGATCGTTAAGTTATTGGTAAGATAGTCCGTTGTTTTGTTATCAGGAAGAACAAGGTAACCCAGTACATCGTCTAAGTTTATTAAAGCTTTGCCTAGGATTTCGTTGTCACATCTGTTTTCTATAATGGTGTAGTCAACGGGAAATTCGTTAATGCTCCAAGACCATACTTGACTAGGATATTGTAAGGTTGCCTCCAGATGAGTCTGTATTTTGATATCATGTTGGTTGATGTTTGTGAATGTGAAGGTTCCATGGAGCCCCTCATCGGATATGTAACTTTTTAGTTCTAATGCATTTCCCAAACACAGCCCTAAAATTTGAAATACACATAAAATTATAAATAATTGATAGACTCAGTCGTTAGTACACTATAATTTATTATGGTGAGAACACACGATTCAATTTTTATTTTGTTTATTATCACAATTTGATACTTTTTTTATATTGAAATTTTTATGAAAATAATGGGCGTTTTTTTTAGAGGTGTAGAATTTTAAGTTGGCATTACTGTTGAAGATCGCAACCGATTTAACAGCTGAGAAGTGATTTACTCTCAGTTTGGTTTGGCAATTCATCATGAATAGACTCACGCCTGAACAACGCTTGCAAATAGTGCAATTTTGAAAATTTCGAAAATAATGGTTCTGTACGGAATATGTATCGCGCACTACGTCCATTTTATGTTTTATGCACTTCTGGTTGAATGGCTACGCCAACAAACAAAACAGCTGCATTTAGAGTGAAGATAATCCTCAAGTGTATGTCAAAACACCGTTACATCCAGAAAAACTGACTGTTAGGTGCGCTTTATGGGCTGGTAGAATCATTGGTCCGTACTTCTTCGAACACGATGATGGCCAGAACGTTACAATCAATGGTGATCGGTATGGTATGGGAGCCATGATTACTAACTTTTTCATTCCTGAATTGAACAACCATGATGTCCAGGAGCTGTGGTTTCAACAAGACGGCGCAACATGTCACACAGCTCGTGCCACAATCGATTTACCACATTTTTGCCACATTGAGAGACACGTTTGGTGACCGCCTAATTTCACGTTTTGAACCTTTGAATTGGCCTCCAAGATCTTGTGATTTAACACCGCTAGACTACTTTCTGTGGGGCTATGTAAAGTCATTGGTCTATGCGGATAAGCCACAAACGCTTGACCATTTGGAGGACAATATTCGCCGTGTTATTGCCGATATACGGCCACAAATGTAAGAAAAAGTCATCGAAAATTGGACGTTCAGATTGGACTACATCCGAGCCAGCCGTGGCGGTCATATGCCAGAAATCATTATTCAAATGTAATGCCACAAGATTATCTTTCGAATAAAAAAAAATTCTTGTCAATCGAATGATCCATCGTTGTTTATTGCAATTTGAAGTTCTATACCTCTAAAAAAACACCCTATATTAATTCGTACCAGTTCGCTTGTTCTATTTGTTATGTTAAATTTCATAATAATCAAATCAGAACGGCTGTGCATGATTTTAAAAAATAATATAATTGTGCTCTATGTCAAATAAGAAGTAATTAGTTTTAGGCGTTCATGTAGGTCAGTCCTAAGAACATACCATTTAAGGTATGTTCTTAATACTTTTAAGTAATTATAGTTTATAATAATACAGAAGATTAATATGAAATATATAATGATTTGAAAAATTTTAATAAGAAAACGCGATTATCCTGTTCAATACTAAATAACACTCGAAACTTTTTCATTGATTTTGTGTTTCGCCACGAGATTCGTCATTTTTCTTAAATACTATTAAAAAAGTTTTAAGTGTTATATAATGTTATATTATACCTCTCAATAAAAGTATGTAGGTATATACATACTTTTAATAACTGACAATGAATTCCTGCTTATACCTCTTGGTGAAATATGATTATATAAAACTTGAATCAAACTCTTAGCTTAATGCTTCACAAATATTTGTGAAACAAACTCTAAGCTTAATGTTTCACAAATATTTGTTAAACATTAAGCTAAGAGTTTGGTTCAAATGTTTATTTTTTATAGGTACATACTTTTATTGAGAGGTACATGTAAGCACCAGATAAAAGAAGGAAGCAATCAGTTAGAATCAAAAATATTTATATAAATGATAATCTACGGAACTTATCAAAAAATTTATAATAATAATTCATGTATTAATTATTTATATGTAGCTGGATCATATTCACAAAGATCAGTAGGTACAAGATTTATTATATAGCACCAGAAAAGCAATTTTTCAGCAGCAAAGCGGTTGAATGGGTAATGATGAAAACTTATATATCTAATAAATTTAATTTTTATCGAAATTAATGATCTTTTTCTATGTGATAAAAAAAACATTGCTGAATTCATACAAATTCAGCAAATCATTTTCGAAAATTTATAATAATTTTCAACAATAATCAATAATCTTATTGTTTGTAATAAATATATTTTTACCATATTTTACTCAAGTATTTGAGTAAAATATAGTAAAAAATAAATTTCAACAATTAACGTTTTGCATAAAATGGCTAGTCGGTATTATAAAGTAGGTTCGAAAAGAGGAAATAACTAATTACTTTTAGTTATATTGAAAGGGGGATATATGCTATCTAGGTTTGATATATAGAAATAAAATAAATTAATAAATAGCATACTAGACATATCCAGTTCTTCTAACCTAAATAAAAATCATAATAAAGTAAAATTAATTAAAAAGTTTTTAATTGCAAATATAAGAAAGTCCTTGGTAAGTAGGTTATTAGAGGAAGAAGTGATTGACTTACCTAAAAGAATATTCCAAATAATAATGTTACACATATTAACTCATAAATTGACATTTACAAAATAACATTTTTTTAAATTTAGTCACTTTCACTTTCGCACCAGTTTCGCTTAATATAGGGAAAACATGAATTTCTGGGGCAAACGGAGGTATTTTATCATTCTTACACATGCTGTGTGAAGGCAGTAAACCAACTTATGGTAGTTAAATAGCGTGCATTCTGTGTGAGGTCGTCATTTCGCTATTCCCTACCAACGGTTCTTGCGTTTCTTACCTGTTGGTTTAATGAAAGTGTTTACCTGTGCGAGAGAGATGGATAAAACATATGGACAAGATCCGGATCATTTGTGAATGGCTGTTGTCACAATGGAATTCCATGTATTGTTTGTTTCTTTTGTGACTGGCGAATACCCAACATTTTTCTTACAAGAAGTTGTTAACTCGTACTATAAATGCAATGTTTTGAAATCTCAACAACTATAATAATAATAGTAATCTTTATTGTTTCTGATTAAATTTGCGAAAGAAATGCGGAGGTTCAGCTAAATGCTGTTTACTCTTACGCCAAAAAAATGCAATCATATATAATTCAACTGACAATTCAAACATTTTCTTCAAGTTGTTTTTTAAATGTATTTACATTTACAAAGTTTTTAAAAAGGATCCAGATTATCATTAAAAATCTTATCAGTCTTACAATAATTATAAATTTATTAGTCTTATAAATCACTTGTCAATGTCTATTAATGACTATTGTTCTTACGTACATTTATATAATGTACATATTTTCCTTTTCACCAGGAGTTCATTTGAATATGAAGGACTCTTTGAATTCAATAATATATATATATATATATATATATATATATATATATATATATATATATATATATATATATATATATATATATATATATATATATATATATATATATATATATATATATATATATATATATATATATATATATATATATATATATATACAAATATGTGAAATTTGAGAATTTAAATTACATTTCAAAAGTTTTGAACTAGACTGGGATTCGAAACCAGGTCTTCAGGTTTACGCCCCACTGCTTTGGACCGCTAAGCTACCGAGGTCTACACTTTGAGGTGCAACTTCAATTCATATCTAACAACTCTGTAATAAAATTAATGTAATTTATTAATTTATATATATATATATATATATATATATATATATATATATATATATATATATATATATATATATATATATATATATATATAACAGCAGAAAACTGATATAAAAACATAAATTCGTCTTTCAGCAGTTTATATTTTATAATGTAGTAACGTGTTCTTTTTGGTTTTGATTAGCAAAGGCAACAATTTCGCATTTACACAAGTACAAGTAGTGTAGGTATAACTGAAAGATGGTTATATCAAATGTGTAAGTAAATTCTTTATATAGTCCAAAATATTACATATCTGAGAGTTCTTATAGTTCATGTAAATTTTTTGACTATATCACAAATGAACAAAATGTAATCCAATTGCAAAAAATCAATCAAAATAAGTGCCAGAAATGAGCACGTTACATCTCCTCTCTCCGGGAGTCACTCTCCATCGATGGACATACGGCCGCAACTTACTAATATGAAACATATTCGATTCTGCCTTTTTATGGCCGCATTCTATCTCAAAAATCGAATTAGATAGTTTTTTCAATATCCGGACAGGACCAACTCTCAGTTCTTCTAGCTTGTTTATGTTGAATTTGTTGCCATTTTCAAGATACACTAAGTCACCAACGTTAAATTCATGATGTTTCTTGTTTCCATCGATTCTTATTTTATATTTATTATGGGAAGCTAATGAGTTTTCGAAAGCAATTTTTCTATCTGCCTCCAGATTATAGTATGGTGAAGTTCTTTAGGAAGTATTTAGGATATTTTTCCATCATTACCTTATCTTACCACCATGAAAACTTTGTAACGCTATGTACAGAGTTGTCATACTTTTTAACACAATATTGTGCTATTTTTGACAAGGCTATTTTCTTCTCAATTTCATTGATCTTGCATCTTAATCGATTGACAAGAGTTTGGTTCAATCTTTCATTCAAACTATTTAAAAAGGAATAGTTTATGCTGTGAACAACAATTGCACTTTATTTTCTTTAAGGAAATTCTTGAAATCAATAGAATTCAATCCATCATATTTATCTGTCAATAACTTACCAATCAGATTTTCCTTTAAGATACTTGAAATCAGCTTTATAAATTCGTTTGCCATTTCATGTGGATATTAAAGCATATTTAGTAAAATGGTCAACTAGTAAATAAAGATAACGTTTTCTTGAGTGATTTCAACCAAAACCACCCATTTCATCTAAGCAAACAATTTCAGAAGGTTTTGTAGCCGGACCAAGTTGAGAAAGGTATCCAAAGCTTTTCCTTGTCTAGATTTATTCTTACTACAAACTTCACATCTCTCACAGGTTCCTTTTATTGATATGCACTAAATGTATTCTAATTACAAAAAATCAAACAAAATACGTACCAAAAATGATTATTTAGATACTCAACTAATTTTCTTTTTCACAGCTATCTCAAATTTCCGGTAGATGGTCGACCGATCCAAATTGTAATCGCGCTTTTATTTTATGATAATACACATTTTTTTTATAAATGTTTATATAAAAAGTGTATATTTATATACATATTGTTACAGATTTGCCCTCAATGGTTTATGGATGTTTGGAGAAATGATGAGACTGTTGAGAACCGAGACTAGAGAGCTCATCCAATAGTTTCATTTTCGATGTTCAGGAAATCGAACAGCCTCTGTGACTTCCGTTTCAGATCGGCTCGAGAACAACAAGTAACAACCGCGTGTCGAATAAGTTGGTTCATTACAAATAAGGATAAATATAAGTAAAAATACTAGTGTCCTTGAATATTTCCACTCGTAGAATAATATATCGCAACAGTGATCTACAGTACAATGAAATAGACAGAAGTGTGACATAAGCGATATTGACATTTGTTGTATTTATTTTCAGTTTGTAAATAATTAAATAAAGGATATTTATTCCATAATTCGTAACAATATATTACCGTAGATCAAATCGGAAAAACATTGTCAATCGAGTAGGTAGAAAAAGTGAAGATTTAGGATACCAATTCCATTAAAATCAACTGAACAGCAGAGCTGTAAAAGAAACAGTACATCTTGTGCTGCCATCTATTGTAATATCATAAATATGTATCACAAGCTCCACTATGGAGCCCGTTTGATTTTTCCTGAATTATATATACCAAGGCATTGTAGCACATAGATTATATATATATAGCATATCGATGTTCATTGAACATTTTTAGATCATTTATAGGAGTATGTACATATATATACTTGGCGACATAAATTGCACTCACTAATTGTTTATTTCATGTCGTTTTAGTTCTAAACTGTTCCAAGGAATTTTAAAACCGATAAAACACGCGTTTCAAGCTTATTTGTTTCATTACTCAGATTGAACTGATATCTTTTCAACTGACCTTATTTCTCTATTGATATGGATAGAATAGAAACCTCGTTTCTATTCAAATTGAAATCATGAAAAACGTCAAATATATTATAATATTCGAATATAAATTATAATAATCAAATTCTAATAATTATAATATATGAGAATTATAAGGAGAGTTGTCCTTGAAAGGGATTCAGGCATTTTTTTCATTCTATCTCTAAGGTTGTACAACTTGGCACATATATTGAGATGAGTTAACAAGCTACAAACGCGACTGCATTTTAATAAGGAGAACTTTTTCATTTTATTCTATACTTTTCGCTATAAACCTCATTTCTTATACAACCTGAGTATTGTACACAATTTCTAGCAGAAAAGGATTTTTAGGAAGAAATTATCTTAGTAGCAAATAAGGGATTCAGGTGATATACTTCATGCAACATAACAAATCATTATTTTATTGCTATAAAATAAACTAATAAATATTTTTAATTAATTGCAATGTTAAGAGAGTTAGTTCAATGTTTCAGTTCAATCACAGAATGTACAGTAGTTATTTAAATCTCCATCTCATCATGATAATTAATCAACAAGGGTTCATAAGTCCATTTAGGAAATACTCGTTTATATAAATTTAGTAAAACTGTATCCTCAGATTTAAGAGGTCCATCAAAAATACATTTCATGTGGCCATGAGTACCTAAAACATAGCATGTAACATTATATACAAAAAATTAATACACAAAGAAAACCTTACCAAGAGGTTCCTTAATATGTCCAACCCTTCCCATTTTTGTTCTCAATTTACAAGCTTTATAATATAGGATATCTTCTCGGTTGAAAAACATGAATCTTATGACTGCTGACCGCTTATGTATTTTAAAGGGAAAACCTGGAGGTAACAAATGATATATGATATGAATATACATATAATTTTATATCTTTGTTTTACCTGATAATACTATTCGTTTCAATATGATTCTATCTGGATTACATGACATTAAATTTCCTTTTGCAATCAAAATAAGATTATTGTTCACTTCTTTATAACACAAAACTGGGGATGGTGGAAACTGAATAGGTGCATAAAAAGTTGCCACAGTATTTGAATCAGGTTGAAAGAATCTCTGTGCCTGAAATTCAAAATACATTTCAATAAATACTATATATAATTAAGATGATACTTGACTTGTTTATTCCATTACTTTGTGTTTATCTCCATAAGTGTGATCACTGAAAATTGGACATACTATGAACCTCCTATAACCGCATTGAAATATGAGTCTTGATTTTGCTTTAATTGGCAAGGAATAATTTTTGGTTCTCTGTAGTACAACGTTAGCTAATGACATTTTATGTTCGTGTTGGAACATGCCTATAAGAATAAGTGGACATCCTGCTTCTTTGAAACTTGTCCATGCTAATTCAGATACATCTTTAATATGTATAGTGTAATAACCACCTGGCTGAAAATGTTAAATGTGTATAATAAATTATCCGATGTAAAAATAGTTGGAAATGTAATTGAATAATACTTAAAATATAGTAGAAAAACAAATTAGATCACAAAAGCTACTCACCATGGCACCCTGAACATCTTTAGACTTTTTCAGGATTGATTTTCTCAATCCTACAAAATTTTCAAATTGGAATATTCTACTGTAATCGCTAGGTACATTTTCCTTTGGATTCCAAGGAGAAGTTCTTTAAAACAATACAAGAAAAATTTAGTTAATATATATGAGAAAAAATATACTTTCAATTATAAGCTAAAACATGGAATTCATATGCCTGGTAAAACCAATTCTTGTAAAAATATTGGAGTATTTTGTATTGAATTTTGAATCTCTTTAACAGGATAGTTCCATATGCTGTTTATATACATAATATATTAAAAAATATATGAAAATCCAGACAATAAGTTCAGCTACATGTACATATTGAAAAATAATTTTATTGTTGAATAATTCTTATTGATTATTTAAAACTTCCAACAGAAATCCTGTCTACAAAAAAAAATAATTTTAGAAACTAGATACATCAAATCCATCCGAATGGATTCTAATCAAATGAGAAAAATACAGTGTACTTTATTAATACTGCCTGAAAAATATGTGGCTTATAAGCAACTAAATATCTTTCATATAAAATATGGAAATATTCCTAATGTTCTAGCAAGGATAAATACCTGAAACTTTCCAAGCCTACATATTTTTGAAATTTCACTCTTGCAGGCTCATCCTTGGGAGTATCAATCTCATCTGGAAATATTTGATCTGTTCTAGCAGTTTTCAATAACTCTAAACTGTTTTTTTCAGCTTCTAAATCCATTTCTTTATCATACTTATCATCATTTACAGGCACTTCAGATTGTGTCATTATTTCAAATTGTTCCACTTCGTCTTCAGATTCTTCTTCAGACATGGCTTCAATTTCATTTTCATCTTCTGATTGTTCACCAGATTCAGAACTACAATCTGTATCACTCTCAGTTGGCCATGCAATATTTTTGTTCTAAAGAAATAAACAACACTTAGTGATGTTTGTTGAATATATGAAAAAAATTACCTTTTGTTCTTCTTCTGCCATTTTAATTTCTTCTGCTGATGGAAATGCTTCTTCAGCTTCCATACAATCAATAATGTTTTCTGCTACAAGAGATTCTTGTTTATTGGGATCACTTTTTTCCAATACTTTCATCGTCATTTCATCATGGGATCTATTTCTAAATGAATCAAAAGATAGTATCCATGTTCATGTTTCACATAGCCATAATGTTCTTTTGAATGATTTGTCAAAAAATTATCGGAAGAAACTTATAGTATACTTTGATATATATATATATATATATATATATATATATATATATATATATATATATATATATATATATATATATACAGTGAAATTATATATTATTGTATATATAATACAAGAAATTATATATTTATATATACATACACATAAATATAATTTCTTTTTTCTGATATTTGATTCCTTGAGAGTTTGCAGCTTTTTTCTTTAGTGTTTAATAGTAGCTGTCTTGTGATATTCAAAAAATATCAATGGGCATTAAGTGTGTTTCAACCTTAGAAAAAAGTGGAATTCATTGATTTTTATAGAATATAAATGATGAAAATATTGAATAATATTTGAGGTTTTTTTTTGAATATTTAAGAACATTTCTTTCCTTATTTGTGATTTGAAATCAATTTTGTGTATTGATGTGCCATTAATTTTAATGATTGCTAACACTTATCATGCCTTCATATTTTTTAAATTCAAGTTTAAATAATTTTAATAAATTAAATAATTTGCAAACTTACTTATTTTTATAGATCTGATAAGGATCCAAAGAAACATCAATTTGAGTCATTTGAAAATCTCCCAACCCTGGCAAATGGACAAGACTATTTACAGATAAGGGACAACCTCTTAAAAAACCAGTAACTTTCAGTGTACCCAATGCACCTATTTTAAAAAAAATTGTTAATATATATCACTAATTAATTTTGAATTCAATTCTTTACCAGCCACATCTGGGACAAATTGAACATCCTCAGCAACTAAATGCGGTCTATTATCTCTATAATGTACTGGCTTTATTTTTTGATTTCCTATCTTCCTTAGTAAATTTACACCGTCTGCATCTTTATCCAAGGTGACTAAACTTTCTCCTGGAAACCAGTTAGAGATGCTCTTTTGAAGGTTTTGCTTACAAGTTTGTTTTCTTTTAGGCGGTACACTTTCTAAATCAGTTAGAGCTAAAATAGCAGATGGTAAACCCTGAAAAATTCAATTATTTACTACTCAAATTAGAAACCTTGCATTGACCTAATTGAAATAATTTTTGTTACTTCTATTTTTGGATTCGAATTAGTTGAAAGACATTTCCTTATTCATTATTAATATAATTTGTTAGCATACACTTGTTATATGCTATATTAATAAGTAAATAACAATATAATAAAATATTATTCATATAATAAATTAAATGCATATAATAAAAAAATATTAATTTATAATTCAATACATATCAATTAATTTATAATAGAAATTGCTCATACTAAGCAAGAATTGAAGTTCCATAGGTTTTTTTCTTACCTGACCAAGTGCGGCACTTAATATATTTTCTCCAAATGTGTCAATAGCATCTTCCAATGCAGCAGATAGCAAAAATACAACTCGATCACAAACTTTTAGGCTGTCCAAAATAGCAAACTCATTATCTAATGGTGGGGAAATGAATGCAAATCTCTGCTTAAACCGTGGTACACTAAAACAAGGCATTACATTATGCTTTATACTAATTATAATCGAAGAATTGTAATAAAATCATTATATTCATTTAGATGGAAACTTACGAAATGTGTGTAATCCCTTGTGGACTATTTTTTACAGTAGCCTCTGAATCACATTGCATGAGCAAATTTAACACTGTGTTTGGATCGTGGTTCTTATTTAGGGGTACAATACACACTACAATTAAATAATTTTTTCAATAATTTCAAAATTTTAAGTATTTGTATAGCCATCGTTACCTAAAAATGGGGCTAAATCCAAACTTCCGATTTGACGTTTTTTATTTAATAGTTCTTCTCGTTTGTTTTTTCTTATTTGAAGAGCCTGATTGCGCCTTTCTTCTCTGCCTAACTCTTTTTTAACTTTTTTTGAAATTTTTTTCACAGATTCTTTCCCTAGAAGATCATAAATAAATTTAAGATAAAATATATGATTATACCCAAACCTTTGCTTAATTTATGTAGAGTACGCTGCGACCTATGCCTTCCTTCTTTGTGCAATTTGTTTATTTGTTTGCAGGCCCCCGGTCTGTGGGTTTCTTGTTGTTTATCAGTACCCATTTTCATGAACTATAAGACCACGTTTTGCTTAATATAAATAACTTCAAATATAAAGTGGGGTTATCTTTTAACTACGTGCGTAGATCATATATACTAAAGGATATACATGCCCAGTTGCGTGACCATCTACACCATAGAACATACTGATTATGTTTATGTTCTGTGATCTACACTACACATTAAACTGACGAATCCACCAGGTCCGTCACTACGGATCTTGAATTAATTTTCAATACCGGGCGGAATTGTTGTGAGATTTGTAATAATATACTGAAGTTTTTTGTTAGTCACAGGATTAGATTTTATTTGGAGAGTTTGACTGTATGGATATATAAATTTACATAATAATGGAGAAAGGAAATTAAGGAAGAGAATGATATTAGTAAAACTGCCGAAAAGAGATTTATCTACATTATTTATTTAATTTTTGACGTTGAATGATATTCAGTAACTAACTTAACTGATTGACCGGTAGTATTGAACAGTTCTTCACAGAAATAAGAGGAAAGTTCTTATCTGATGAAATTTGTACAAAACGTGAGTAGAATTGAGTGCAATTATTTACATTATTTGAACAAGAAAGGAAAATATTAGGGACATCTCTTCTTTTTCCACATAGGTCGTTGTTTTTGACATGAATGTTGTAAAGATGAGTTGGAGAACAGGAATGAGTGAACCTCAGTTTACAGAAGGTTGTAATATATTTAATAATATATTACAGAAACGGTAATAGAAACGGTCTGGCAATAACGATTATCTATTTTTGATAATATTGTCAAAAATATATTTAAATATGAGCCTTTCTACTTTAACAAAGGTGAGTACAGTTTTGAAAACACCTTTAGTTCGCGCTACCTATGAAAGGGCCCCGCTTTCGAGCTAGTAAGTACGCATACTCTCCTAACTACATACTAGACTATAAATCATGGAAATTTTAGCTTTGCTAAAATGACGTAGGTCTGGCTGCACTGGGATCTTACTCTAATAGAAATATTAGTCGGACTGAAGATTCCTATACCGACTTGATCGTTTTTCTTGGATGCATCCGTAAAAATTAGCCGATAGGAGAGATATGTTTCTAGAATTTTTGGTTGAAAATTGAGAGAATTATCCAAGGGAGATTTTAATATATATTGTAGAGATGAACAGTGGATGTCTATTTCTTGTTCGAAACATGGTAATCGTTCCGCAGTGTACACGTGTTCAAGAGACGGAAGGAGGGGAAATACCTGAAGAAGAAGATATATCTGTTCCAATTCAGAACCCTGTCAAAAAATTCAGGGATGTTACTTTTTGTAGAAGCGGATCATTAATAGCTTTGTGGAGTTTGCTAAGGAATTTTGCTGTGAGCCAAAGTCTGGGATATATTGAAGGGAGTACATTGCTTTCAGCTAGGAGGACGTCAATAGGGATGGACCCCATGAGACCTAAGGATGTGCGTAGAGCTGAATATTGGATTTGGTCAAGTTTTAAGAGTATATTTGTGGAAAATTTTCCATAGAGGATCGAACCATAATCGAGGAATGGACGTATAGTAGGTCTATATAGAATCAGAAGAGTGGAGGGGTGGGAATCCCCACCATATTTTACATAGCGCTTTAAGAAGTGGAACTCCGTTCATAGCTTTATTGCACATTTTGGTGATGCGTTCGTCCCATTTTAGATTTTGATGTAGAGTAACACCAAGGTAAGAGGATGTATCAGTCCTAGGAATATCGCTGTGTGTGATTCTTAGGCAAGGTAAGTTAAGCCATTTTTTGGTTTCATGAAAACATATAGCCTTTAATTTTTCAGGAGATATCTGAGGTCCTTTAGAATGCGCACATTGTTCCACTTGTTGCAAGTCAGAAGTCATTTTTGAAATACTGCTCGGAAAGATTTTCCCTATGCCAGTATGTAGGTATTGTCTGCATATTGTACAGATCCGAATTGTTATAATAAAAGATCCGAAGTCTTTGACAAAAAAGTTAAATAGAACAGGGCTCATAGGAGATCCCTGCGGTAGACCTGTCGTTGTGCGCCTATCAATTTTTTGGTGAAACGATCTACCTCATAAAGGTTTCTATGAATAGTTAATTCTTGTAAAAGTGTTAGAATGTTGGTAGGGATAGCTTATTTTGCTGTAAAGTTCTCTAAGGGATGGAAGGATTTTAAAGCATAGGCTTCTTTGAAATGAAGGAAAATTATAATGACTATTTTGTTTCGTGTAAAGGAGAAACCAAACTGGAGTTCCGAAGGGGCGATGTTTGATTCATACATTACACTACATTCCACTCACGTGATTATCAATGACTCAACAATTTTGATGGGACAGGAAGTTAGAGCAAAGGTCCGATAACTATATCTGTTTCATCAGAGATTTTTGTGTTTTACCGATTAGAATCACAACCGTGTCGTTAAGTAAAGAGTAGATATATGATTGAAAGAGATTGGAATTGAAGATTTCATGAAAAACTTGTTTAGCTTTCAAAGGAAGATTTCCAATCATACAATATGCAATGCCGTTCAGTCGAGGCGATGAATCTTTTTTAGAATATAGTGTAAACAACAGTTCGTCCATAGATACTGAAGGAATGTGAATACGGGTTAAAGATACCGGGTTGATAGCAAGGGGTGGAGGAATTATAGGAGGACAAAGTTGATGGAGAATGTCTGGACCACAGGAAATAGTGGCCTTCAGTATATTTGAGAAAAATGTTCCGACGTAAACCTTTCAACATCTTCCCATGAAGCCCTGTCATTAGCAGGAGATAGATTTTCATTAAAGGTGGTGAAAGAAATTTTTCTTGTTTGCTTAATTTCCGCTTTGACAATGACCTCGATAAAGTTTTCCATGTTTGGATTCTGAAAGTAAGTTTAAAAAGCTCCTTTCTAATTTCAACGGAGAACTCAGCTCGGGATTCCACCATCACACTCTATACTTAGAAGGTTCTGATTTTTTTTTTTGTATAGATTTTGAACCAGACAAAATGACTATATCTTGGAAGGATTTAAGATTGCAGACATATTAGATGAGAGGTAGTCATGAATAAAGGTTTGATAGTTGACCCAGTTAGCTTAAAGTATATTGAGTTTTCTAATAGAGTAAGATGCAGTGGGATGCGCGGGCATTGAAGAGAAAATTGAGTACTATATGGATTGGGAAGTGGTCGCTACCTACTGAATCCGGAATAACGGACCATTCTTCTGATAATCTTATGTCTGGAGAGCAAAGGGATATGTCGGGGCAACTCACTGCACATTGATGTCGTTCACTAAAATGAAAGTTTCGAAGTTTTTCCTATTTTGATTAGAGCTCCCTGACCCCCACATAGAACTCTGAGCATTGAGGTCTCACATATTAGAAATGGAGGATTTGAATTCATGTGTAAGACATTCCAAGTGGACACATCCATTTAAGCACCAGGAGAACAATATATGTTGATTGCAAGATCTTCTAGTCGGAGGGTCTGAAGTTGACCTTTATCTGGAACATTGGTTATTAAATCTCGGAATATTTATCTGGAAATATGGGCTATTTATCTCGGAAAATTCAAGAGAGGATCGAATGACAGAAGTTATACCTCCTCCGCGACCATTACGGACCTGTCTTAATACACAGTAACCAGGAATGTGAAGATTGTAGTTTGATGTATCAATGTCAAAAGTATGTCAGGAGAAAATTCTCTAACATTTATCCCTTGAAGGATAATGGAAGCATCACATCATACATGTTCACATAGCTAGTTCTACTATAAAATTTTTTTGATTAATTTGGATTTTTTCGAATTAATTTTCTTGAATATTTAATTCAGTGCCATCAGAATATACATATATTATTATTATTATTACGATTGTTCCCCATGAGGAGAGCGACTGAATTTAAATTCGCAAATATTAGGACTTTTGCTTCATCTGTTTTGGCTCCCAAAAACGCTTCATCCTCTCTGAATGCTCTTTCTTCCGTTCATCTGTCCATTTTACTCCAAGTTGACGATTTGACTTTTGCTCAAACTTCACATGTACGATTTTATAGCGACATTCACTGCGATCTTCGAGATTTTCTATATTGATCTGTTGTAGGTCCTTTTGGACCTCTTTTAGCCACTCTGTTCGCATTTACTATTCATAATTATATCGAGAAATTTCTTCGGTATTCTGGACTGTTTCTTTCTGTAGACATGTGCATAGGACTTTGCTCGTCGTTTTCTTACTTCTTCCGTTATCGTATTTGTCTTTTGATACAGTTTATTCTGAGGTCTTTTCATCCAAATGCCATTTCAATTGATTGGTCTGTAAATCATTCTGAGAATTTTCCGTTCTTGTTTTTCTATTTCTCTAATTCTTGAATGAAGGACAATAACCATTGTTTCAGCTGCGTATAGATTGCTTCTGGAAGAATAGTTGTGTTATAATGCCTCAATTTGGCACCTCTCGAAATGCACTTTTTATTATAGATATACTGTAAAAATAGATTCTTGGGTTTTTTGGTTCAATTAAAACAAAATGATGTTAAATTTTTTTCTAATTACGTTGGGGTTATTACTTTAACTTTCATCAAATTGATATATGTCATACGATCGCACAAATACTGGAAAACTGAAACACGTCTTTATGAACTATTTTGATGCTCATGCTCACTCTCTGTCTATATTTTCTTGTGGAAAAGAGGGCAACCCCACGAAATTTACTCGCTGGCTTCATTTGGGTGACTAGTCACCCAAATTTAGCCTAGTTTACAAATCCAGCATATGTTTTTATAATAAAAAATATAAATAACTCATTATTGAGTTTCCTCATTATTGCTTGTTTTTTATATGTTTGTATTAATATTTTTTCTGAATAATTATAAATTCACACAAGAAGATACTATTAATTTGCATTCGAGTAGCAAACAAAAATTTTCCGACTCACGTATGGAAAAAATTAATTAGATAATAAGTATTCTAATTTCTATAATCTCCTAATAGCTTTGTGTTAGTGTATCATACTTTATAATTTTATGTACTTTTAATGAGATTTTTGTACAAAATGTTTGTTGAATATTCAAGGAGTTCTTTCCTTGACTAATTTTAGAATGGTGAAGTAATCTTCCGGGCTGATTGGCGTTTCTTCTGCGAGAGACATCTTCCCGGAAGATCATTTCACCATGTTTCACAATGGACACCGACCGTGAAAGCCTCCACGATTTAATTAATTTAAGAATGTTCTGCCCGTTGATAATTTATGAAAATTCACTCAATTTAAAGATACAGCGAGTATAATTTAAATACAGAGAAGTTCAAATAGAGCTTCTCAATTATCAATATCAAAATCAGGAAAGGATAAAATATAATAAACACCATGATAATCAAATTCATTTTATTTTAATAAAATAAATCTTAACGATTTCCTTTACCTACGTGGGATCATCAAGATTCATTACTCATTTTACTGCAGTAATTATGTGTTAGCTAAGAATTATTTGTTGATATAATAAATTCAATTACGATTGTGTTAGCTATCAAATAATATATAACGAAAGAAAAAGTTTTGAATGTTTGGATTAAATGTCGTAGGAAGCAACGTCGTATCAAATGAAGTTTAATGTAATTTTTTGTCAATACAAATATCCGAATTCAAAATATTTAACTATAGTATTCAACTATTTATGTATTCTGATTCTTCAACACTTTACTTATTCCATTATATATTTTATTGAAGTACATTTTTTACTGAAGTAAAAGTATAGATATTTATTGATTAAAAAAAAATAACAAAGTTACATAAAGCCCCCAAGGGGGCATGACCCATATATCTTATTTGTTGAGCAACTGGAAAAAATTTGAAAAATTAAAAAACACAAATGAATTCCTAACTATTAATAGTAAAATATAAGTAAATCAAATACTCGTCTTATTGTCTCAATCTGATCAAAGAGGTTGTAAGTGTAAAGGTCACTTTTAATTTTGAAAATAGCGCACATTAAGGACAACTATTAATAATATTTGTTGTATAATAAAATCATTACATAATGGGAAATATAGAACACATTCTCTGTTTTTGGGGCCTCTACCTAAAATCTTCACGACTAGACATGCAAATTGTATACAATTTTAGAACATTAATGGTATTTTTAAATCATAACATACTAAATCAAAATAATTGAAATTATCGAAACGTTTTTGAACTTTAAATAAAAACTTGACCGCCTTATTTATATCAAAATTCCGCGTTTATCGGTACTACTAAAAAACAATCGAAAATGCAACTACTTTGAGTCACCTATTGAGTTTCAGCTACTGGAAGATTTCAATCTATTATAAGCTGGGAGCTATATAAGGATTGCGCAGATCATCCACATTTTAGGTCGGCAATGTGTAGCTCCTGCGAACTTATTTAAGTTGTCTATTATTTTTAACTCTCAGTCGAGGGTTTTTCATAGAGAGTTGAACATCATTAGACAAAATGGTAAGTTTAGAAAAGTTTCGTTTCAAATACACATCATCGTAAGTGAAAGTGATTGTGTTTTTAAGTGTCTTGTTAGTTACAGTGCTTTGGAGTTAACTTGTGTCTTATTCAATTTACGATTTAGCTGAAATGATTCAATATATTGAGAACACAATATTTTAAAATCAGGTGACAATACACTACCAACACATTAATAATGTAATGTCCAGGTAATACATTACATTCGACCACTTACTTGCTTTAATAAATAGCTAAAAATAATATAATATCACAAAAACAATGAAAACTTCTATATTACACAAGACTAAATTTTTAAAAAATACTCTTGATTTTAAGAATAATAATAATGCCATTTTAATAAGGATAAAATCAGTTGAAATTGGGTTTCCTTCAGGATTTTATATCTTTGCTGAATGTTATTTTTTTGAATATAGAATTATTACGCGCTAACTATTTGTTACGCAATATAAATTCATCTACAACCTGGAGTAGTATCATTTAATAATAATATTTTTATTCAAGAATAATTGATGGGTACAATAATATTTAGAAATGATTTCAATATAATGGGTATTACATAATAACATTTCCCGAATAAAAACAAAAATATACCATAAATGGCTAGCTCACAAAGACCAGGGTCTGTGGTGAAGATAACTTAGAAAATATTGCATTTAGATCTAAATACAACTCAATACATACAATTCAATTTAGGAAAAAAATTTCAAAATATTGTTACACTCATCCCGTTAACCAATTGTTATTTTCATCAATATCTATTTCTTGTTTTAATCCCGTTTTTTGTTTTAATTTTGGGGTAGAATGAATTATTGTCGTTAAGACTAATCGGTTAATTATTTTTCCGAACGTAAATAGGTGCGTGCATCGCAGAAGTAGAATAAAATCCGATCAATGTTAGTAATAATAACAGTAGGAGTATTAGGCAACATTTTTATTTTTAGACCGGTAAAAGGCCTAGATGTTGATGGCATATTGGAGTTATTTTTATTCGAATTACGAGTACATTATGATATGCAAACTATATTTAGTTCGATGAACAATTCCCGAAATAGATACGAGATTCTTGAATGACCTATTTAAATCTTTTCCAATTATCTCTTTTGAATACGGTTCATTGGTTTGCACGGTTGGACCATATTCAAAAATTAATTATTTCTTCGAATTTACTTGCAATCTTATCTCGAAACTTTTTACTTCTTTTTTGCAAATTATTATTTTTTTTAATGAGTGGAACTACAGTTTAACCGTAGTTCCGAACGGCTAATGGGCTTTAATCAATGTACATTACCCAACAATTATCTTCATTAAACCACTTAAATCATAAACACATACACCCGTCCCTTCATAGGGACTCGAACTCGTATCCTACCGCACTATAGTCGGGTGTTTATTCGAACAAGCCACGGAGGCTGGCCTGAACCTTTTTTTTATCACAAGCAACCAAATATGTATCCAATGTATATTTCCGAGAGAAAGTATACTATAGAACAAATTGAAATTATTTCGTATTACCTTTTTTTACCAGTATAAATTTTTCTGTTTTCAAATTATTAACTCAAACTGTAACACCGAATTTATGGTAATATTATATACATAAATAAACAATGATGTTATGGCTATATTTTGGACTTAATTTATAAAATAAATTCATTTATTTAGGCGGATAAAGAAAAGAAGGTTAAGAAGAAGAAGAAGGAAGAAACTGAAGCTCCAGCTCCTGCTCCAGCTGCTGAATCTAGGGCATCATCCAAAAGCTCTTCCAAGAAAGCCAAACGTTCTGGATCCAATGTCTTTTCCATGTTCTCACAGGCTCAAGTTGCCGAGTTCAAGGAAGCTTTCCAACTTATGGATCACGATAAAGACGGTAAATAATATTACATATACAAATATATATATATATATATATATATATATATATATATATATATATATATATATATATATATATATATATATATATATATATATATATATATATATATATATATATAATTACCAATAATATGCTAATATGAATTTTATTTCAATCCGGTTTTTGCAAAGCTAAGATAATGATAAGCTAAAATATATGAAACTACCTAGAAAATTATATAGCACTAGCGAACATGACAGACGTTGTCCTGTTAACAGATCTTTAATTTGAAAATTTCAAGAACTCGATTGCAACGCCACCTACCGGGTGCAAGTGCGAATCTAAACCATTTAACACACATAAAAATTTCAACAAATTCGGTACAGCTGTTTAGGAGGACTTCAGCGACATACACACTTACAGTAGAATTATATGTTCAATTTGAAATATAAAGATATTTCAAATTGAACAGCTATTTCCAAATTGAAATTATAAAATAAAAAGTCTATTTTGGCTGCAATTAAGTAATGCTTATAGAGTACTATTCTAAAGTTCTTCAGTGAAATCTAATGAATAATAATTTATGATATTAGGTATTATCACTAAGCCCGACTTGAGAGCCACCTTTGACGCCGTTGGTAAACTCAGCACAGAGAAAGAGTTGGACGAAATGTTGAACGAAGCCCCTGGACCACTTAACTTCACCCAATTGTTAGGACTTTTCGGAAATCGCATGGCTGATTCCGGTGGTACTGACGACGATGAAGTAGTTATAGCTGCTTTCAAATCCTTTGATGATGGTGGCACCATCGACAGTGAAAAGTAAGCATGATAAATTACTAAGGACTCAACAATGTAATATATCTGATTAGCACAGCTAAAATGATTATCTCTCTGGCTGAGGTAAAAACCTGAATGCACACCTGCCCAAGTGATCCAAATATATTTAAATTTTGGATATCAATATGAATTTAGATATATAGGCTTCTAAAAATAGTATAAATCAGAACTGAAAAAGGCAAACTTTCTTTGTATTTGGTACATGACGTTTGCAAGTAATTTATTTTATAATTCCTTAAGTTTCATTCAATGTCATTTAGGCATAACCACATTTTTTCTCTTTAGATACATATACTTCATTCTGCAATTGGGCAAAGATTATTCAATAATGAATTAATCATATAACTATCATCACATAAAGAAAAATAATAAACACCCCACCTTAAAAAAATCTTCTTAATATTAAAAAACCATAATTTGTATTTTCTTCCGAGAACTGATAAATCGATAACAACAATTTTTTTAGATTCAGGCATGCTTTGATGACCTGGGGCGAGAAATTCAGCGCCAAAGAAGTTGATGATGCCTTTGATGCAATGGACATCGATGACAATGGAAGAATTGACACCCAAGCACTCATTACCCTTCTCACTGCTGCTCAAGAGGAAGGTGAAGAAGGTGGTGAAGCAGCCTAAGATAATCGAAAAATCATTCATCAAGTTCATAATTTCATTTGAAACACAAAACATCATAGTTCACTGTTGAAGGTGGTGTGGCCATTTTTGTCAACTCTCAAAAATAAAAAACGTTCAACCTCTTCTGTGCAGAACTTAAACTTCCATGTATCTAGTCTTGTTTATGATATTTCCATTTACTGAATATAAACTGTTATATGGAAAAACAACTGTCTAAGTCGCTTGGACCACAAAACATCTAGTGCGACTAAAATTAAAACATATTTTATATATTGTTATTTCATTTTCCCATAAAACCTAGTTAATACTATCAGAAAAATAAAACTCAATAAACAATTAATAAAAGATGGCTCTGTGCCTGAGTTATTCCTGATTATATCGACAATTTTTATTTTGAGAAAAAAGCTAGAAACCCCCTTTCTTTTCCTTCTACCAAAAGGTCAAATATGTATTAAACACTAATTTTGAATGGAAATTAAAAATCTAAATTTCTCTTGCTTTTTTACTGCATATTACTATTTACATTTACTCACACATTTTTCAATAGTTATATATTTTGCTTATGGTTTTCATTTTTCCAATTCGTGTTTTTTCGGTCTATATCCAAAAATTGCACTTCCAACTCTGATGTTAGTACTGCCGAGTTCAATCTGAAATAAGTTTCAAGTATATTTAAAGCAAAAAAAGAAATAGTGGAAAAATCACCTGAAACTACAACTATTGTTTGATATAAACTGTACAATCCATAAGAACCTTTATTTCAGGCTTTATAAATGCAAATACATGATAGATTTAAATAAAAAATTACTCCTAGACAGGGAATGTAGTGCAAAAGTACATATTTTTGAGTGATATTATATTTAAAACAGGAAAACCGAAATCTGTTGAACTGTTGATGATTCTGTAATTATCCAACATGTAGTAATATATGTCCAAACCTGTAGAAATTCACTTAATTGACAGATAATGAATTTAAAAAGCATTTTTACTTTTGTATGTTCTTCATGTTTTCAAATTTCAATTTGTATTAGAATACCTATATAATGAAATTTTTTCATTAACGAATAATAATAGAATTTTGTGTTAGTTTCTGGCTTGAATAAAAAAAAATTTTAAAGTAAGTTGTTACTCAGATCATCTCAAAAGTAGTAGAATTACTAGAGATCAGTAGATATAATGTAACTATACTTTTCCTCCTTTGAAATAATTCCAAGTACTTATTAAAATAAATTTTTTAGATTCAATTTAAGATGAACTTGCAAATAACTCATAATATATGAGTATACTTAAATAACTTACTGCCTGTTCATAATCATCAGACATCCCCATGGAGAGTTCAACATCCTTTAGAGATAGGTTTAATGCTTTACAAACATCTTCCCTGCATTTTACAAGTTTTAAGAAGTCAGGATTTGGCCCATCATCAGGATTATAACCGTATTGTCCTATTGTCATTAATCCATTAAATTGTAGGGATGGGCAATCATCTTTGACAAATTTAACCATCTCTATAACTTCATCAGGAGAAACGCCACTTTTTTCTGGACAAAATTAAGAATATACAATTTAAAGCAATTATTTTATGAAATAATTTTTTATATATAAGATATAAAGTATAATTATAATAAAGTGAATTAAATGAGCATCATAATAAAAAATTCAGAAATCTATTTCTAAATAACCTAATCTAATAATAATCTAATTTCTGAATGATAAAGTTAGTATCAATGTGATACTAATGCATCATCTTTTAATTAATTCCTTTTAATTCTAACCAATATTTCAATTTCAATTTGATTTTATGATAATATAATATGTAAGTATTATAATTTTTAAGTATAAATTATATTAAAGCATATTAGAAGCTACATGAATTCAAGTATCAACTGTAACTAAAGAAGAGTATTTGTTGACAATAGAGTAGATGATATTTTTTGCACTTTAAAAATTAACAACATTCTATATTTATATTGCATAATTGTTAAGAAAATAATTGAATATACTATGAAGCAAAATTAAAAATTGACTATTACTGTTATCTCTGAGGTTATCATCTTCATTTACAGTTTAGATATTGAAAATATTTAATTAAATTAAGGTCATTAAATCACAAATTTCAATAATTTTTGATGGTTGAAATTAAATTCCAACCTTTTGATATTTAGGAAATAGTATTACTGAACAGATGTACCTTTTTTTTGCACATCAAAAAATGGAATATTTTAATAGCTCATTTTGTTTTAAATAAAATGAGAATATTAATTTATCACACACTCGTATATTATTAATTTATTGATAAATAGTCAGCAATCTTTACTTCCTCACCTTTCTCACCACTTGTATTTACTTGAACAAATGTTCTAATTTTTGAATCAAATTGAGCCCAACTATTGTTGAGTTTTTTGGCTTTTTTTTTGGAGTCTATTGTTTCTATAATATATAAATTTGGTATGCTGATAACTTTATTAATCTTGTTGCCCTGAAGATGTCCAATAAAATGCCATTTGATTTCTTTACATTTTTCCAAAATAAGTTTATTATTTGCTTTTTCTTCTAATTCCTGAACATAATTTTCTCCAAAATTCCTCTGACCTTCATTATAAGCTTCTAAAATAGCTTCAACAGGTTTTGTTTTCGACACGGCCACTAATCTAGGTTCAACAACTGATAATTCCTGAAATCTTGATTCTTTTAATACTACAACGATAACTTCACAATTTATTTTCACCTTATTTCTTTTGCTACAAGCTTGTTCTATTTTAGCTAGAACAAGTTTTAATCCTTGCCTTATATCTATTTCTGACATAGTACTTGGTTTTAACATGTCATAATCAAAATGATTTCATTACTGATCAACCTTTACTGAAGATAATCATTGAAATATCTACTCTTTTATGAAATCCTGTGTTAATTAAGCACGTATCAATTATTGAGCAGTATCCTAATTTTGACATTAGAAAATATTATATGAAAAAGTAAGGTTAAGCTATTTCAAGAAGTAGTGAACTTCTATTCTCTTACTCACTTTTGCGTCATTTTTTAGTAGCTACGATAAAGTACACTACAGAATACAGAAATCTATAAATATTTTGACAAGTTACAGGTTTTTTCGATGTAGTATTTGTGAAATTAGTTAGATGAAGCTTTTGCAGCATCTTTATTATTATAGAGAAATGTAAGGCAATCTATATTTATTTTTGTTAGCTCAAAATTTTTATGTTACTTCTGCATTGTTCTGTTAGGTGGAGCTTCTACAATGAATTCAAACCGTAAGCAATTGAATATGAAAATATACTCACAATTTTACTTGAAGAATGTTACCTTTAAATATTTAATTGTATAATATTATATATTGGTAATTTTTAGTAATAAATGTTAAATATAGAGATCGTCCAATGGATTTGGAAACATGGAGATTAATTGGAAAATCCTGCTTACGATTTTGTGGATTTCAAAAATACCCATAACCAAATTCATCATAAAAATTATATGGTAATGATTATATACACAACTGAGGTATAATACTCTGTAATTAACAATTAGTATATTTGCTAGTGCCATTATTTAGAAGTTTCCCTTTTACCTGATATATTGTGTTACCAGATCAAATTTATTTTTCAAACTCTCTCCTAGGATGTCACATTTACCTTTTATGAGGCACTTATGTATATAATTTTATCAAAAAATCTATAAAAATCATTGGGAACTTAAAATTTGGTATGTGTTATAAAAACGTGACATCCATTATTCGCAAAAAGTGAGACCACACGCGCTGAAACCTACCGATTATCGTTTTAATCTTATCCATTTCTTGAGAGCACTTGATATTTTTAACACGAGCTCGTGATTTACCGGTGAAACACTTCAAACTCCAGATGTTCGTGAAAGCGGGCGCTATCTAACTTCGAGAAAATGCGGAACGCATTCTTCACTCAAAAAGACTTACAAAGACGTGCTAAAAATTGGACGGTGATGAATTTTTATGGAAATTTGTTTAATTTAGGAGTTCGGCGGATAGGGATAGGATAAGTAAAAAAGGCGAAGATGAGAGCAGCACTTATCCCGTTTTCTGTCAAGATCGTTAAGGTAACCTGAGAATGTTACTCTGATAAAATGAAGAGGATTTAATTGGGTGGAGTTTTTTTTATCTCGAAAATTAGATAACATATGGTTGAACAATAGGGTAGCAGCACGTGAAGAATGTCACACCTGATGAGATAAAAAAGTTTTTATGTAAGTAGGTACTCTCGTATGTTATCATTTGAACAATTTTAATTTTTGAAAGATGACAATCTTTCTATTCGAGGAGGTTACTGAAAACTGCGCATTAGAACCTTCCCAAGATATTTATTATACGTTTGAATTAATTTGGTATAAATTTTCTTCGAAATATGCTGTTCTTCGAGATCTGCTGTCTACATTTCCAAAGTAGCGAAAAACTTCAAATTTACAAAAATTATTTCTCAGAATCACTACTTGCTAAATAATTTCTAAAGTAACTACTGAAAATGCATTTTTCAAAATTACGTTAAATATTGTAGGAAAGGCAAGAGCTTTGCTTACTTTTTGAAAGGGGGGAACATAGAAATGTAATAAATCTCCTTAGTAATGTATTGAATGACCCTAACCTAAATCTAGATGCCATCAACTTAACTTTAATCCTTAGTAGAACGAGGTTGAAAAGTAGGTATTATAAATTCATTAAAAACACTTTTTTGTTTAATTTGTCTTTTGAAAATTGTGTGACATGCCTAAACAATTGTTAAGGAATTAAAATAATTCTGTGAAACTAAGCCCAGTCCTTTTTTAAATTTATATGAGGCCATGTTTCACCAAGAAATTATCATATGAAATATTTTTAATAAAAGTTTTAATAGACATTTTGTGTTACTTGCTCGTGATGACATTTGTTTCTAGAGTGGTTCACCCTTTTACCTTCTGTGCTTGTTCGGTGACATGACATTTATCTGTGCTGCGGCAATTCTAATTTATCGGTTCTATCGTTTAGTTGAGTTGTGAAAAATTTTATATTTTATTATTATTAACATCCAGTTTCTGTGTAATATCATATATTTTTTAAGTACACACACTTCTGCTTAAGGTACAGGTCAAGAATTTTAGTCATGACATTCTATTAACATTAACATCTATTATTTTATGGAGTTCTGATGAATACTCCATAATAATTATTTAATCATAGTCGAAATATAGAGCAGGTTAACAAATTGGTTACGTTTCAATTATAGTTGGCCTACTTTTTGCCGAAAACTTATTATATAATATTTTCTATTTATTAATATATATATATATATATATATATATATATATATATATATATATATATATATATATATATATATATATATATATATATATATATATATATATATAGTTCAAAGATTCACAGGTAATTCAATACTAGTAAATACTGAGACTCTTAATCGAAATATCGAAATATTTCAAATAAAACTCTCAGGGAGCTGTCTACACAAATGTTGTCAACGAGAACGAACCCATCACTTTCGAGAGTGAATATTAAGATCTTTTCGAAAAATTCATCGATCTTGTTGAATGATAATAGGATACAATTGTTTCATCATTATTATGAATCATCAGTCCATATTTAATCTATCAATCAAGAATCGATGACTTTTAAAACGAACATAGGTGCTATACCAAATTAAGAGAAGTTCTAGAGAGTGAAATACTCACGTAGGCTCCCTCTAGGGAGTGTTTATACGTCCTTTCGCCGATAGAGGGAGCCTACGTGAGCATTTCACTCTCTAGAACTTCTCTTAATTTGGTGTAGGACCTATGTTCGTTTTGAAAGTCATCGATTCTTGATTGATAGATTAAATATAGACCGATGATTCATAATAATGATGAAACAATTGTATCCTATTATCATTCAACAAGATCGATGAATTTTTCGAAACGCTCTTAATATTCACTCTCGAAAGTGATGGGTTCGTTGACAACATTTGTGTAGACAGCTCCCTGAGAGTTTTATTTGAAATATTTCGATATTTCGATTAAGAATCTCAGTATTTACTATATATATATATATATATATATATATATATATATATATATATATATATATATATATATATATATATATATATATATATATATATATATATATACGTATCATATACCTAGTTGTTACAATTAATCATTCTAAATTTTCGCCAGCAGCTCAAATATAGATTTTGTGACAATGACGCCACAATTGACAATAATGCCCAAGCTGTAAAGGCTCTTGAATGGTTGACTAATTTTCTATAGATACGTATAATAGCTTTTCAGTATAATAACATTGACATTAATGGTATATAGACCAACTTATTTCACCCAAAGTGCATAATGCAGAAATTGCCGAATAATGTCCTTGTTATTATGTCCAAATAGGTTTGAATAGGTTCTTGACAAAACTTTCAGAATTCAGAAATGTAGACATAAAAGCACCTTTTGTATACAGTAATAACATTTACTTTTGACTATGTTTGAGAATAACTTTTCTCTTTTGTCAAGAAAGCCAAGTGGACCAGCACAAATTAAAAATTCTACATAAAAAATTAGTATATATATATATATATATATATGTAAAATGATAAGAGACTCCTCATATCATTTGTATATGATATGAGGAGATTGTTATATTATAGTTGTATATAGTTACTATAAAGGAGAATAAGAATTATATCTGGTTATCTTTCAAGAGGAAGGGAGAAACTTCATCTCAACAGACAGAATTGAAGAGATTCCTTTTCAAACTAAGAGAGATATAGATAAGATGTATTTGTAAAATAATATAAATAGATAGTGTTAAGATTGTATAGGATATAAGGAGTTTAAATTGATTTATAAGATTGTCACAGGTATATCTCAAACGACTGATTTATTCTAAAAGAAATATAACTTTTATTGACAATATTCATTAAAATTATCAAGTTCAACTTACCTAAAAAAAAATCAATTTAAAGTCCTTATATCCTATACAATCTTAACACTATCTATTTATATTATTTCACAAATACATGTTATCTATATCTCCCTAATTTTGAAAAAGAATCTCTTCAATTCTGTCTGTTGAAGTGAAGTGAAGGATACCCATTCATAGATATAATTCTTATTCTTCTTTACAGTAACTATATACAACTATAATATAACTATATACAAATGATATGAGGAGTCTCTTATCAATAATTGATGAGGCCGATACTTGATGTAAATCGATAAACATAATGAAACAATTGTTAAACTGATTTACACATATATTAAAAATAATACTGCATGACGTACGTTTCGATGAGATTCTGTCTGAGATTCAGTCTGCACGTAGCATTTGAAAAAGGTGAATCTCATCGAGTATATATATATATATATATATATATATATATATATATATATATATATATATATATATATATATGTATATATATCATTATTATAACGATTGTTCCCCATGAGGAGAACGATTGAACTCGAATTCGCAATTCTTAGGGCTTTTGCTTCTTCTTTTTTACCACCCAAAAACGCTTCATCCTCTGGGAATTTTTTTTCTTCCGTTCACCTGTCCATTTTATTCCAGGATGGCACGTTGATTTCCGCCCAAAAATTACATATGCGATTTTATAGCGCGCTCAGTGCAATCTTTGAGATTTTTTATGTCGATCTGTTGTAGATCATTTTCGGCCTACTTTGTTCTGCTTTTACTCCTTATAATTATATCGAGTAGTTTCTTCGGTATTCTGGACTGTTTTATACAGTAGACATGTGCATAGAACTTTGCTCGTCGTTTTCTGATTTCCTGTGTTATTGTATTTGTCTTACGATAAAGTTCATTCCGAGGCCTTTTCATCCAAATGCCGTTTCCTCAATTTTTTGCTACATTCGAAATCGGTGCCTACATTTGTTGGAATCTCAATACTGTTACGTACTTCAAGGTACTAATTAATTGAATATAACTTAAATTCAAACACTTGAACTTATGATTTACACTTTATTGACTACATAGCATGACGCGTTTCGTCGTTACAAACGACTTCTTCAGATGCTTACAGAATAATGCTATGTAGTCAATAAAGTGTAAATCATAAGTTCAAGTGTTTGAATTTAAGTTATATTCAATTATAATGGATTTACATCAAGTAAACGCCAACACTATTAAGTACTAATTAATTGTGCCATTGTCCAACAAACGAAAAGCATCGTCTTTAATTCTCAAATATTTATCAACGATAAAATTATTGATTTTTACTGCATATTTCTATAATATCATGTTATTATAAAAATTCTGAATTTTTGTGTTGGTTAAAATGTGAGATATTCTGAGTAAAGTTATTACTTTATGAATTCGTTACATCCTGTAGTAGCAAATAGATTTCAGTTTCCATCGTTTTATATGAATTGAAACGATAAAACTTCTATACAACCACAAAGTCATTTCAACTTAAATGGGAGTTATCAAATAGGGTTCGCAGGGATGAGAAATACAAAGAGAGGGTAATATGTCCTGGTATAACGATTGTGTCACGTATAAATACCCCAAGGTCCCACCATTATTCTCATACATGAACGGGATAAAATCGACCTTAACCAAGAGAAAAATAGGGATGTCGTGTTTATGTAAGGGAGGTTACTGTACCAGCTCGCAAGCATAACAAAAGAGCGTCGCCGAATTGTACCCCTGACAATTGACAGCCCTAAACTCATTATTGTAACAAAAGACTGTCATTGCTTGTATAAAAAGCTCATTAAATTTGGTTTCCATCGTTACAACTTAATAACATGATATGCGGTCATATTTCCCGGAGGAAATTGGTAGATAAGCGGGCAACGTTTTGTTGAAAATGTTTCATTGGAACCTTTGAAATGGTTTTGAGCGAGGGTAAGTGCTTTAATTTGAGTTTTTCAAACTCATTTTGTCTTCAATTGTTAACCAAACGTAATTCCTCACATTATTTACATGACCTTTTTTCATCGAATTAACCGTTAGTTAATTCATCATCTTTTCAACGGTTTGAATTGATGAAAATAATTCAACTTTTGAAAGAAAAAACTATCTTCTTAATAGAGTTCTTTTTAGAATTCTTAATAAATTTTAGTGATATAATGTCAAAATTATCTGTATAAAATTAAAAATTTATTCGACATGTTTCGGGTCTCTAACCCTTCATGAAACTGTAATAAACTCTTGATAATGGCTTAGTAGTCCGAAATATATGCCCAGTGTATTCAAAAATTTCGTGAAATTCAGTGAAACAAAAATTTTTTTTGAGTTATTTAGGTATGTGATAATTATTTTTTTTACCGCATTGAAATACGTTGGTCACAACTTCAGAAGCGTTAACTTTTTTTGAGATGAAAAATAATGAAGATTTTCACAAAATTGAACTAGAATCGCTATTATTAAGACTATCGCTATTATTAGTTTTTTAACTGCTATTTCTAGTGTCTAAGAATAGATGTATGAATTTTCTCATAATTTAATAAATACACATTACTTGTAATTAACAATTGTTAATTCAGCATTTGCTAAAGAAGTAATACTTCGAAACGCGTCATGCGTATTTATTGAATTATAAGAAAATTCTAAATATTGTTTCATTATGGATATTGATTTTCTCCACGTATCGACCTCATCAATCATCAATTATATAAATGTATTAGAGTTGATATATAATTGTATAATAACTATTTTTCATTTATTTAGATTTTTATTTTTTAATCTAAGTTATTCATTTATGGTATCTCGAAACTCATGAAAAATTCATGAAAAAAATTAAATTATTTCTTATCATGTCAGTGTTAACACTCGGTTGATTTCGCCTTTTGAAGAGATAGAGCTCTGTACATTTAGGAAGAACCGCACCAGAAACTCGATTATTTGGATACTTGCTACTGATGATTTCCAAAATAGGATGAAACAGCTCTGTATGATTTATAAGATGAGTTCGATGTTCTCCAGTATACACTAAATATTCATTTTCGAAAGTTATGAATTTGTGTTTTCGTTTAGAACACTTGTGCAGACAGCTCCCTGAGAGTTTCATTCGAATTATTCTACTCATAAGTATTCGATATTTCGAATACTTATGAGTAGACTGAATATACATTATATTTATTACATTTACTACAAGAAAAATGTATATTAAATGTAAAGTAATATACATTTACTACAAGAAAAAGAATTCTGTAGTTCTCGTGCTATATTATCTCACTTGTACATATACGCTATCAAAGTATACTATAACTTTCTTTCGATTCTTTGACGAATTATTCAAAAGAACATTATAGTAGAGCTAGCTATGTGAAACATGAACAATGCATGGTAGAGAATCTTGAAATCGATGCCTACATTTATTGAAAGTGTTAGACAGCCACTGTTTCGTACTACAATGTACTCATCAGTCACGCCACGTTTACCAAATGAAAGCCAACGATTTCAATCCTCACATACCACCCCTCTATTTATTGTAACACAGAAATATATAGTAAGTCGTATGCATATATAAATGCATAGATTAATGTACAACTCAAAGTTTAGGAATCAATGAAAAGCACGAACACAACTGACATTGCAAGTTTCACACGTCCTTATCAATTAAGATACTTCATTTAACAAGTTCAGTTTTTAGGAACATTTCATCTAATTTGATGAAGTAACGCGCCATCTAGGTTGCGGTTGTAGAAAGGTTCGTTGTCATTTCTCAAAACATGAAAGAAATTTACTACAAGAAAACGAATTGTGTAGTTGTCGTGCTATATTATCGCACTTGTAGATATTCGCTATCAAAGTATACTATAACTTTCTTTCTATAATTTTGATCAATTTTTCAAGAGAACATTATAGCAGCGCTGGCTATGTGAAAGTTGAACAAATCTTAATTGATAAGGACGTGTGAATCTTTCAATGTCATATATATATATATATATATATATATATATATATATATATATATATATATATACTTTAATTGATTTTACTTCTTATATGTTAACACGAAGTAAAAAAACATTGCGTTGAAATAAATTAATTTCTGCGTTATGACATATTGTTATCAAAGACAAGCTTATGGTGCAATCTTATTTTCCAAATGATGATTTTATAATTATATGAATTAAGATAACTAACTCATAAATATGTACAAAAGATATAAATAACTCAAATACGAGTCGTCTGTACTATGTTTGTTATCTACTCATTGCTAATTAAAGAAAACTAACGATCATTTCATTCAGTTTTAATACCAAAACATTTACTGATAAATTTGATTACATATATGTAAAATTGCTATTCGATAGATTAAGACTTTCAGAAGTATTGATGATTCTGAATTACATTTTTATATTACTATATCATTTATATTGTAGCAATATTAAACAAATGGAGTTTCAAATATATGACAAATCCAAATAAGTATTAATAAATATATCCTATGAATTCTATGATCCTGATGAAATGAATATCAAGAAATGCATTCACCCTTGACAATGAGTAAGAAGCCAGAAACGTAAAAATAAAAGATGAAGTTAGCGATCTAGGTAAAAATAGACAAAAAAACATCGATTTACTTACATATAATCGTAAAATTGTGTTTGTTAACTTCAACACTTAATGAAACAGAAGAATTGGAAATTTCCATAATCGAACGTTTCAGTTTTTTACAACCTATTTTCGCGTTTTCCGTTTACTTCTACAGAATTTCAGATAATCGAGAAATCAGAATTCAACCCCGAAGAGCTATGATTTTATTGGGGGTCCTCAGGGAACAATACAACGAACAGTTGAACATCGCAAAGTACGCTTTCAGCTTTTTAAAATAGCCCCCTTAGATCCAAATGACGATCAATATAGCGCTAAATCTACGAAATTGCACTGGGCTTTTGAGAATTGTCTCTATTTTATGTAGCTCGGTCTGACAACGAAACATGTCTAGAATTGCGATTGGATAATATTACAGCAGAGGAAAATCGTTCATTTAGGAATTTACGAACTTGATCATAAAACAAATGAATTATAATTTAAATAAACCTAAGTAGTTTTCTGGTTTTCACCATAATTACACTACAATTATAGTGAAAATTAGAAAACTTACTTTTATTTAAATTATATATTTAGATTTTCATCAAGACATTGGGCCGATACCCAATCGATTAATAACAAATGAATGAGTTGAACCATGAATTTTTTTATGTAGTTTTAATTTTAACTTTAATTTTAATTATAGTCATTTTGTATAGATAATAATAATAATAATAATAATAATAATAATAATAATAATAATAATAATAATAATAATAATAATAATAATAATAATAATAATAATAATAATAATAATAATAATAATAATAATGATAATAATAATAATAATGACTTTATTCACTTTTATACCCAAATTGTATTACAACAGTGAGAGGCGAAGTTAAGGATAGCGATTCTCACTCAACCTCTCAGAATAAAAATAAACAGAAAAAAATAATAATAATAATCATAATAAAAATAACAGTAATACTAGAATATCGAGAAAAATAAACAGTAACATTTTTTAAGAATAATTTAACAAAAAGAATATGACCTTTGTCAAATTAATAACCTTATATAATGAAAAAATGAGGAAAAAACAAAACAAAAATGAGTTGCAAAGTCTGTTAAATGAATTCATCCCGTCTTACTGGTCAGATAAGAGCTGGTATTTGACCTTTTTTCTAAATCCGTTATATTAATACGTACATTACATTAATGTTGAGTTAGAATCTAGATTTACAATTGGAATGATGACTTCACTAGTTAAATTTATTTATGGGTAAATACGTATTGAGAAACCCATTTATTCACAATATCCTCAAGATTTCAACAGTTTTTTCATTTTATAAGAGAAAACGAACTAAAAAGTTATCAACAAAATTTTTGAGCATTTACATGAGAAATTTAAATCTCCTTATAGTGTGATTCAATAAAATTATCATTCTAACTGAAAGTTTTTACAATGAAATAATAGTTGGAAAGTATGTTAACTGTTTGATGTTTTTATGATTTCTTTCACAATCTGATGTAGTTGTAATATTCTCATAATCGAACGTATAATGTTTAAGCAAGAGGCAATTGTTACTAATGAATAACTAAATAAACAAATAGTAATAATACTTTAGTGCTATACTGGTAAGTTTAACAAGTAAGTTCTTTGCTTTTGTGTTCAGGTAGCCTATCAGTGGCGGATTTACAAATTTGCCGCTAGTAGGCCATTCAATTTTTGCCGCCCCTACTGACTTTTGAAATTCAATACGTTAGTTTAATCCCATTATTAGTATGATTGTGAACTTAATGATATTTCTGTCAGTTACTAGATTATTTTTGCAACCCGCTATGTACTGAAGAGTTTAATGTTGACCTAACAAGTTTATTTGACAGGCAAAACAAAAAACCCCCGACTTTAAAGCGTAAAACCTCTGTAACTCTTAAACGGCTCAATCGATTTTCATCAAACATGTCTAAGAACACTCGCCCGTAAAACACCTGTAATACAAAAAAAAACTGAATTGAAATCGGTTCATTCGTTCGGGTGCTATGTTGCCACAGACAGACAGACAGACAAACAAGAAATTAAAAAAAAATCTAATTCTACTCAGTTACTCATCTTAAGCCATCCTAGCTAATTTTTTTCGAATATCTTTAATGTACAGACTATTTTAGGTTTACGATTTTATTATAGTATAGATTGTGTACACCTATTATAAATAAAAAAAATCTGTAAAAAAAAAATTTGCTAAATTTGCCGCCCCTCTAAATCTGCCGCCGGCCGTAGGCACCGGCCTACTTGGCCTATTGGTAAATCCGCCACTGTAGCCTATATAACATTTATCATCATTAATCGATTGGGCCAATACTTGATGAAAAAAAATTCAACTTGAATTGACATTTTTATTGAAGAAGAAAGAATAATGAATCGTCAACGTATTGAATATTAATAAAGAGTTTACTTGCTTTGTAATTCGATAATTTTGTTCATTTAAGTATGTTTGAAATTTATCCTACATCTCTATAGGTGGAGCTAACTGGAGCTCCTTTACAAATAGTTTGGTCCGATGGACCAGGAAATTGGTATTTCTGGGCAAGCTCTCGAAGTGTCAGTGTGTTTTAATTTATTGATTCTTAAAAGCTTTTACGACCCGACCAAAATCGAGGTTAATTGTCCATATAATACATTTCAAAGTTAATAAATATTCTGGATGGTATGGGTGTGTTATTAGGGATACTTTATGGTCACGCCGTGTTAAGTTATGAATTTTCTGGATTCTAGTAGAAAACTTGCAGTAATTTGATACGTGTACAACACTCAGATGGATATATGTGCATATAATATGGGGTTTAGATGTTGAAACGCAAAATACTGTTCGGAATGGAATTCAGGAATCAGATAACAAGTTTCATTAAGAAGATTTTGCGTATTGAACAGGTAGAAAAGGAAAAAAATTCTCACAAATTGATATATAATAATAATATTAAATTATTTGCCATTTCAGATACTATATGTACAGGACAAGTCAATCTTACTTGTCAAAAAAGACAAAATAGTGGAAGGTAAATAATCAAGGTTTTCAATGAAGAAAAACAAATATGTACTAATAAATTGAAGATGAATTCGTTAAGACCATAAAAGTCTTGTTTTGGAAGTGATCATCATTCTTAGCTTTACATCTTGCAGGCAGATGATCGTACGATAATTTTATTCTATTGAAAGAAAACTGATATTATGAAATATTTTGTCTCTTATTTGCAAATGCCAGAAATTATTAAGCTGTGACAGATTAAACTATTATATAAACAATCAATTCAATGGACGATGAATCTACTCTGTGCTCGTAGTTCATATTTAAATATGAGGTAATAATAAAAACTTGTCTGAAAATCACTGACTGAACAATTCTTTATTCGACTAGTTTTTATTATTACCTCTCATTTATTATATGAACATTTTTCGACAAAAATTGTACGTACGTTTTGGTGTCACATCCTTATACAGCATTTAATAAATCAAGAGAAAGCACCTGCAAACCGTATTAAAATCATTAAACAAAGAATGATCTACAAGAAAATGGGCTCAGAGATCTCAAGCGTACACGTATGTACATATAGCTGAACCTTAAAAAAATCTCGTCAACAAATATGATACGAGGTCAATTAAAAACGAATCAATATATTATTATCACAATTATTAACTTGTGATGAAGGTATTAGGGTAAGTATAAGGACGAGTATCTCAAAATTCAGGAAAATAGTTCTAAGTGATTAATTTATTTTCTCCTTAAAAATCCAACGATTTCTTTTTTCTGCTCAATAAATACAGTACGACTACTTGGTGATGAGCCCCTGAACACTAGACTGTAAGAAAGGTGACTGTGTACCAAGCTCTAATATCTGATGTGTAGTTGTTACACAGCTTTTACAGCTTTTTGCTGTGTTACTGCAGTTACACAGTTGTATATTTAGTTGGCCCTTTCTGTGATGCAAGTAAAATGGGTACCTAACATTCTGGAGAAGAATCTTGGAACTGAATAATAATGAACATATTCTTTTCCAAATTAAAACGAGGCAATGGTTTTTATAACACCTATCAACAAAGCTCTGAATGTCAGTCTTTTGGGTTATTTTAAGTTCATTCAAGTCTTGTTATCTCAAGTCTTTTTCTTTGAAGTTGTGACGTCAAGAATGTATCGTCATCAAAATGTATAAATATTTCGCGATCTGTATGTTCAGGAACAATACTAGTCCCAGAACAGAATATTGAGGTATTCAAGATGCAATACTAGTTCAATAGGACAGTATTTCTCAACTTCTTCGGTGATTACCTAAGTGTTGAGGGTTCACCGTCTTATCTATGAACATTTAAATTAATAAACAAATGTCAGCAAGTCTCGTGATCGCTATGCTCACTCATCACGGCAAACAACGGGGGAATATTCACTACACATTAAAGCATTTTTAATTTTTATGAAAAAATAATTTTTGCAGTACTCAAATTATTTTTTTAAAAGGGATTTTTGAAATTGTGCTTGATTTTCTAGGGGTCCGGGACTGAAAAAGGCTGAGAAATGCTGTAGTATTCTCTATTGATCATCTATTTTAACAAACATAGAACAATTGGAAATGAAGATATACAAACCGGAATTCAAGACAATCAGAAGCATGAGAAATCAGATAATAATCAACGCCAAAGTGAAAAAAATTGCATGTTTTACTGTGATCTGAAGTTTTTAATTCCTTTCTAATCTCTATATCACATCTCCTATTGGTGATATAGTTATTAGAATTTCTTTTATAAATAATATGTTAAGTATAGTTCATCACTTGGATAATTTTCACAAATGTATCCAAATTTGTTAATATCACTAAGTTCATGTATTATTTGAAATGATTTTCTAAGATGAAAAATACACTTTTAAATGAAAATTGTATTTCATTTCATTATCACTACCATCGAGCATGCAGCACAGTTAAAGTCATTTATAAATTTAAATAGCGCGCGATTTCATAGCTTCCTATTACACACTTCCGTCCACTTTCAAGAAAGTGCTCTTACAGATTGCAGGAAAGTAAGAGGTTACTCACGTAACTCATCAATTTCATTATATTACTGAACATATCTGAACATAACTGAACACAGTCTGATGTTTATGTGTTACTTTTTATGTGTTATTTATTATATGTATTCTTTTTTCAATTATATGAATTCTTTTTTCAGTGTTATGGTGAATTAATTACTTAAGTTTATAAACTAAGTTTATACTCATTAGACTTCAATCATTAGTTTGATTTGAATATAAACTCAAATTCAAACACTTGAACTTATGATTTACACTTTATTCACTACAGAGCATGACGCGTTTCGTCCTTTTCATTCATTTCATTTCGTCCAAGTTCAAGTGTTTGAATTTAAGTTTATATTCAATTATAATGGATGTACATCAAGTTAACGCCAACACTATCAAACATTAGTTTTATTTAGGATTAAGTGTATTTTTACCTACTATTGTACATGATTCTCTAATTTGTGTTAATTTTATTTTGGAGGAGTGGATCAAACTCGTACCATTTGTAAGAAGGACATGTCTTTTCTATACAATAAAGATTACTAAGCATATCAATAGGTTCAGTCTAAAATTAGATAGTTTAAAACTATATTTATCTTTGGAAGGAAAAGTAAAGCTTTTTGTGTTTAACTAGCACGTCTTCACATATCTACCACCCGTTGTTCTTGATATTGAATACTAATAATAAAATTACTCAAATGTTTGACACATTCAATTAGATTAATCGAGCAATAATAAAATGGAGACCAAACGAAACACTTCCCGTCGCAATTAAATAAATTCAAGGATTTCACAAACAATTAATTCCAAACCGTACAATATTCGGGATAATGGCAGTGAATTATCCACTCTATTATATGGCAGGGGCTGCATTGTGTCACTAGTTGCCTATAATTGTTTACAACACATGACTCTTCACGCTCTGTTGAATTCGGTTCGAATATATCACTTTTGGCGCTTTACCATTATCCGATTTCCATGCAGCAGACGCCGTGTCGTACGGGGTGATGCGGTGGCTATCGGAAAATATAATGTGGGACACAGTTTAGCATTTCTGATCTCTTCCAGGGAACCGTGCAGTGTCGGAGCGGCCCTAACAGAATATTGATGTCAGCGAATTATTTTAAACATATTGTTAGTTCCATAAAATATCTAAGATTACATAAAAATCATAACTAGGTTGTTTTTATCGAGTAGAAATAATTGCAGGGAATACCATTTTCAATGACTGCAATCACAAATCTTCAAATCACAAAAGGAAGATCTTCTTGGAATAAAATATTATCAAAAGAGCTCTCCTTTTTAAATAACAAATTTCATTATATTTCCAGAAAACTGGATATTTGACAACATTTAAATAATAGCTTAAGATTGAATATATTACAACACCACCACTGACCAAAATTTATAAAAATCGTCTAACTGATATAATTGGGATGTTTTAGAGGCGTTCAAATGAAAAATTTTGTCATAATTAATTCAATTCTTAACTTGAAAAGGAAACTGAAAAGGTTACTGAAAGGTTCTTCTGTTAAAAACCTAATCGTTCTTCTTTTTTGCTTTCGACAGAGTTGTACATAAAATATCTACCAAATTTGAAATTATATAAAAACAGGTTAAAATTTATTTAAAAATAGCCCTAGAGAAGGAGTTTTTTAAAAGTAATTTTAAAAATAGCATTCTTTACAAATAATTGTAAAAACTGCTATTTTTTAAAAAAACCTGTTCCCACAAACCCTGATAATTAATAACAAATAAACACACTTTTTACTTCCACATTTCTAAGAATTTCAAAAATAAATAATATCAAGAGGGATCTTTTTGAAATTTTCATGATATTTCAAAAAAAAACAGAAGATTTGACAACAATACTAATAGTATAAAAAGAATGGCCCTCCACCTCTTCATCTACCTTGACTTTCTGGCTCTGAGTTCGGAAAGCAATAAATTTGCTTTCAAATATATTAATTTTGTGTAAAAACCGTAAACACATTTAAAAACTCAAATTATTCTGATGGCATGTTTTTAAATATTGCCAAATTCTGCACCTTAAGATTATATTTTCTCCAATTCAAATTAAATTGATATAAAATTCAATCGAATTGCCTCCTCCTTTATTTCAAGACAGTGACTTTTTTCATTTAGAAAGAGTTGAGAAAATTTTATCGGCTAAACTGTAGTTGAATAAAATTCATCAATTTCCATGATAAATGCGACTCTGTCACAAATTCGAGACTAGTCCATAAAGCTATCCATCTAACAACGAAATCGTTCCATGAAAAGTAATCTCACAAGGGCAGTTCTGAAAATACAGATCTGGATCTTTCTCCCCTGCCGTTGAGGCATAATACGTTTTGACACCTTGTTATTATAGGTAGTTTTCTTCTGGTTTCGTTTCAAATTAAATGCATTTTAAAATAACAAAGGTTACAGATGTCTCTATCCATATACCTATTTGAACTAAATTGACACGGTTTCTGCTTTTGTTTAAGAAATATTTATTGTTTTCAGTTTGTTGCTGAATATTTTCGCTTTCTACCGCTAATAACTAGGTTGAAAAGTTGTTAATTGATGTATAGTTACATTTGTTCGAAACTGGAATTCAGACTACGTGTATAACAGCTTTTGCAACAAAGAAAGCAGTACACATATTTCTCTAGACCAGTGGTCCCCAACGTGGAACCCAAGACCCTCAGGGGGCCAAATACATTTTTAAGGGGAACAATTTGACTGTTAAGGAGGGTAATTCGAAAATTGACTCGACATAAGTTTAACCGTTTCGCAATTCTTATAACTTTTTCAACCAATTCGAGTGGGGGGCCATAAGAACTTGAAAGGCTTAGGCGGTGGATAGCACAAAAAAGATTGTGATTGAAAAAATATATTTTAATCTTTTTTCAATTACTATTACGATATATTTGAGAATATGTACAAGGAATAAAATATATTTATTTTTCAATATTGTATAAATATATACTCGTATATATATAGATATATATTTCACTTCTATGTCTATTGTGAAACATTATAGCCCTGAAGACGACACTAAACAACATTGCCGAAAGCTTGGAATATTCTGAAGAGGTAAACTTTTTTTGTTGAAATTGTCGAAAGATTAGGAAATTCTGAGATAAACTTTTAGTTCATGTTCTTGATTGCCATTTCAGTGATAAACTGAAAAATGAACTTGGTGACGAATTATTTGCCACAAACATATGTGAATTGTATTAAACAATTTCAAAGCAATTCAAAGTTTTTAATTCTAGAATGCATTTATTCCTATGTTTATCTTTGTAGCTCTTTTTCATAAATTAAGTTTTCGGTTAATGACGGTATTTTTACTTGACATTTCAGAGAGGACCATGATAAGTGATGAATTATTCGAAACACTACGTTTGCACATCATTTTAAGTTGGTAAAATTGAGAAATTTTGAAACAAATATAAAATATTTATTTCGAATGAATCTATGTTATGAAATGAAAATGAATTGACTTTAAATGAGACGAATAAGCAATATTGAAAATATAGAATGAACTGAACAAACATTAATCTCCTAAACAGGAGAGTTCATGCGGAGGATGCAAATAGATGTTCCTCCTTTTCAACTAATTTGGTTTTCGTATTTTTTCTCAACTCTGTGCATCTTTATTTTTGCTACGCTATTCTGATGAGAGCCAATAAGATTAAAACAACAGTACCTAAACTGCATTTTCACCATATTCAAGAATCAAATCCTACGAAATCATGGATTAGAAAACTTCTGAATTTATAACAGAGGTTGAGAACAAGTAGAAAAGTCTGCCGTTGATTATATTTTTTTAAAATCATTGGGTAAAAGTTATTGAACTGTCTAAACGGTATGTTGAAAGATAACGAACCTCAAAATTATTTCCAGATGCGCTGTCTGGATTTCAGAATGATTATTTTGAATTACGGAAAAAAGGATCTATTTTCAACGTACTTCATACTAGAAATGTGATGAGTGTTTGAGAGTTATAATACATATTTTATATGAATTTTCGGATAGTGAGACGAATGTGCTTAAAAGCTTGTATATGCGACTTCAACAATTCATCGTAGATGATGACAGATATAGAGTCTTTAAAATGAACTATATAAAATTAGTACGCGTTCACTTTCTAACTCGTTTTTCTTCTCCCTCGTTCTTAGGTTATCGATAGATAACCTCATAATAGTGCTTAGGAGTACTATTCTGTAGTTGACGCCATGATAGCACAAGAACAAGTAGTTAATTGTGAGTGTGTTTGTGTATTAACACAGAAGTCTCAAATCTTTATCGCATCTTTTTGTTTCAGAAAAATTATATACACTTCAGCTAAACGTAAACTAGAGGAACACTGATAATGGTGGGATTAGATTTAGTAAGGGATATCCACTCAGATAATATATCGATTTCTTTTATGCAATACATCGAATCTATGCATCGATGTTTAGGATTAGGAATCGATGTTTTCTAAATATTGAGTACTTTTTCCATTATTACATCAGAATGCTATAGAAACAAACCACAATTTTCAGTTATCTATTACACCGACAACAACAAGAAAAATAAAGACAATATGAAAGTTTTTTCTTTAAATCCAAAAAATACTAACAATATGTAGTATTCAAGTTTCCGAGCATAGGTACTATTCATTGAAATTGAACAAGTTTTGACTATCACCAACAAAACGCTGAAAATCGAATAAGAACAAATTATGTGAGTATCTATAAAAGTTCTTCATTTCCAAAAAACACTGTTGAAACTTTTTAATAAAATCTTCGCTTGTTTTGTCAAAAGAATTTCGAGATTCCTCATGACAGCAGTAAAATAGGTTTAGTGAATAATACGAGTAATATTCATCTGGTTACCTTTCATTCGATGTTTTCTGAAAATATATCGATACATCGAACAAAACAACCGTTCTTTAAAACATCGGATAGGTCGATACATCGAACTCTAAACATCGACTGAATTCGATGCATCGATGTATATCGAATATCCCTTGTGCTAATTACTTATAATTGATACTTACGTAAGTAACTTAATGCGTTTTGGAGGGGACAATTCATCGTTCCAGAAAATATAATTCAGAAAACTTATTCCAAGAATTTCATTTTATATGTCAGGGATAGCCAAGTTCCTCGATAGTTTGAGCCATTTTTCTTCATTGGAAAATTTTTGTGGCTGACACTAAATACGTATCTAGAAGAGAGTTTCAAAAGTTATTAAAAATTTTTTCTACAGAAATTATATTCAATAAAAACATACAAATAAAAGTAGGTACGAAATATTTTTGTTGAATTTTAATATTAAAGATTGAACACAATTATTTCACTTCACTTGATAATTCTTTAAATTTTGATGGATATTTGAGTAACAACACTCTTTAGTAATTATTTGATGCTGGTCACTGTTTGAAGGTTAAATTATCGGTGTTCATGTCTTTTGGAGTAGAATAAAATGATTGATATAATATGAGTAGTTGTTTCGAATACTGGAATTATTCGACAAACAGTCTTTTCAAATCAGGCACAAATTCGACTATACTACCAATTTCCAAAATTCAGTAATAGGCGCCGAATTATATATTTTAAATGAAGAGCTTGATCTTCTTGCATATCTCTTAGTTCTAACTACCCAGAAGCATTTTGAGTCATGATTTAGTATTAGAAATGGAAAACTCACCTTAAATTATGTTAATTTCAAATGGATTTTAAAAAGTCAATGGGCGATTTGAAATATTTCAAGTCTTGAAATCTATTTTGGATTTCCTTCAATATTCTTTTCAACTTTTTTATATAAATACCAACTCGTTGTATTCTTCCTAATTAATATTGAAACATTTTATCTTTAATTTTTTTTGGATTTTATCTTTTATTTTAAATTTTTCAATTATAAAAACAAAAATGAAAACGAACTATAACACGTGGCCCCCCTATTATATGAAGGAGTCAATATATTGTATGTATCAATCGTCTATCTGAATTTTTATATCTTTACCTCAATTTGTTATCAATCTCTAACATGGAACCCATTTTTTTATTTTTACTGATATATCGCATTTTTCAATTTATTAAAAATTTTGTTACTTTAATTAGGAACAAAATTATTCATGAAGAATATTCAGGTTGATGTTTATATTGTTTTCTATATGTTTAATATTCTTATGTTTAGGTAGTAAGCTTTGTTGTGTTTCGAATATAAGGTTTTCATTGTAGATAATATTGACATATTTGAAAAATAATTACCTTCAGTTTAATTTCCACTATCCTAGATGGTTAATATTCAATATTATGAATATTTGAATTGTTGTGATATTTGAATTGTATTCAAATTAGTTGTATATCACTCTTGATGATTAGTACGTAGACCGAAACATTTATTAAGTGAATTGAAGAATTTTGTGGAATACAGCGAAGTGTTTTTAATTTTACGATACATTTCGAAATATTCCACTATCGATTGACATAAACCATAACAAAATTAGAAACAAATTAAAATTGAAAAGTTTAAAAGTTAAAGAACGTTAATTTTTTCGAACGATAATAATAACCGCTAACAATTTAATTACGTTCAGTAGAAATCATAGCATGAAACAAGCAGTTTATGAAACGTATTAATAGAACTATGATTCCCATTTTCGAAAGAGTTGTACATAAAATATCTACCGTATTCAAAATTATATAAAAATTGGTTGAAATTCAGTTAAAAATATCCCTATAGAAGAAGATTTTTTACGAGTAATTTTAAAAAATAGCATTTTTAACAATTATTTGTAAAAAATGTTATTTTTTGAAAAAATTGCTCAAACCCTGATAATTAATGATAAATAAACACCTTTTTACTTTCACGTCTCTAAGAATTTCAAAAATGAATAATATCAAAAGTGGTCTTTTTGAAATGTGCATTATATTTCAAGAAAAATAGTATAATAAGAATAGCCATCCACCTCTTCATCTACCTTGACTTCCTGGCTCTAAGTTAGGAAAGCAATAAATTTGCTTTCAAATATATTAATTTTGTGTAAAAACCGTAAACACTATTTAAAAATGAGCATCTTAAATTATTCTCACGTCATGTTTTTGGATATTGCGAAATTTTCGAATATTGATGATTAGTAAGTAGACCGAAATATTTATTAAGTGAATTGAAGAATTTTGTGAAATACAGTCAAGTGTTTTTAATTTTACGATACATTTCGAAATATTCCACTATCGATTGACACAAACCTTAACAAAATTAGAAACAAATTAAAATTGAAAAGTTTAAAAGTTAAAGAACGTTAATTTTTTCGAACGATAATATTAACCGCCAACAATTTCATTACGTTTAGCAGAAATCAAAGCATGAAACAAGCAATTTATAAAACGTATTAATAGAACTATAATTCCCATTTTCCAGATCACTTATTGAAGCAATTTCTGAATTATGCGTTGCGTTTAGAGCTCACGTAGTCCCATAATTCATATCCGGTTAAATCTGTTTACGCTTCCGTCGGGGCATAGACGAGAGTGGTGGCAGAACTCATTTAAATAATGGCGGAATAAACTGGGCTCGATTAAAATTCCCAACACTTTTCCAAACACAATTTAAATTAATTCTTCATCGACTGCGGTGCTGAAGATAAATTTAGAGGAATTATTATGGAACGCGTTTCACTTAGAGTTAAGTGCATCAATTTCTGTTCATAAACATGGGGTGATATATCGAATTTCAGGCTGTTAGCGTCGGGTGTCGATGGATGTTGAGAGTGGAGTGAAAGCGAATTTACTCTCACAAATTGAATATATTCGCTAACACGGTTTATTTTGATATGCGGCTTTCATTATAAAATATATCAACATGGGCGGTACCAGCTCTGGGGCCATACGGGGGCACAAAAAGAAATACTAGAGCATGAAAGAAATTTCAAACAGCTTCTATGAAATCGTGAAAAATTAACTATTTTACAATATAGTATAAAAAATGATTATATGAAAATTTGCTTGGCATACATGATATAAAAAAATACAACCAAACGAAAAATTACTGGGATTTTATATTTATCGACGAAAAAGTTTGCTCGATGTCGTGTTCCGTATGGATGATTATCTTTAACAAATTCAAATCTTCAACCAAGTATGCCTGAGCCATATTTTTCTTCATTTTATAAAGATACTCTGAAGTTGTGAATTCTAATCTCTTATATATAAAATAAAAAACACTGGGCTACTTTGCACAAAATTTATAATAAACTAGCTGACCGGGCGAACTGTGTACGCCCATTTATTTTTATACTACTTTTGCGCTATTTTATTCTAATATTTGTGCTACACTATCTTGTTTCTAATATTTATCCCGTTTGGAGTCAGGGACTCACTAACTTACGAAGGGACTGCAATACTTTCTGTTATTTCAAATCAGTCGAATTATCAAAAAATTCCTATATTAACACGTTTGATGTATTGAAAGTCATTAATCTGTCCGTTCGATAGATGGACAGCATGTTCCTAATTTTGTATCAAGTATATGTTCCATATATCTCATCATTAATTGTATAAGATATTTGCTGGATATAAGTCAAAATATGTTTAGAATTTAGTCCATTCTCGGAAACCAATGAATATAGTGCCTCTGGTGGCTGTACCAATTGCATATATTTGAATTGACTTTTCGCGCAATATTTTGTCGCAACATTGATATTATTTTCAAAAACAATCAAACTTTGCCTTGCAATTTGACACACAACGTTCATTGGTCCAATAGCAACGATTTGCTGTGAACTGTAATCTATTTCAACTATTGATATTCTCTATTTCATTCTATTTCATATTGTTTATGGATTCCATTGAACTTCATACCAAGCTTCGCATTGCTCGTCAGTTTGACTTGCTCTTTAATATTTTGACTTGCTGCATTGCGAGATCTGCGACTTAAGTTTGTACATCTAATAGCTATCATTTTTGAAAACGAAATTTCAACTGTAAATTAAAGAAACTATGTATTCTTCTTCATAATAAAATATACCACGTGCTATGTTAGTAACGTGTATGTTAGTCTATTTGAACTTACCAAAATTTCATATTCAATAGAAATTTTAATATAAGTAGTAATAGCCCTAAACTAACCGAAATATGTGATGCGATATTCACTTTTTTTACATCCTCTTTTTGAGAATTAATAATTTTATTTTTTACTTACATTATTAATGAAGTATTCTTGAATTTTATAATTTTACACGCAATTTTCTAAAGTTTTACCCTGATAATAACAAACACAACAAAAAAAATAGTGGAATCGGTCCATCCATTGACTCTACTTTCGAGTTAGGAAACGTTTGTATCGGAAAAACAAATGGGCCGTTTTTAAGGTTTTCCCAGCAATTATTCGAATTTTTCGCCGTAGTAACCATTCTTGTACTTTAGTGGACGTTTTACAAAAATAATTGGCTGAATAGGTCCAGGCGTTGTTGAGTTATGCACTTACCAACACATTTTGGGATTCATTTTTATATTATAGATAAATGCCTGACAATTGTTTCGGGCTGCTACCCCATTTTCCAAAGTTAGACTCAAAAAGTCAGTCTAAGTTTTGATCTAATCTCACCACAAGATAGGTATATAGAGCATATTGTCATCAGCGAATAAAGATATTTCACAATGTTCCACATATTTCGTGATATCATTGATATAAATTATAAAGAGAAATGGTCCTAGAACCGTGCCTTGTGGAATACCGTATTGGTGATCTCCATTTGCTGAGACAATATTATTCAATTGATCCCTCTGTTGCCTACCGTGCAAGTATGATTCTTACCAATGATATACACTATCTTTGTTACCGATTTTATTTAGATTCATAACATACATTGACGTGGGCGGCACTAGCTCTGAGACCATACGGGAGATAGGTACATAGAGAAAAATAAGAAAACTCGAGAGTTTTCATACAGCTTTCATGGAACCGTAAATGCGCTAGAATATGTTTCTATCGGAGGAGATTATACTAGAGAGGAATCTGCTTACTAATTCCTCCGTGAAGTTTATCAACTATTTTTCATGGAAAATTGCGAAATACTTGTTGTGAACGTTCTTCAAGGTAAATATATAGATTTAAACAAGACAAGAAAAATATTGATGAAATCTTTGCTATCATCGAGAAGCATCGAAAAGAAATGGAATCACGTTCTCGATGAAATCACTTAAAAATTCAAGATTTCGCAGAGAAAAAGTTGAGCTATCAGTACCACAAATCGCTTAAAAGTAAATAAAGGAAGTAATCCTCCATCTCAGATTACGACTGAATATTGACAGTCGTTAATCATCGTGATTACTCAATTTTACTTTTCATTGTTATATTCTCACACGAAAATACACTTTCTTTCGCTTTAACAACAAAAACGACTTTAGGAAGATTTTTTTTTGCAAAAAATACGAAATCTTCAGTGTTGTAAGAGTTGAGTTATTTCTCTATAGAATAAGATTAATGGTAGAATTTGTGGAAGAAAAATGATTTGGAAAGAGACAGGATTCTGGAGAGTCTAATATTTTTCTCTGCAACAAGACAAGTTTGAAATAAATTCTCATACACCACGGCTCCTGCTGAAGGATCCGTCAATACCCTTCGAAGGATAAAGACTTGGACGATAAGTACAATGGAAGATAATATACATTACTACCTTAAATATAGTTTTGTAGTTGGTAATGAAATAGAACAATGGGGTTGATGAGATCAGTGTCTACTGGAAATTCTTTGAGAAATTCAGGACTAGACTAAAACGAAATTTTGACCAATTTTCCTTGAAGTCAAGAAAAATGATATAAGTAACTCATATGAAAAATAAATACAATAAATTTTTGTCAAGCAGGTAATCGTAGTAACTAAAAAGATATAACTACTGAATACTATTAGGATTAACTTGGTGCGAATCATCTAAAATGAACTCTAATGTAAACTTTAAACATCAAGAGTTTGAGTTATTTTCATATACATTATTATTTCACAAATGACCTAACTACCGGATTAAATTGAAAAAATATATGTCTTCAAAATTACGCAAATGATACAAGTGTCTTAGTAAGTGGTGATAGTTTGTCAGATTTGACAGAAGCTGTGCATAACACCATTACGCAGGCTCAGGATTGGTTCAAACGATTGCATATGAATGAGGACAAAATTACTGCAACCTTCTTCAAGACAATTCACTCCAATGTTCCAACTGCTAAATTAATCAATACAAAGAATCGCGTCATCGTAGCTCGGAACTCGTCAAAATTCTTTGGTATTCATATTAAATGAGTTTATGAAATGGGATGTACACATAGCGCAGCTCTGTAATAGTCTGAGCTCTGTTTGATTCTCTTTGAGGGTGATTGTGAAATTTTGTTGTGTTGAGGGAGGTTTATCAGGCAGTCTTCGAATCGAGACTTAGATATGGTGCTATGTTTATAATAATAATAATAATAATAATAATGATAATGATAATAATAATAATAATAATAATAATAATAATAATAATAATAATAATAATAATAATAATAATAATAATAATAATAATAATAATAATAATAATAATAATAATAATAGTAATAAGTTATTTATTCTCAACAGGTATAACACTCAATTACAGAAAATAATAACAATGTTGAATACATAACTAAATAATTAAAATGAAAAAGATATAACAAAGAGCTCAATCTAATCTAAAAAAATAGTAACTTATAACTACATTAAGGCTTTCAATTAAATATTACAAAGAACTCAATCTAAATCGATTCATTTTAGTCAATTTTCTTTGTTCACATAACTCCTGATAATAAATTCTATGGCGTCAAAGTGAATGTCACAATTATTGGCAACTCTATTGAATGTAGACTACATGAACCAAATGGGAGATGGTATTAGGGAGTTGGTCCTCGGAGTCTCCAGGTGGAATAATTCTGTATTACGAGAAGTTTGCCTAGGAACACAAAATTCCAAAGCGGACAAGAGAGGAGGACAATCAATACTATTGTGCAGTAATTTATACAAAAATTTGAGGGATAAAGTTTCTACCCTGCTCTGCAATGAGATTAAACTAAATCGACTCAATAATTCGTTATGATTGACTCCTCTCTGTGGATAAACTTTATCCTCCCTCCAAACTAAGATTTTCAAGAAACTTCTCTGAATAGCCTCAAGATGGCGTTGATGGCAAGTGAAAATGGGATGCCAGATCATGCTGCCATACTCCAACTTGGTACGGATTAGGGTATTAAATAGTGCTATGAATGTTGAGGAATCATTAAAATATTGGCCATTAGGTATAACGAATCCATATATTTTCGCAGCAGATGAAATAAGTTGGGTGATATGCGGGACAAAGAAAAGCTTCTGGTCGAAGACTACACCAATTACTACTACAACAAGTATGTTCTTCGGTAATAGTAGTTTCATGAGAAATATAAACATTCTGCAAAAAAGAGCCCTGCGTAGTATTTTGGGAATGAAATCTGATGCTTCCTGCAGAGGCAAGTTTGGAAAAATTGTCTACTCTCAGCAACAATTAGATACACATCCAAGAAAATTTGCTTTTTGTGTTCAAAAATCTGCTACAGTTTGAGCAAAAGCGGATAGTGGGTTCAGCACAAGGACAACTTTTTTGAAGTATCCAGAGCATCGACAACGCATATAAAGAATGGACCTGAATAAATCTGCATAAGATACTACAATGACTGGTCTCTAAAAATCAGGTAAGAAAGGAATATATGCAGGTACAAGTGGACTGTATTCAGGCTTCTCGTTACCAACGAACCTTATAGTGTTAATGAGTTCTTGGAGTATTGTCGTGTACATGTATAGGGACATGCCCATCGTTTGTTGTATTGATAATTATTGTATATACAAATATTTTGACACAAATTTCACTTCGGAGTTCATAGATTGTTTGTGTATTCTCTTATTTGAAATAAAGAAACTTTATTATTACATCTCCCCTTTTCATTGAAATCAAAATTTTCAAAGAGTTATGCTTCGGATGGTCATAAATTCGAATTTCACAACCTCATTGGTAACCCGAGATATTATTCTGCAATCAAGATGGCAAGTCGTTCCTTCCCTTTGTGTTATTTCAGATTAATAGCATGTTCAGCAGCCATGTGGCATCAATTTCGAATTAGCTCTGGGGATGCTAACCTTTGGTTTCTGCTGTAAGGGGAATGCTACTAGATGAGGGCGAGATAAATCGATTTAACTGGATAAGTGGCGTTAAGATTTAGGGGTTGGTTGGTGTTTTATCCTCCTTCGGGAATTTCTCGATTAGATCACTTCTAACAAGAGCGAAGTTTATTATTGATGGGGTGTTTCAAATTATGAACGATAGCGGGATATTTTTAAATAGAAAAAGTTGTTTAAAAAATAGAAACCGGATGTATGGACAATGTTTTTGTTGTTACTTTAATTTATATTTTATACTTATACAAACTTTTTGGTAGAAAAATGTTTTGAACAGGAGTGTTTTTGATAATTTGAAGCAGAATGTATAGAAATATGTTCAACTGTCCAAATTGTTCACTTTTCGGCAGACAGTTTTCATATATAATATTGATTTTAAACGAAACTAGTGAAGAAATAATACAATTTTCGAATTGATTCTTTCAAATACTGTTTACTCAACTATCAATTGTATAAATATGAGAAATTTGAGTTTATTTGAAAATAAAAACTATTTGTTTTTACCTTTTATATTTCACACGAAAAATGACAAAAAATGACAATTTACATAATTTTGGATATATTCCTTGTGTAAAAATAGATTTATGTTGAACGAAATCGTTTCATTCTATATTGAAGTCAATTTCACGTGTTATATTGCAAATGCTGAGGAAATAGGAAACGCTTCGGAAAATGTATTTCCCAGGGGTTGTTCAATATGGATTGTTTATTTTGCATATCATTCTTTTTCTGCTATACCGATAATATTTCAGAACAGATTTGGCATTTTTACAATATCGCAAACAGGGGTGGATTCAAGCGATTTCTCTATACAACCGATAGGTATATAAAAGAGAAACATTGATAACTTGCTCTTTGGTTATTTTTTGATATTTTCGTGTATATTATAAAAATGAGAAAAATAGAAGATGGAAAATCATTTAGAATATCATCACATTTTCATAACACGGTATAAAATATTATTACTTAATATATCAGTATCATTATATTTTTTGACAATTTCAAAAATGCTATATACACCTAGGTCAAAGAACACTCAATTTGAGAACTAAATTGAAGCTCATAAATACTCTGATGACATTCTTACAAAAAAGCATGAATTAAATTATAATAACAGAATAACACATAATAGTCAGCATGTGAGAAATATCTTATATGTGTGCAAAAATTCAGAAAATAATATAAATGATAAATCAAGAATAGAAAAAGAATGAAATATCTCTGTTCAATCTATAGCGATATAATATGTTGATGGAATAACAATAATGAAAGCAACACATCTCAATCAATGAATTTATAATAATAATGTATTATATTAAACGAGTAAACAAAATTAATATCAGTTCTTAAACTTATATAATTTTTCTGATTCATAACTATAAAACACAATCACAAATTCATATTTGTTCATAGAGAAAAGTACACTTTGTTGTTTATCATCTTATTAATTATTTTGCAACTGCAGTTATGTGATTAATAAATTTTTAAGCACATTAATCTTCTTTTTTTTTAAACAGTTTTTGTTTTCGGAGATACGAATTTAAATGATATGCTGTGGTTTACTGTCAGCCTTGAAGGTTGTTCAAAAAAACTGAAATTTTATTGACTCCTTCCTAGGCTTAATTTTGGAACGTCAATATGCAATTCACATAGATATCATGTTAATACACAAGAACTTATCTTTCAGAAAGAACACATTAGTTTTTGATATATATGATAATAAAATTTATTGAGAAACATTCCTTACATTGTAAAATTACATTCATTCAAATGATACAAAAACTAAAACTAAGAAGAATGCTCACAAAAGGACTGATTCCGATTTGAGTAGGATCTTCCATTCAGCCCTTGAACAAAATTATTGGTTCAAACAAAAATGTTGGTTCAGTTTATATTCACAATATTATACAAATATATTTGAAAAAAAAAATTAATTACCTTAGAAATATTAAACCTTTGAGTCAATTTCACATGGTGAGGGACATTCGTGGTAAAAAATAAACAAATATATTATACAAAAAATTTGATTCATACATTATTGCCGACATTCGAATCATCGAAGTACTCTGCCACACTATAGTATACCTTTGTTAACATCAATGACTTAACTTTCTTCTTAAATAAATGAGCTTTCAGTAATTTCAAATTTGACGGTAAATGGTTGAAGATTTTAATACTCTAATAATAGAGAGAGTGCTCAAATTTAGCTGTTTTATGCATAGGAATAAGTAGCACATCACTGTTTCTTGTTAAATACTCATGATTACTATTCAATTTAACAAAACTTAATTTCAATGATGATACTAATAATAATAAGTTCTTTTTTCTCAACAGGTATATTACTCAATTACAGAAAATAATAACATAATGTTGAATGACAACTAAAAAACTAAATAATTGAAATGAAAAGAAATAAATGTAACAAAGAATTCAATCTAATCTGAAAAAACTGAAGTTATAACTAATAACTGAATAATGAAAGTGAATGTGACATTTATTAGTTACTGTATTGCAGGGGTTCTCAACCTTTTTTCACTACGCCCCCTCTTGCTAAAATGAAAACCATCCACGTCCCCATTCACAGTAAATTTAGGAGCATGTGGAAAAATCCAAGAATTACATTGAAAACAAAACATGTATTTTTAATAACACAAAGAATAACATCTGAAGAGTCAATTTAAAGACATACTGTTACATAGAGAAAAACATAAACAAAAAAAACAAAATAAACTAGTAAACTAGTGAGATGAGTGGGCTTTCAAAATTTTTATTTTTAACTGGTCTTGTGCTCACGCCGCCCCCTGACATATCTTCAGGCCCCCCAGTTTGAGAATCCCTGCTGTATTGAATGTAGACTCCATAAACCAAATGGGGATAGTATTAGGGAGTTGGTCCTCGGAGTCTCTAGGTGGAATAATTCTGTGGTACGAGAATTTTGCCTAGGAACACAACATTTCAGAGCGGACAAAAGAGGAGAACAATCAATACTGTTGTGTAGAAATTTGAACAAAAATTGGAGTGATGAAGGTTTTCTGACCTGCAATGATAATAAACTAAATCGACTCAATAATTCGTCAAGATTGACTCCTCTCTGTGGATAAACTTTACCCTCCCTCCAAAGTAAGAATTTCAAGAACCTTCTCTAAATGGCCTAAAGATAGTATTGAGGGCAAGTATTAATAGAATGGCAAATAATGCCTGCCATACTCGATTTTGCTATGGTTTAGGGCATTGAATACTCTTATAATTTTTGAGAAATTACTGAAATATTTGGCATTGCGTATAATGGATCCATATATTTTCGAGGCAGATATCAGAGGGGTGATGTGTGGAATGAAGGAAAGGTTTTAATCGAAGATTATACCAAGATGTTACTCGAAATGCCACTATGTAGTATGCTGACTCTAGTTCTTACGGAATGATATTTTCCACGATCAAGACCATCAATTCAAATATTTTCTGACATTGAAATTACTGATTTTTTGTTGATCTGTTTTTAATTTTGTGATCTAATTAAGTTGCAATTCTAATCGAATTTCAATTCGATATGGTTTTGTGTTGTCAAACTGTGACTTCAATATTTCGTTTTGAGTTGTTTGTTTTCTAAATGAATAAATATTTTTCTCTGGATAGCTCAAAAGGCTTCAGGGCTACATTTTCCATAATTCATTATTTTGTTTCATTTTTATAATTTTCCAGATTTTGTACAATAATAGTGAATGTCCCGAAAACGACTTTTTCTAATTTTTTTGAAAACCAGTAGCCCCCCTAAAGATAAAATTATAGTGGAAATTAATTTTACTTATAAGCAGAGCTTTCGAATTACTCTGTTTAACTGACATTATTTCTAAACAATTTAGCGTGCTTTGTTTGGAGTAGAATATATCTATTTTACATTTCAAAATTGTTCGCATAGCCCTATTCTATAAGTTTTGTAGCTATTGAGTTTTTTCTTTACTCAATTACAATAAAACGAATAAATTGAATACCATGACAAGTCTGGGACACGTTTAAACTGAACATATATACCCTAAAAATATTGTGTACCTTCAAAATGCGTTATCTTCTCTAAGAAATATAAATTTGATAAATTAGAAATAATTGTGGAGATAAAATTTATGGGATCGGGTCGCCATATCCGCTGCTAATTACTCATAAACATCATTTATACATAATATTTATCATCTCCATAACCTTCAATAATGATTAACTAATACAAAATATCATAACATAAAGGCTTATTTATTTAATAAACTAATGAACAACGCTGTTATGTGATTGCTACATGTTTTCATCAATTTAATTTAAATGAAGATTTAATGTTGACCTTACGAACTTAGATTACATTGGAATATAATTCTAAATACGTAATTAAGTATAATGATATTCATTCATGAATTGGATTGATAACGATATATCGTTTCTAGAATGAGCACAGTTTTTCAAGTGGTTATTTTTCAAAGATGTGATTGACGACATGTTTTGAAAATTTTGAATTATTTACTTGTGTTGTATAGGGAGAAATCAAACGTAATATGCCTTGAAATTGCCGACGATGATCGAAAACTTCGACAACCGTAACACGGTTAGTTCCAAAATTGCGAATTACGTTCCTTCAATTGAAAACTAGAGTAATTGGCTTATTAATAGAAAATTCGACCTACTTTGATGTACAAAGAATATCGCGACTCATGCGTCAACCCATTTACGAACATATAGTATATATATACACATATATATATATATATATATATATATATATATATATATATATATATATATATATATATATCCAAATCTGGAGAGTTCACGTGGAGGCCTAGCAGTGGAGACTTCCTTTACAGGTGTGTTCTTTTATTTTTGATTCCGTCTCTAGGTTCGTATACCTTGAACTGGGTTACGCCGTTCTGAGGAGAGCCAATAAGCTCGAAACACGCGTCAACGGCTACTTCCAATTGAGTTGCGGGCTATACCAAGAATTATATTTTTGCTGTCGTTTCTACTTTTTACCGCAAGAAAATTTTTCATTCGTTGTTAACTTTCCCGATTGAAGACTCCGTAAAGGATAAATAGTCGCCAAAAAGGCGATACGTTGACTAAATCTCCAAACCCGGAGAGTTTACGTGGAGGCTTAGCAGTGGAGACTTCCTTTACAGGTGTGTTCTTTTATTGTTGATTCCATCTCCAGATTCGTATACCTTGAACTGGGCTACGCCGAAGTATCGAAATATTTCAAATAAAACTCTCAGGGAGATGCCTACACAAATGTTGTCAACGAGAACGAACTTATATCACTTTCGAAAGTGAATATTAAGTGCGCTTCGAAAAGAGTTTTATTTGAAATATTTCGATAAAGAGCCTCAGTATTTACTAGTATGAATGATTCGGCGAATCTTGAAAACTAGCTGTCCTTTGCTCGCCAGGGCGTGATCTGGAGCGATTAGGCATGGAACCATTCTTACATATTGCAGACAGATTTCTGTGGTTTTCGAAACGTACTCGCACTAATGTTGTCATGGGTACGAATCTAGAACGCTAGGAGAGTTTATTCGTCTTTTCTTCGATAGAGGGAGCTCACGTAAATTTTCACAAAGTGTTGTTCCTCTCATGATTGATTGATTGAATACGGACTGATGATTATTAGATAATAATGATGAGAAACAATTGTATCCTATTATCATTCAACAAGATCGATGAATTTTTCGAAGCGCACTTAATATTCACTCCCGAAGGTGATGGGTTCGTTCTCGTTGACAACATTTGTGTGAACAGCTCCCTGAGAGTTTTATTCGAAATATTTCGATAAAGAGTCTCAGTATTTACTACTATATATATATATATATATATATATATATATATATATATATATAAATTTTTTTAGAATTTTTTCTTGAAATTCCTGTCGCTTTTCGCTTTCAAATTGTACCTTTTTCAAAACTCTGAGATGAATTATTTTCACTAGTGATTAACAAATTAATTATTTAAACTTAGCTATCTAGTTTTGTTACCAGAGTTTTGTTACTGGCACAGCATTAATTTTGTGTAGATCAGATAATGAAATTTATGATTTTTTTATGTGAATGCGTCTTTTATGCACAAAAAATAAATAATAAACTTTTAACTTATTTTCATTGATAAAGTAGAGAAAGTTTGGAAATGCTTTATATACGTGAAAATTTGTAAAGTTCTACTACCAATGACAGAAAATAAATACAATAATTATTTTCAATTAATAATGATTCAATTAATTTAATAACAATACACAAAATAACAGTAACTAGAATAAGAAGAAATACTAATGATTAAATATCGATGAAGTTAAAATTTTAAAGAATATTACTAATATAACTTACACTAGTTATACTTATATCCTATATGCTTCTATATTTTGTAATCAATCAATTTTGGGTTAGAAGTATTATTCAGCTTCTTGCAATTTTGTTGTTGTAGAGTGTTTAAATTATGCTAAATAACTTGTAGAGTTATGTATTATCAATAAACTTATGTTTATTACTATAAATTTTCTATTATTACATAAAAACACATCAATATATAAAAAATAGTTAAAAACTTCAGTATCTGGCTCAAAATGACAATTTTCAGAGATTTTTTCATGGCGATGAAGATAATATACTTCCGAAGGTAATGCTGAATGAGTATTTTCTTCATGGACAAGAGTAAATCTAGCAAAGTTTAGTTATGTTTATTTCCACGAAATCATCTTGTAATGATGTTATTTCAAGTTCAAGTTAACTACATAATTGTGCATATGTCTCAGCAATACAGTTTGAGAAAAAACCATAAAAATGAACCAACATAGTATTTCAACTGTAAACAATTAAAACTCCATGTTAAAGAAACAATCCTCCAAAAAACGAACGACCTCAACAAATTAACAAGATTACAAATACATGAATTATGATTGTCAGAAGATATATGATCTAGTTAACAAAAAATCAGCCAAGTGAGAAATGTTTGCGATAAAATAAATTGTTCAAAATAGTTTTTGGGCCGTTTTAAAATTATGAGCATCGCTAAAGGTCTGAAAAATCTAACATATGCCCATTAGACAGATAATTAATGTCAAAGTCGCTGCTGGAATGATTTCTTCTTTGTTAAATTCGACGAGATGTCCTGACAAAACAAAAGACGAGCGCAAAACCCGATCCACGGCCGTTTTGATTGATACAAAACAGACGACAGTGTAAAAAAGTGAACGTTGATCCGATGGAAACAAACGAATACCGCAAGAATGTTAAATTTCGTTTTGTTTTTATGCCGACTCGATTTTACTCAATTTTTTTCGTCTTGTTGGTACTATTGTATTCCGACCGGCCGTTTTTCGGAATTATAAGTATTGGGTATTTAGGATTCCGCTGTTATGTTGCATTTTTATTTACTCTGGACCATTACACGGGTATTTTTCGCAGACAACATAATAACGAGTTTATTTGGAAATTTATCGCCCTATTACGGAAAATTTATGCATTTACACCTTTGATGAGCCGACTTCAGACCAAGACTATCGAACTATTTCATCCGAAACTCGACTGGAATATATTCAGAATATTCCAACCGAGAATATCATCTACAAATGTATCTCCCAAGTTCTTCAGTTTGTTTGCAATCTTTCACCAGTTTCATTTTAGTTGTTGGACATCGGAGAAATGGTATTAAAGCTCAGATGATTGTAATTTTCACTTTGATTCACTCAAATATGACAACACAGTGGCTTCGTCAGATGTACCTGAAAAATATCAGATGATGAATTAAGATTTAAATTTTTCTATAAAATGTGAAAAAAAACACTGTTTTCAATATTTCCGGGTCCCTTTTTTTAACGATTGTATATTCGGAACTAAAGCTTCTTCTGACTGACGATATGTACTATTTATTTATAGTTATTTATTTATTTATAGTTTTATTTTTTTATTCATAGGTCTTCTGTATTTCGGTATTTTGTTATACTTTGTTCTACTTTATTCTCCAATTTCACATTTCGTATTTTTTATATTATCTTCAGCTTTCTAATCATCTAGTTAGGTCAGGACATTTCTTCAAAAAATATCTTCGGATGACATTTAATGAATTTGAATTAATATGACAAAATACTAATGAAGAATAACTAATAATTATAAAAATTTCTAAAAACGTTTCCGCCATTCCTTGCGAAGATTAGAGTCCATTCGTTTTTTCCATTAATCTCATTAATTCATCGCATTTTTCTCCAAAAATCGATTAGAAATAAAGAATTAATCTAGCAAAGAGCGAGGCCTATGAACTATCAGATTTTTTTACTGAGATTATATCAAATCAAGAAACTAGAAAGATCTAAAATAAAGGACATAATGAAGCAATATTTAGAATTTTCTCATAATTTAATATAAATACGCATGACGACGTCTCAACGTACTACTTCTTCATCAAATGCTGGATTAGTACTGAGTATTAATGAGTAATGCTGGATTAGTACTTGGAGTATTAATCCAGCATTTGATAAAGATGTAGTACTTCGAAACGTCGACATGCGTATTTGTATGAGAAAATTCTAAATATTGTTTTATTATGGATATTAATTTTCTCCAAGTATCGGCCTCATCAATTATTATTTATCAAATAAAGGACATATTTAATCCAAAAACAGAATTACGTTTTTGCGTATTTATATTTCATACCTTACACCTTTTTTATTACCGAAAGGGAAATTTTCACTAATCCCGGATATCGAATATCAAAAAAATTTAGCGTTCTCATCCTTTTCAAATTATAGAGCTCGTAGCGGCGTTCACTACGACGATTCTATTTATATCCAGATTTCTGCAGTTTCTTGTGGATATGCTTTTCAAGTTTTAGTTCTCTGTGGTATTTAAGAACCTACTTTCGAAATTTCTTCATTGGCATTAAGGTAATTCGTACTGTCTCGACAATATTCGTTTGTTATTGCTCTCGAACTTCGAATTCTAATCCTTTTTTGGATGACTTGTCAGTTTGGATGAGTTCAATAAATGGATTCAGAACATTTTGACAAGTCCTACTATGTCATAAAATGTAAGCGTTTCTCTTAACCCTTAAATACATAATACTAACCTAAAAAACTTGGTTGAAGAAGCTAAAAATATTTATTGATACCGTGTTCTAGCAGGTAATTTCCTATAACATTTGTACCTAATCGTTATAGAAACAACTCAAAGCCTGGTAATGTGATATATATTCAGTAATTTTCAATTAAGTTGTGCAAATCCTTCCGTTTCCGCCGCTGAAATTAGTTATAAATTGTAACCTCACGGGAGCATACGTACGAAGCGCCAAACAAATTATACAACTAATCTTACTGTAATGGAACTTTAAGCGACAGATTAGTTGTCGTACAGTTCCGCGAATAATATGTTAATATAGGAGCAGTGTTGCCACATGGAATATCTGAAAATATGGTGTTGTACCACCAGAATAACTATTAGAAAATTATGACGAATAATTAAAACAAACTTCTTTACGTTGCTATCATAAACTTTGATTAAGACACTACATGGGCCGGTTTCGGATTCATACCTACCTTATGCCAGTGTGTATGTCTTACTCAACTAGATACAAACAAATACAGGGACAATTTCTTTCTTCTGGACCAAAGAGCCGTATACAGATCATGGCACATAAGGAAGAAGAGATCGAAATGGTGCCCTTCATAGATGAGAATATGACACAATTGTTCTATGACTTTCTAAAAGGCGTTCCAAATAATTTTATCATTGATGATGAGAAGGAGGTATGCCGACTTGTTAATCAAAAGCGAAGCAAGCTCTTTTGTTGTTCTTCTTTATGTTATGTGATCTGTATACTAGGCTACGCTATTTAACTTCTACTTGTTTGTGTTTATTACAGAACATCCTTGGGTATGTCATGTGGTGCCCACTTCAGAGTATTCTTCACACAAAAAAAATGTTAATTCAAAATGTATTGTTGAACGAAAATGACGTTTCCTTTTCATAATGGTCAACTATCATATATTACATATCTCAGAGTTCAAATATAATCTAATATTTTCAATCAAACTATGAATTAAAAAAAGGAATGCTTTTTACTGAGTTTTTATATGTTATATTAGAATTTTATATGTTACATTACTCAGCATCGCTATATCTAATTCCCAGCTATTCATTTCGATAATTTTCTTGATGGTCGCTGTTCATATGGTATTTTGTTGGTTGAACCCGAACTGTCAGAATTGTTCTAATTAATTTGGTAATAATTTGTAACATTCAACAGTCAACTAACACCAGGTACTGGCCAAACGTGCTAAAGGATGCAGAAATATGGTGATAGAAGAATACAATGAACATAGAATATTTAATAGTGTTGGCGTTTACTTGATGTAAATCCATTATTATTGAATATAAACTTAAATTCAAACACTTGAACTTATGATTTACACTTTATTGACCACATACCATGACTCGTTTCGTCGTTAAAGACGACTTCTTCAGATGCTTACAGAATAAAGTTCCTTATTCTGTAAGCATCTGAAGAAGTCGTTTGTAACGACGAAACGCGCCATGCTATGTAATCAATAAAGTGTAAATCATAAGTTCAAGTGTTTGAATTTAAGTTTATATTCAATGGACATAGAATATTATCACCATTTGAGAATAAACAAATAAAACTTTATGGTTCAACATATCATTAAAAATAATACTGCATGACAACTCGATGAACCACAGAAATATAGATTTATAGAGAATAAATACTATATTATGTGACTCAGTGATCTGGTATGTACTACTAGTGAAAGGTAACCAGCTCGTTGTTATTAGTAGTACCATCCGACAAGAAATACATTATTAACACAATTTCTTCTAGGAAGCATATATTGATGGCGAATCACAGTTTTTTTCCACAGGAAAATTGTTCTACTTCAGTTTATGAAATATGAGAAGCTTTAATATTAAGTTGTATGTCAAACATGCTGAAAAACTTCAATCGTCTCTTTCCTGGACTATTTCAAAAACATATTTTCATGTTTTTTCAAATATATAAAGTTTTAAAAATTTATTTGAATCAAACTATTGGCTTAATGTTTCACAAATATATTGAATAATAAAATAACACTACAACGTTGAGTCAACATGTTTCGAGCGGTCATCTCATTATCAAAACTAACTCCAAAAACAGAACATAGCAAATTCATATTGGTTCTTCTCTTTTCCAGGATGTGTCTCTATGGACTCTAGATGGTCTAGAGGTCATAGCGGCCTAATTTTTATTTAATCATGTTTCACCAAGAGGTAAGCAAGAATTTAATCTCAGTTATATGGAGGTTTGTTACCTTCTTTGTTTCGACCCTCACAAAATCTGTTACATATTATATCTAACTGAAAGTCCTTGTAATAATTGTTGATATAACATTTTCGTTATCATTGAATGAATTCTTTCAAATATACTGGTGTCGATCGATTTCGCAAATCATCTATTCTGTTCAGCTGAATGAAAAATATGTGATTATGTAAATCTTTTTTAAATTTTAGAAATTATTACATATGGTTCAAGCCTAGAGACCAAGAAACTCGACGTTTCTGACGTTTGTAAAATTCTCAACAAACACCTCCAATTTACATTGCACAATATTAATTCGTATTAGCAAACTGTGAACCGTATATGTTAATCAGTTGATATGAAGCTCATATATCGTGGAGCTGAGATTGAACATATCACAATGTATCTGGGTAAGATATGTATGTTCGTCTCTGAGTTTGAATTCAAATAAATTGTGCAAGTTAAATAATGTACCTACGTAACTTGCAAGTTCAATGGCTTGTTCGATTTTAAACTGTGAGTATCAGTTTAATGACTCAAATTACAATTCAAATGAGCTTCTTTGGGTCTAATTAAATAAAACACGAAGTCTCTACGATATATTTTCTCTTCTCAGTCATAGGCTTGAGATGTTTACAGAATTCTTTTCGGAATTTTTCTTAATGAATCATTGTTATTTCTGATCAGAGTTGAAATTATCTAAACCGATTGTGAATTAAGGCAGAGGTGCATCCAATTGGAAACCCTTGTCCTCCTGATGATCTTCGGATCTGCATACATGGGGATGCTGTGTGGTAGCCTAGCAACTGCTCTGCCCGGTCTCTTAGCAACACGACGAGTAATCGATAGGGCCGCGGAGGGACCTAAAATGGTAGCAGATTATCATAAATGTGGCTCTCTTTACGGCCCTCCCCATCTTTGTCGATTGGATCTGTAAACTGTGGTTTTAATTAATGGGGGTGTATTATTTAGATACGGGGACGTAAAAGAAGGAACCACTTTGCGAATAAAACGTTTGATGATTAATTTTGTAAATTGAATAGGCCAAGATTTCAGATTACTAATTATCGCTGGATGAATCTGTGAAAATTATAACTGACTTAGATTTGAAGATATAATCTATTTTCTGTTATTTTAACTTCGCAAAGTTAAGATTTTTTAGCATGGGGAATCAAAATAACCAACCCATTTTATTTTAGTAGTTTCTTTTTCAACTTCGACTTTTCAAAACTTTCTAATGAATTTTTTTGGTGTTGTTAGCAGAAAAGTTATTTGCTACGACAATACGAATGAGAAGAAAAATTAACCATAGAATTTAAAAGCTCTACACTTGACTTATTTCACTTGACTGGACTTGAATTATTACTCCTTATCAGTTGTATTACATTCTGTGAAATTGGTTCCTAGCACGAATTATATGTATATACAATTTTTGGGAAATGATACCAAGTGTTTTTAAATATACGATAGGTTCATTAATCTCCCATGGACCAGGACACCTGTGTTATCTTTCCTAACGTAAATATGTCATATTTCTCATCATACTTTCTTCTTCGTTAGGGTAGCACTTTCGTCGAAAAATGTGTAGACAACTCACTTCAAGGAGGGGTAAGAAATTCCTCAAGGATAGAAATATAGCATTCAATGTGATTTGTGATCATGAATAAAAGGAGCTCATAAAGCCTAGATTATTGTTCGATAAGAAATCACAAAATGATGAGCTCGTCCTCTTTTCCAAATTAATGTAGCTTGGTGTATAATACATGTCACTGGCCGTCTCGGTCTGTATTGTTAAGGATCTAAAACAGTGGTATGGTTCATTATACGGGCTTTATACGTCGAAAAAGTGGTAGATAGAAATCAGTTTCCGAAAAATCCAGCACACAATTATGACACGACTGAGTTATAAGTTGACGGTCAACCAGCTATAAATTAGATGTGTATCAAGACACCTGCGTAAAACAATTGATGTTAGTGAAAACAAAAGCTGAACAGGACAAGCTACATCTCTCGAAACATTCGAAGATCGCGTAAAAACAAATGTCAGCGGCACCCAGGACGTTTTTGTTCTCTATTTCAAATAAAAGTGCAAAATGCTACTAATATGCTCGCATTGTTGAGACTGTGACACGGTCACGTTTTGGAAATCTTGTTCGGAAGTTTGATTCGATCAAAGTTACATTCTACTTGAAAACCTGTTCGAATCAACGAATAAATCGCCTTTATCCGATTTCGTGTTGACACAAATTTATGTCTTTGCGTTAACCAAGATTGACAGAAATCTGGCGTTGTCCCTACTCTGACAATACGTCCTTTTCGACTCAAAATCTCGGAACACATTCTGCTAGTAAAAATGTCGAAAAAACAAACGAAAACTACCAGTTTATTCGTGACATTCCAAATTTAAATAACACTCATCTGGTATCTGACCATTGTATCTTGAATTCTGCCATCAAAATCGTTCCTCCAGCTCTGTGAGAATTCGGACATGTGATGAAAAACGGTTAGGATTTTTGATTGCTTATTGAGGCAATGCTGATTGTTACACCCAAAATTGTTATATTTTCGATATTTTTTTACAATATACTATATAAAAGTATCGAATAATCAAAGCTCTGGGCTACCAATCCATTTTCAAGAATTTTCATAGAACTTAGGCGATAATATTTAAATATACAATCCATTTCAAGATGAAAACGCCAGTTATTACCCGATCTTTCTGTAAAAATAACCATTTTATATAATTGTTTGAAACGAAAATATGACTTACATTTTGTGTTGAATATAAACATTGAATATAAATTCAAACATTTGAATTTATGATTTACACTTTATTGACTATATAGCATGACGAGTTTCGTCGTTACAAACGACATCTTCAGATACTAATAGAATAATGGAATTTAATTTGATAAAAAAATTAAAGAACAGAATTATTCTGTTAGCATCTGAAGAAGTCGTTTCTAACGATATCCAACGCCACTGTGTTGGCGGAACAATATTGTTATGTTCTACCTTAATTATAGTGAAAATCAGAAAACTAGTTCGTTTTATTTAAATTTTGTATTTAGAGTTTCATCAAGTATCGGCCCAATTATTTATGAAGACGGAATAAAGATACTCTAACTCAATGAGATTATTTAAGCATTGAACTTATTAAGTTGAGCATTTTCATTGAAATTATATTGAAAAAAATGAAAAAATTCAACAAATTTGTAATAAGAATGAATAGATTTTTATAGTCGAGAGCCGACCGTATAAAAGTCCTATGAATCAGATATATACATGAACAATTTTTTGAATATAGACCGAGAAAACATAGAAGTAAAGTTTCTATGTTTTCTCCCCTGAAAATGTCTGATTTTGCCCGCATGTAAAATAATAACCTCACTTCCGCTTGTCATTTCAGACATTATTATAACTTAGAAGATATATGAAAAAAATTAACTTAAAAATAAAGTTTTCGATAAGTAGAATTGAGTTTTCAAAGGTCGACAAGCTCAATTCATTATAATTTCTTGTATTTCTTGTATAATACTTTTTAAATATTTGATAGTGTTGGCGTTTATTTGATGTAAATCCATAATAATTGAATATAAACTAATATTCAAACACTTGAACTTTTGATTTACACTTTATTGACAACATAGCATGACATGTTCGTCGTTAAAAACGACTTCTTCAAATGCTAACAGAATACTGAATAACTCAGTTCAGTATGACATCGTTCAATAAAGTGCAAATCAAAAGTTCAAGTGTTTGAATTTTAATTTATATTTAATTCTTTTTAATTGAACAATGGTTATAGCATCCTAAAACAAATTCTGAGTTAAATAGTTCCCATAAAAAAACAATATTTAGAATTTTCTCATAATTTAATATCTAAAGATTAATATTTCTTTTCGGACCACTAATAACATTGGTAAAATAATCGAAAATAATAAATAAAAAATTAATAAAAATCAAATGTGTGGGGTACCTATACAAAACTAAATGTGGCAGTTGTGAAATATTTAATATAGGAAGAACTTTCAGAAATTTCCAAATTAGATTATCGGAACATAAACGTAGTTTTGACAAACAGAAAAGAGATTCCCATTATGCTAACCATTTATTAGAAGAAAGTCATATATTTAGTTCAGAGTTTGTAATATTAAATAGAGATAATAAAGGTTCCAAGCTAAATTTTCTAGAATCATTATATATTAATAAATTAAAAAATTCGGGACTTTTACTCAATAGCCAGTTGGAGGTTAACACTAGCCCTCTTATCTACTTAATGTTCAATAAGAATTTTCCATTTGGCAGATCACATTGATTACCTAGGTTTCAGTTAATTTACATTCAATTTTATGTTTTATGTTCCAAAATTTTAACTTTCCTTTATTTGTTCTTAGAAATCTTAGTTGTATATTTCTATCTTTCCTACATTTAGTTCGAATACCTGACTTAAGAAATTGATTTTCTGTGTTCATCTCTAGGTATACGATCCTTTTGTTAAATATCAGTGTATTCTATGGTCCTCATTCCAAGTTAGTCATAGAACATGCCTGGTATGTTCTGTGAAAATATCTATAAGTATTGACTTTGTAAAATTACACATAGTATTAATCGAATAATATCGAAACGTCGTCATGCGTATTTTATATTAAATTATGAGAAAATTCTAAATATTGTTTTATTATGGATATTAATTTTCTCCAAGTATCGGCCTCGTCAATTATCAATTTAAATAATTTTTGTGGATTATATAAGGTAAGTGTTTTGAATTTTACCTACCTATTATTATGATCTTTTGAAACATTATATCAAGTGTTGTGCTAAACATTAATTCACATTAAGAATGCTATGAAGTTATTATCTCAGATCTGCGAAGTAGTTCAAGAAGTAGTTTAATCGAGCTCGAAATTTATTGAAACAATAATCGCGAATAACAAAGGGTTCGCAATAAATTTCCCGAGATGAGATCATATCCTTAACGGATAACAGTACAGTTAATAACCTAGAACAATTACTTAAATAATAGCTACCCACTGGAAAATGGCTACCGGATCTTATTTCCTAGGGGGAAAATCACGAACAAACATTTCACCCCAATGTAATTCAGACTGTGACTTCCTCCCGTTCTACATCATGGAACGGTCACAATCTGAACCGTCGCTTCGCGCAGCTTAACTAAGGGGTTGGTAACGATGTGTTTAATGGTCATTTAGACTGTGAAACGTTCGTTTTTGTAATTGCCGCCGGAGCTGAGTCAGGATAAACGATCACATTCTAGAGATGAACGGAGACTGCTAAATTATAGGGTGATTGCCTAACAGCCTCTGTTATCGACGCAGTAATAAAATTACATATACATACATCTTTGGACGAAACGTTTTTGTACATTTCTACTCATTCTTTTGTAAAATGTAAAATGATGAATTCTCATTTGAACGAAGAATTGTTTGAAAGACAATATCATTTTATTGAGAAACGAAATTTAATCAAAAAAAGGTACCAAATAATTTCCTAACGATTACACCAAATTGGAAAATCATTTTTCTGTGTTCGTTATTATCAGGACAAAGTATTATCGTATGAAAAAATTTTTAGAAAAATTGAATAAAAGTGTTCAAAAAAAAAACTTCGGGACTTTTACTCAATAGCCAATTAGAGGTTAATACTAGCCCTTTACTCAATATGTTCAATAACAATATTCCATATTTAAGTTGGCATTTACTTGATGTAAATCCATTATAACTGAATATAAACTTAAAATCAAACACTTGAACTTATGATTCACTACATTATTGACTACATAGCATTACGCGTTTCGTCGTTACAAAGGACTTCTTCAGATGCTTACAGAATAATAACAACATTTTGAAAAACACAGGTATAAATATCAGGGAGTTTGGGATTCTATGATTTCGGGTTTTACCTAAGATATTCCATTCTGACATATAATTTCTATTACCTGAAAAGGTTTAACAAGGGTGAATTGTTTAATTCTATCTGTTCATTGAGCAAATTTCCAGAATTTTTAAACCGATTTATTTCCACTATTTCCCAATAATCTAATTGACTACTTCTCTCTATATTGTGTAAAATTTTGAAATTCGTATCAAAAGTATGGTTTTCTGTTAATAAATGGTTAGTATAAATCGAATTACTTTTATTATGCGCGAAGCTATATTTATGTTCCTGTATTCTAGTACCGAAATTTCTAGTAGTTTTACCTATAGTTTTATATATATATATATATATATATATATATATATATATATATATATATATATATATATATATATATATATATATATATATATATATATATAAATATATATATATATATATATATATATATATATATATATATATATATATATATATATATATATATATATATATATATATATATATATATATATACCGGGACATGTTCTACAATTCGATTGGTAAACACCTGATTTGTCTTCTCTTTTAATTTTGTTTTTATTGTTCTTAATGTGTCTCGATATATAATTGTTCGTTTTAAATGAAATATTAAAATTATGTTCACTTAAAAAGGTTTTGACTTTTTGACTGACGGTTTCAAAGTATGTTAAACTATTATATTTACGATTTCTATCCGACTGATAAGGAAATACTAATCGTAGAGCTTTCCGATATAGTTTTTTCTCAAAAGATAGGGTTTCTTCACAAAAAAATCTATCGGAAAGCTCTACGATTTTTGACTCAAATTTTGTTTGCCTGTGTATCAGCAACAAGGCTTTGAAAAATTATTGTAGGACAAAAAATTCTTAGAACCGGTCAAGGAATAATCTTTGGAGGTTTTGCTGCAAGTTGATTCAACACCTTGTTTGGTTAAAAAACTGATAATTAATTATGGAGATAGTGAAATTTATGCACTTCAATCAAAATGACTCTCCCATTTTCAAACATAATACGAAATGATAAACTGAGCGTGTCATAAAGAACCAAATGAATACCAAATTTTTAGCGCTGTATTTGCATTTATATTGAAGGGAAATTCACGTCTGCATTCTGGTGAAATTTAAAAGTCATAAAAGACGTATTAAGCGATGTTCGCTCTAGTCGACCACATTCTTTTTTAATTTGCTCATAAGATTATGAACGAATGTTAATTTAAAGTTGTAATAAAAATTATATGGCATGTTACATCGACGTTAACTGTTTGTCAAGTTTTTCTCATAGTCTTCGTACAACTCTATTCGTTTTGTAAGCTCAATTTGGAAATGCAATAAACTTGATGATAACTATTAATGAAATTGGGAGATGCTGAAGAACGACCGGGTATTATTCCAGAGAAAGATCGTAAAGGATAATGATCGGCTTCGATATAATTTGGACATTAAAAGACGTGTTCGAAAGTTTAAAGTGGTGAATTTATAGCACATTCATTAGAATATATTACTGAAATTATAAAAATTAAAGGCTAATATCGATAAAGAACGATTTTAGAAGGTGATATTGATCTTGACACAAAAAATTTTGTGTTATTAAACCTTCTCATTTTATTGCAAAAAAAGTGATGTATATAATTCATGAAGTTTTTCAGAAGAAAATAAGAATAGTTTATTGAGGAAGGAGATACGTGTTGAAATTCCATGTTAACCTATTAAAAAGTTGACTGAGTGTTCGTTGATCTCTTGGTGAAACATTGTTTAATATATTAAATACCAAAAACTTGGCTAGGTTTCACAAAATTTATAATAAATAAAAACTTGACAATTGTTTCGGGGTGTTATACCGTTTCAAAAATTAGACTAAAAGTCTTACTCAGGAGTCTAACTTTTGAAAATGAAAAACGCCCCAAAAACAATTGTCGAGTATTTATTTATTATAAATTTTGTGAAACCTAGCCAAGTGTATTCTATTTAATATATTAACCTATTAATACTTCATATTTTGTCCACTTCAATATTGTTTCGATATAAAATACCTTCATCAGGAGGATGAAAACACCAAAGTTTTCTTCCACCTGATGAAGGTATTGTATACCGAACGAATAATGTAGTGTACAATATATGGAATATTTTCTAAATTTTAAATGTGTTCAATTTATTAATAAGACATATGAATTTCAGTTATACAAGTAGTAATGATAAAGAACCATTATTTGTAATAAGTAATTGTAGAAATGATAATAAAATCAGCGAAAAATATTTCATGAAAAACTCTCACATGATTATCATTTTGAAAAAATAGAGTATTATTGGCCATATTCAACAGACTAAACTCTGTTGGACATCCTTGGAGGTCCAATGTGGTATAGGACAAGCGAAGTGGCAAACGAAATAATATGTGTCCATATATATATCAACATCATCAACCTCTGTCCGTCCACTGCAGAACGAAGACCTCCCCCTGTCTTTGCCAAGATGCCCTGTCGGTAGTCTCTCTCATCTAGGCAACGCTCAGTCAATCTTCAAGCTCCTTATCCCATCGATCATGAGGGCGCTTTATTAGTCTTACCCTGTTTCTGTGCTCCCAATCACCAACCACCGCTGACCAACGCTCATCTCTTGTTCGGGCTAGATGGTCTGCCATTTCCAGCTTGACCTTTTTACACACTACACGATATCCTTCAGCTTTGTTTGACCTCTTATCCAGCTGCAGCGTATTCTATCTCGTATGGTTAGACCCATCATGTATCTTTATCTACTCCGCTGGGTTGTTCGAAGCTTCTGGATGTGAGCAGATTTCAGGGTCCATGTTTCGCTGACGTAGGCCATCGCTGGTAATACGCATTGGTCAAACACTTTGATCTTTAAGGTTAGTGGCATATCTGATTTGAAGATGTGTTTCAGTCGGTCAACTGTAACCCAAGCTGTTCTGGTTCTTTGCATGATCTCCGGTGTAATATGCCCGTCTCCCGTGACAATCTGTCCCAGATATGTGTAAGACGCTGCTATTTCTAATGGGGATCCGTCCACCACCATTTGCTCTCTGGTGGAGAAAGGTTTCAGCATCATCTTTGTTTTTGCGGTGTTTATTTCCAGACCTACTTCCTTGCTCGCGATGTTCAGTTCATTGATGCGTGAAGATCGGTAACATCATGGGAGAACAGGACTATATCGCCAGCGAATCTCAAGTGGCTAAGGTAGCGGCCATTTATTTTGATTCCTTTCTCGCTCCAGTCCAGCTTCTGGAACATACACTCCTAAGCAGCTGAGAACAGTTTTGGGGAAAATGCGTCTCCCTGTCTAACGCCTCTCCTTACTGGCAATTTTTCCGAGTATTCGTCTATTTTGGTGGTTGCTGTGGCATGTTCGTATATATCCTGGATCAGTACAGTATAGTAAGATGGTATTCCTATCCTAAGTAATGAGGTGGTTGCAGCTAGAGTTTTAAGCAGGTGAAATTTCTTCTTATAGTCAATAAATGCCATATATAGAGGAATTGCATATTCGTTGCATCTTGATATTACTTCGCGGATGGTGAAAATGTGATCCATCGTACTATAATATTTAAGAAAATAATAGCTAGAACATTAATCGAAAAATTTATATTAATCAGAAGAATGTTTAGAGTAGAGCTAGATATGTGAACATTCTTCAACATTATTCTTCAAGTTATGAATATTAGAGGAGTATTGAAATCAATGCCACATCTGATGAAAGCACAAGTTAGCTGTTTCGTACTACAAGGAACTCGTCATTTGCGTTATATTCATGTGTGTATATTTACACAGAGCGTAATAGTATCAGCTATTACTTTTCTTTACTGGCTAGAGTTTCTACCATTTGATGATTTAACGCAGATTTTTCATCATATAGAAATTTTTGTTGGCTATTTTTAATAGTTTCTTACTCTCTTTACATATTGTAAATGTTTCCTGACGATATCTCGTTTAGTGTTTGCTGATATGTGTGGTTTGTTTGTATTGTAGGTATTTGTTTCATCATTTGTTATATATTACTACTTTTCAAATACCAAAATATGTTTTCTTTAGTTAAAATAGATTTAGGTTAGTACGTATGCATTTTTTATCACTTGATTGCTATTAGTTTTTCAATCCATAAATTTAACGCTTAAGTAACCAAAAACTGTTTTTAATCATATTTAAATTCATATATCTTCCTTCCTTTTTCCATTTTTAGAAATTTTTTCCACATAACCTTCTACGTGAAAAATAAACACAATTTTTACAAAAATGACTGGCCTTTAACAAGAATGACTCATTCTTTCATCTCTCATTCATTTCTATCGTCTGTTTGAAATTCACTGAAATTTGTTCCAAAAATAGGAGAACTATTAATAATAATATTTCTCCTTATTCATTCAACACAACTTTTTTATCGCATGAAAAACATGAAATAAATGATTAGACTTGGGTATCATGAGGTTTTTAGGGAATTATTGATGACACATTGTTGACAAACATGTTGATATATTGGATTTTTTATTATAGAGAGAATAATTTTTGTCTGTTCCTTTTAATCAATCGACATAGATACACCATGTAAGATAAAGATACGCTTATCCAAAACAGTTGTGCTGGTAATTGTAAAACAGTCAATTCCAGATAAGATAACTAATCTTTCAGATAACTAATTCATTTATTAAATGATTTAATACATCTTGAAATTGTGTCACTATTTATAAGTTATTGCTTTTAATGTGGTGAGTTTGAGAGCTTCATTAAATATGAGCAAGTTTGTTTCCTTCTTTTCCAAGGAAGTTGATCATTTTATGATAAAACACAAGTTTCTATTTCATGGATAAATGCGTTTTCAGGGCTTCTACAAAAGACTACCATCGTCGAAAATACTAAAATGTACTTAAAATAGAAAGTCATAGAGTTTTTGAGGTTATATAAAACAAAGCAACACATCTCACGACAAATTATTCCAGTAATTTAATCCCAATGGTAAAAGAAAGTAAACAATTGAAATGATTGAAAAACTTACTAATACAACTTGGCAAACTTAAAGGAAGGAAAAATACTTCTATGGCACTGGCACTGACTCTATCTAATATGATCATAGAAAAGAAAATGACAGATAACAGCTAGTGACAAATTCTCAAACTTTTTCATCGTGTGTCTACACTTCTCTTAATAATGTTTTGTTTCATAAACTCGAAACCATTCATACCAACTAGATGAAGAGTGGTATTCACAAAAAATTACAGAGAGAATATATAGAAATTGAATTATCAGAATTCCTTAAAGAAAACATTTGTTTTTTCAGATAATTTCACCACTAGATATTATTCAGAATGAACTTTCTATATTCATTTATATTTATATTTATATCCTGGCTGCGAAACTTAAGAACATGGACTGGAATGACATCGACAGCTCTATTCAGAGCAGCAGTGAATAAGGTTATTCGGACCAATGTGATAGCCAACATCCACAGAGGATAGGCACTCCAAGAAGAAGAAGAAGATTCATTTATCAAGTTATAATAGACCTCATGTAGAGGTTCCCAAAGTGTGCTCTTCGGAAAACTAGAGCGTCCAAAGCAAAGACAAGTTGTAAAAAGTAACGAGGGGCACAAGTTGATAAAATATAGGTAGGTAGGTATATAAGTTTTCACGGCTACCTATAAATCAACAATATTTAGAGCGTTCGCATTGTATCTATCTTACGTTGCGTCGCCATCTCTCTATGCAATTGAGAACCATTGATACCCTACCATTTCATGACTTACAAGTGCTTATTCGTTAAAAAAAGTCATCAAACATGTCATGAAAAACAACTATACATGAAGCAGCCGAACACTTTACGAAACCAGATATTTCGCTTAAACTAGCATATTTGTCGGTATATTTGAGAAACTGACTTAATTTAATTTGTCACTACAAGGCAACAATATAGGCATATTCTGAAACTGTTGAAGGAGATTGAGACGTTTAAAAATCGAAGAGCGGTGGTCAAGATTGCCTTCCATAGTTTTATAAATATGTCACTTTTAAGTAACTGGTTGTCTTACAAGATCTGATGGTCCTTTTTACAGAAGAACTTCATCCAATGGTTTCTGAAGTACTTTGCAGAAGTTAATTTTTAAAAATATGAGTGCACCATAGAGATCATTTTCATGCTGACGCTCCGCCAGGATTCTCATCATAAGAGTGATGTGAAATGAAGCGAGAGTCTCATTGAACTTTTTTGTAACAGCAGCTCTAAAACGTTCTCACTGCTTTTTCATAATTTCTAATTTTCTGTGGATTTAGTTATCGGTTCACAATGAATATACGAATGTATGTATCTTCGAAATCTTTAGAAATTTCCGTTCTTTTTGCTACATCATATTTCTGTAAACACGAACATATATGGCTCAGATCAACATGAATGAATGAGCAGCAATAAATGAGGGTAACAGTGTGATTCATCTCTTTGAAAAACTGTCTAGAGGTCACCAAGCACACTAGTCACATTGATTTAACTGAGTTATTATTTTATTTCTGTTCTTCTTCAGTTTTTCTCCTTCAATTCTGAATTCGCGAAAATATAATAAAAACTCCATTTCATATTGTGGATATTTTAAATTCAAATACTCAAACATATTTAATGTTGTAACGGGTGTTTTTTTTAGAGGTATAGAAATTTAAGTTGGCATTACTGTTGAAGATGGCGATCGATTTAACAGCTGAGATAAGATTCATTCTCAGTTTGGTTTGGAAATTCATCATGAATAGACTCGCTTGCAAATAGTGCAATTTTATTTCGAAAATAATGGTTCTGTGCGGCATACGTATCGCGCACTACGTCCATTTTATTTTTTATGCACTTCTGGTTGAATGGCTACGTCAACAAACAAAACTGCCGCATTTGGAGTGAAGATAATCCTCAAGTGTATGTCAAAACACCGTTACATCCAGAAATACTGAATGTTTGGTGAGCTTTATGGGCTGGTGGAATCATTGGTCCGTACTTCTTCAGAAACGATGATGGACAGAACGTTACAGTCAATGGTGATCCGTATAGAGCCATAATTCTAACTTTTCCATTCCTGAATTGAACATCCATGATGTCCAGGAGCTGTGGTTTCAACAAGACGGCGCAACATGTCACACAGCTCGTGTCACAATCGATTTATTGAGAGACACGTTTGGTGGCCGCCTAATTTCACGTTTTGGACCTGTGAATTGGCCTCGAAGATCTTGTGATTTAACACCGCTAGACTATTTTCTGTGAGGCTATGTGAAGTCATTGGTCTATGCGGATAAGCCACAAACGCTTGACCATTATGAATAAAATAAAATTCCTGTCAATCGAATGATCCATCGTTGTTTTATTGGAATTTAATTTTCTATACCTCTAAAAAAAAGTTGCCACAAATGTTGGAAAAAGTCATTGAAAATTGGACGTCCAGATTGGACTACATCCGGGCCAGCCGTGGCGGTCATATGCCAGAAATCATATTTAAGATGTAATGCCACAAGATTATCTTTCGAATAAAATAAAATTCCTGTCAATCGAATGATCCATCGTTGTTTTATTGGAATTTAATTTTCTATACCTCTAAAAAAAAGTTGCCACAAATGTTGGAAAAAGTCATCGAAAATTGGACGTCCAGATTGGACTACATCCGGGCCAGCCGTGGCGGTCATATGCCAGAAATCATATTTAAGATGTAATGCCACAAGATTATCTTTCGAATAAAATAAAATTCTTGTGAATCGAATGATCCATCGTTGTTTTATTGCAATTTAAATTTCTATACCTCTAAAAAAACACAATTCACTATTACTCACATCACTAATTTGAATTGGTATCTATTATAAATATTTAATTTATGGTACCTACTAAATCAATCCAACGGTTGCAGTAATGAGAGCCTATCAGTGCTTCAGCTTTCTTTTCGGAACAATCATTCATCAGCTGAAAGTTCATTTATGGTTGCGTTCTGCATAAAATCGAATACATTCTTTTTATCACCCGTAAATTAAACACTAAAAGCTCTATATCAGAGTCATCGTCATTACTGTTAAACAGCCTGCTATCCTTATAATCGTTACATCCGGAACTGTCATCACTATCATCTGTATTGAATTTTCCTATTATTAGTTTCCATTTCTTCAGCCTGTCTCTTGGAATGATTTTGAATTTCTATAGTAGTTCTATGATTTGTTGATTATCTGCTTTCTACTTATCGTATCACCCATGTTCAACTTTTTTACTATTCAATTCAATCAGCTGCTGCTTAATTGGTATTAAAATTATACTTCGACAGAATGTCATGAATAACCATTACTTTCAAATTTGGAAATTCATCTAACAAAAATATATTTTTCTTCCCTTTTCCAATACAAATGGAGTTTCCCTATTTTTTTACGTATCTACGAGGTTTGTTCAAAAGAAAAATTGAATTTTGAATTTTTTCACGAAGTATTTATTTATTCATTAAAATCCATTTTGTCTTCTTCCCTTATCTGAAGTAATCCCTTCAGATATCTAGGCTCTGGGACGTATGCCAGAGCTTTTTCCATTCCTCGAAGCACTTCTGAAATGAGCTTTTGGGTAAGACCATCAGATCGTTTTCGATTCCGACTTTATCCCATCAATTGTGACAAAACGCTTTCCTTCCATTGGTCTTTTCAGTTTTGAGAATAGCTTAAAGTCGCAAGGGGCCAAATCTGGTGGATACGGTGACTAAGGCATAATGGCAGGTGTTTTTTGACCAAAGAATCACGAACAAGTATTGTTGTGTGAGCTAGCGCCATATCGTGGTGCAGAAACCATGATTTTTTTTCAACAATTTCGATCGTATTAGCCGTATTGCTTCACGCAAACGTTGCATAACTTTCTTGTAGTAGGTATTCCTTATCAACCGTACAACCTGTTGGCAAGAACACATGGTGCACTACACCTTTCAAATAGAAGAAAACAGGGAGCAAAACCTCCACATTTTATCAAGCTTGGGGAGCCTTTTTCGGTCTCGGCTTTCTGGCTGCATTGGTATTCTTCACTGTTTCGATGACAGCAGAAACAGTGAAGAATATTTGCAACTTTCCTCGCTTGTTGACGTGGTTGTAACTCCAAGACGCTCATCGACATCAACATCTTCTCGGCCTTCTGTAAAGCGCTTGTACCAAATATAAACACTTTTTTGAGACGAAGTAGACTCGCCGAATTCCACAGTTAACATTTCAATAACGTTGGAGCACTTTATCTCATTTTTAACGCAAAATTTAATACAGATACTTCGATTAATTTTTTTCGAAAGTAAAAAATCGAAGAACACACAAAACGTAACAACCTGATAGTTATTTTCTAATTCAATTACTAATTAAACAAGTACAATTTACTAATACAAAATGGCTGATAATGTTAATATACGAGAAATGTATATCTACCAACATAACAAAAAATATTTCGATAATCGAATGTACTCAACCCGAGAAAATTGAAATTGAATTCACCTTTTCTCCTGAACAGACCTCGTATAATCTGTATCAACTTTTTTATTATTAGGAGTGGAATCAATTGTATCTGCTCATGGTGTATCATTTTCAGAAATTGAACTGAAAACAGTATCGTTGGAATCTGATTCTGAATCAGAATCAGTTGGAACAATTATTATGCTTCTTTTCTTTGGGTGTCAATTTGGAGCTAATCTTGTGAATAAGCAGATTCTTCAGGTTTGAAACTCTTGGATTTCTGGCAGTTGAAATGATCATGTCTAAATGTTTTTTTATGGATTCCAAATTTCCGTAGTTAAAAGAGTGGTATTTTCGTCCAACATATTCGATTGTATAATTAATATAAAATGCATTATTTATTTTAAGAGCAAATTTCAAAAAAGGAGTGATTTCTAATGAAAGAAGTATTTTTCCATCTTTTTTTTGCCGTTTCAACAAAATCCATTGCACGGTGGAGGATTCATTTATAAATTAATATTAGTATTAAAATTGTTACTTAGGGTAAGGTGTCGTAAAAAAATACTAAACCAGTATGTGCGTCTCGGGCTTGAAAAGATTAGGAAACCCTGCTTTACAATCTTTTCCAGAGTAGACCACTTTGGGGACCGCTGATTCAAACTAACCCGATCCTGGGTAAACTATTCAACCGAAAGCAGTCGAATCATACAATTCCAATCGAATTTAAGGCGTAGCGCTCCCAAACCAATAAACAAATGAGACCAATTGCGATAACCATTTTATTCCCGATAATCCAATTAATACTAGAGTGAATGTGTATTCACGTCGGCGTGTAGAGATAACCGGTTGGCCAGACAGTTTGACACTGGTGCACCGTAATTAATGCGTCAGTTGGAAGCGTGGTAAATTAGGGACATGGGATAAACAAGCATATTTGCCGTTCGGCCGAATCGCAGACCGAGATCTTTCAGCCTTTGTTTCTAATTTGGTGGACAGCAGGGGGTAAATACTAGATAGAGAACCGAGATGAAAGAGTTTTGACAGTGATTGGATTGATGGAATGATTAAATGTTTCAAATTACTTGGACTTGACGAATGGTGGACTATTACGGGATATTAGATGTTTAATATAGGCAATTAAATTTCTTCTATTCTAAAATACATGCAATACATTTCTTGTTTTATTAATTTGGTCAAAATAAACCAATGACCAATTTAAATCTAACCGATACTATAAAAGTTTCTTCAGTTACACTAAAACTTTTACACTCAAACTGAGAAAATTGTCTTAATTCCGCAAAAAAAAAAAATTTGTCTCTTGACATATATTTATATATTTCGAAGTGCTAATCGATCATCAAGACTTGATACTAAGTATTGAGTTATATACTCTCAAAGTTGTCACTTTACACCTATATTCAGAACTATAAGTGTTTTATATTTATATTAATTTTTTTATATGTTCTATATTTATATTTTCAACAATGTTTCTCTATGTGTTAAGCGAGAAGACAAGTGATATTACCTAATAAAGATTACCTAAAAAAGATTCAGAGAAATTTCTCTTTAAAATTGCAGTATAATTGTTAATACATCAAATAAAAACACTCGGCTTGGTTTTAAAAAATTTATAATAAATACTTGACAATTGTTTCGGCGTGTAACCCCATTTTCATAAGTTAAACTATGTCTCTCTATTTTGTTTTAAAATTGTTTTTGAAGTTGATTGTTATTGAGTTAAAAGTTAAAATTGTTTCGGTTAAAATCAGTTAAAATTGTTAAACTCTGTTTAACAATTTTTCACCAAGCAATCAGCGAACATTCAACCAACTGTACAATTGCTCATTGTTCTGTTAACTGAAATCTTTTTTACTGTATCATTGGGCTGATAACTCATGAAAATCTAATACGATATTTTAAATAAAATAAACCTAATTTTTTCAATTTCGTTATATCGTGTTGAAAGATAACAATTGTTTCATCAACACATTAACTACATCAGATGTAGATATATGATATACGTACTTGGCAATCGTACGAATCTATGGTACAGTAAGAAAAATATGAAATGAGAAATAAACAAACTAGGTACATATTTAGTTCTATGAACAGATGACCACTCCACTCTATACATTTATGATGCAGAAAAATAGGGGAGACATAATATGATAAATAGCAGATAAAATACAATTGTTAGTTCTATGAACAGAACGGCCACTATCCTCTATGCGTATATGATGCGTGTATTTATGGCTATCGAAAACGTTGGAACTACTACGGTTCAACTTGACTATTCAACTTTTTTCTATAATGGATTTCCAGTACTTCAAACAAAATAAGTTGGTACCATTTCTTCTATCAGTGCAATACAAGGTGATACGCATTTGCATTGCCTTGGAAATTAATAATAGAAAGAAGTTGATTGATTGACTAACTATGCATATGTATAATTAACCAACTGAATTGATTTCAATGGTCCCATTGAGATTGAACTATTCGAATTTGAGTATTTCGAACTACTTTCCTATAGCCACTATTGTATGTAATGATATAGTGTAACTAATATAGTGCGGTATACGACTATCATTAACACATAGATCATTTTATTACTTTTCTGTGGTTTAAGTGAACGCATATCAAGCCGATGTTTTTGTGAATATTTGTTAGATTTAGAGAAATTATATTGAAAATTACGAGATTACGAGAAAATTGCTTTATTCGCAATTTTTTCAAATAATATTATTATATATTTCAAGAGATTTTGATTAGATTCAAGATATGTACTTTTCTACAAGATAGTTACTTTTCGAAGATTTATGTCTCAGTTTATCTCAAAAGGTTTCACATAAATTGAGCTTTAAAAAATAATTTTAGACACAGCAACGGACTAAGAACATTAAATTGAAGTGAATATTATATTCGATTTATAATCAACATCTCACATATCGTTTTCAATAGGACGACTTATCAGTAATAAAATGACTGACGTTTATCAATTATTTTTTAGACTAACGGTCCTTAATTGAAAAAGAAATGACCAAAACGCATTATAAAACATATCAAATTCTCCTTGTCTACAAAAAACGACCAGTTAACCCATTTTTTCTTGTTAGCTCATCTCACATATAATAAACCACATATTAATAGCCGAGTCTAAAGAATTCTCCAACTGGTAACCATCTAACCAACGCGAACGTTTACCTTAAATGGTGAGGTTTTTCCCAGAATCACTGTAATCTGATATAAAAGAACTAAGACCGGGCTGTTAGGTTAAAATTAATGTTTATGCTTAAGTAGGATCGTCCATCTTGCCATAGAAATGTGGCTTTTATCAAGATGTTCACTTGTTTAATGGTTCTCTCTGAGTTCCATTTGTTCTCGCCACGGCCTACCATTTTATACGGTTAATCTATTCGCTACTAATTGTGAGTTATTCATGAGTGGGCAAATCACTTTATAATTATTTGGTATAAGTGTCTGATTACTTGGATAAATAGCGGTTGAATGACCAAGCATAAACCACAGACTTATGATATAGAATGAATTAGTTAGGAAAAATTTAATTGACAGTGATAATGACTTTGTTTAATGAATAGAGACCCATAATGAACGAATAAATAATTTAAGTGGGAACATATTTTGTAAACACAAAATACTCATGCTGTTACTGAAGTAACTTTCACTCCACTTCTACTTTTATTAATAATGTGATTAATTGTTGAATTAAATAGTTTAATAATGAACAATTTAAGAGCTTGTTTAATCTCATATCTAATTTTCGGATTTCAACAGATAATCGAATAATTTGAGATGTAAAAGTAACTATATCAGAAAGGAAAGCACATTGAATTCGTGAACTTGTTCAATTTGAATAATAATAGAATTTATATAATTAAAATAATGAAAAAAATTAAAAGGTTTCAAAACATACGAATATCCGGTAATGGTTACCTAGGGGAGCGAGGGGCACGTTGTTGCATGGGTAAGAAGTTACACGCGTTTTTAACCGGGATATTAGACTCTGTGGTGGACATAATAGGGCTCATTCGATTTCTTATAACATCGTGCATTAGATAAAATAATCAGTGACCCGCCAATCTCCAAGCTGTTGTGTGCATGTGTCTCGATTTCAACCAAGTAGGTAAGTAAAAAATTCCTTTACGAAATTTTTGATTCTCTATATTATTTATTTTCTCAAAATTTTTAAACTTGAACGTTCATAATATATCCACCTTTAATTTGCAATAAGTTTCTTTCTACTATCGATATACCTTAATGATAACTTCAATTTATATTTAAAAACGTGCCATGGGGCAAGTAGTTACAATTTTTTGGGGTAAGTTGTTACATGTAGTAACTAACCTCAAAAATATTACCATGTCCAGACATGTAGAATTTTTAAACTATGCAAGCGATGGATACAAAACCAGTATTATACTGTTCGTCTTCATATTTCAAAAATTCTACATACTCTTCGTTTTTTTCAAAATGACAAACTGTAAAAGAAAAACAGAAAGAGATACAGCCACCTAGTAAAGCTGTTTACGAATTTGCTGTAGCAAGCAGTGCAAAATAAAACGAGCATTCTTAAAGCAAGCGAAATGTTTCATTTGTGTCCGATGTCCTTATCTAGGTATACCTACCTATGTCAGAAATGCAAAAACAACGAAAGTTGTTCATTGGGTTACGTTAAACCTAGATTGTCTAGTCTAGCGTCTTTCTATAACCTAGCGTCTTATCTACTCAAAAGTTCAGAAATATATTTTGGTTTACTGAGAAGTACGCAAACTAGCTTATCAATGTGCTGTAAAACTCGATTTAAAAAATATTCTCTCCAACTGGCTAGCCCAAATTCCGTTAGTTCGCCAAGATATAGAACGTTTAACCACACTACCGACTTCAGATTTCATTTTTAAAAAGAAAATGAAATAGAATTATCGATACCAGGTCCATCTGGTATACAAAGTATATCTGAAAATTTTTCACCTTCAAATATAAGATCTTTTCCTAAGGCAGAAGCTCGAAAACAATCCATCAATAGTCGTTGTAAACGTAAATCCGCTTTGTTAACCGACACACCTGAAAAAAATCATTAAGAAAAGTATGAAGAAAAACTTGCAGAGAACAAAAAAACGTATGACAAAAATAAAGGAAAAGGTAAAGAAAAGCCCTCGAAAATGAGTGAAAAAGGAAAAGAAAAGGTGAAGAATTTTGGTGTCTGATTCAGATTTTGATATTGATGAATGGTTTTGTTTAGTGTGTAGCGAAAGTTATAGCACCTCGAAAAACGAAGATTTTCGAGGTGTTTTAGTTTGGAAAAAGTTTATCAAAATAACTTATAAGTATAAATAATTTACTACAAGTTTTTAATTTCAAACAAAGTTTGGGTTCTTTATAAAATTTAAAAATGTTCCTACCAATGTGATTCAATTACCATAATATATATTATAATAACTATATAACTATTGTTCATATCGTTTTGAAATAATAATAAAAAATTTTGTATCATTGATGATTTTGTTTATTTATCTACCGTAACATCGTACCCCGATGTTGTAACAACTATCCCCAATGCGGGGTAAGTTGTAACAATCGACTTTTTTTGTTAAATTTTTCATTCTGTAAAATACATAAATTTTAATGAGTTTTCAGCCATATTTTAATAGCTTAATAGACATACTAACTACACAAGTAATCAAATGTAAAAATTATTTGATAGGTTTTGTTATATTAACAATTATCTAAAACTTGTAACAACGTGCCCCCCGATCCCCTACATATAAAAAATATGATTGAATACAGTGAATGAAAGAAGCAAAATTTTTCTTTTGCCTGAAAATATCTTTCTATTTTCCAGATGAATAACCAATAGTTCTATCTAACCGTATCGTAACAAGAAATGGGATATAAAACGAAATTGAAAAATGTTTTAAAATTGCGTAGATTTATCTAACAGTGGAAAACTATACCCAAAGCGAAGTTTTCCTTCGATAGAAATTGGAAACTTGATCTTTTGCGGAAAAAAAGGACGAGTATCACCGATTGAAAATAATTGTCGCCATCTTTTGCTCTACCTTCTGTTGTTTCAACAATGGACAATCGCCCCCAAGCTGCTCGTTTCACTGATGCATTCAATTTATGTCGTTCGATTTTATACATAAGTGTTGTTTCGGGAGATATAAAGTAAGGAACGCAGTTTTGGTGAATAAGTCTGACCTTTCAGTAAAATTTGATCTTTACTTCTCGGCACTCAATATCACCAGGGCTGTATTGAAACCATTATTTGTCAAAATATTTATATATATATATATATATATATATATATATATATATATATATATATATATATATATATATATATATATATATATATATATATATTCGAGATTAATGAATCCTTCAAACCTACTGAGTTTATAGTGAGATTTTCAATCGCAATAGTTTACATAAAAACTCTGAGAGAGCTGTCTACATGTGACAAAAGTTTTGTCAACGAAAAGAAAACATATTACTTTTGAGAGTGAATATTTTACGTGTTTCGAATCACATTGAACTTGTTGGAAATACCACACAGCGCTCTTTCATCCTGTTATGGCAATCATCAGTAGCATGCATCCAAACAAACAGTCTCGATGTTTTTGGTACTTTGATTTCTTTATGCCACCTTCGAATCTGTGTTGGTGCGTTTGAAAAGAACATCGAAGCTTGATTGTTTGGATGCATGCCACTGATGATTCTCATGGTAGGATGAAAAAGTGATGATGGTATTCCCAACAAATTCGATAAGTATGCGCTCTCAAAAGGGATAGTAGACTGTGTTGTGCAGACAGCACTCTGAAAGTTTCATCCATCAAGAAGAGCATCGCTTTATTTCTCTAACATTTTCATTTCAGGGATGATGACGCTATCACATCGTTCATACTCATGTAACCAGCTGCTCTATAATATCCTTTCAATTGATACTAGTATAAATTTTCAAGATAATATCCTAGTGTTTCTTGAATATTTCATATGCCAACATGATAAATGAAGAAAAATCCACAATAATGTAATTTCAAACAAAAGTTTTTTTGGAATAAAAACATTATGACTATAAAAAGAATGAATCAAGCCTACTTGAGGATGAGTTCGTTCATTTGAATACATAAGTTGAACGGCAAAGTTGAAACGGAGGACTAAATTAACAGCTTTGGAGATTCACCAATTGGTCCAAAGCATCTTCATTACTTACAATTGATACTTTGTACTCAAATCTTGATAACTGGACATAAGGCCTTAACATATGTCGAGTGTATCACATAATTTTTGTAGAATTTAGACAACTAGAATAAATTTATTAAGGTATTGGATGAAAAATAGCTGATTTAGTTTCACAGAATTATATTGTTGTTTAACAATTATTCAGGCGTTTTAACCCACTTTCAAGAGTTGAACTGAGTCAACTCAGGTTAAATTTTGAAAATGGGCTCAACTGAGACAACTCAGTTTTACTTTTGAAAATGTGTTCAACTGAGACAACTCAGTTTAACTTTTCAAAATTGGCTCAACTGAGACAACTCAGTTTATCTTTTGGAAATAGGCTCAACTGGGTCAAAAGTTTAACTGCTACCACTCAGTTTTACTTGTGAAAATGTGCTCAACTGAGATAACTCAGTTTATTTTTTGGAAATTGCCTCAACTGGGTCAGAAGTTTGACCGAGACCACTCAATTTAACTTCTGAAAATAGGCTCAACTGAGACATGTCAGTTTAACTTTTGAAAATGGGCTCAACTAAGATGCCTCAGTTTATTTTTTGGGAATAGGCTCAACTGAGTCAGAAGTTTAACTCAGACCACTCAGTTTTACTTTTTTAGTAAGGTTACACCTGGAAACAATTTGCAAGTATCAACGTAATTCTATGAAATTAATCCGAATGGTTTTTTATTCACTGAATTAGAATTCATAGTCCACCAACAGATCAGGGAATATTCAGGCAACTTTATACATTCGAAGGATTTTCAATTAGTTGATTGAGGAGGGAGATACTTGTCAACGTATAAATAATTTAAGCACATTTTCAAAATTTTTAAAAATATTCCATATATTATATATTATGAAATTGTTTTGGTATATAATGCCTTCATCAGGTGAGTTGAAATATACACCCTTCATTCACCTGATAGTATTGTTTACCGAAATGTATTGCAGTAGATACCTAATATATGAAATATTTTTGAAATTTTTAAAAATGTGTTTAATTTGATAATAAAACTTTCAATTATATAGAAATATCTTAGATTATTTTAGAGAAATCTTGTGTATGAAATGTTGCATTTATTTTTTCGTAAAAAATAACGAAAAAATTTTCTCGTCAGCGTGAGTTTGGTGAAACTATGTTTAATCTATTTTTTATTAAGATTAAGATATCAAGATTTTATAATGAAGATGTTAAACATCAGTTGTTATATATTGAAATGTACATGTAGATTTACAAAAAACTCATTTCATGAAGTGAAACGATTTTATTGCTATAGCTGAGAGGTTAACTTAATCCGCTACTGTATCGTTAGAAGGCTGATATGCTCCATCAAAAAGCCTAGGGTGCTTTTTGCAAGATATAGGCGGATGTGATGATTTTTGTTTAGTTTATCTTGCTTGTTTATGACGAAATATTGCACGAAAACTTTGGAAGGGGCCTTTGCTTTGGTTTATATGATATTGGCTTTCAGTATCAAAGCACTCAGGGCTACGTATTGCTATCAATTCTTCCGAAGCTAACATAAATTTCAAGTATACGATATGGCTATCTTGAGTTTTCTTTATTGCCGCAGTGCAGTAGGACGAACTGAAATTTGATACTGAATTGAGACTGTTACCGGAAGCTAAGCTTTGAGTAAATTTACAATACGAGTGAATTCGGAAGTTGCACCAATTTTTACAAAGTTATCGTTATTTTTTCGACTCATTAGGACTCATAAAGCTACATTTTGTAAAATTTTTCATCAACATAACAGAAAATTATACGTTTCAACAATATTTTTAATAAATGATGAAGACATATCATAACCTGGTAAATCTTTACCAGGTTTTTATGTTCTTCAAAATCTCTTTTGGATGTCTGATGGTTCATTTGGAAGATATTTTTCACTAGATACAGTTCAGCTTGTTGGCCATTGGTGTAGTGAGAAAATGAAATTTTTATGAAAAAATAAAAGAGTGAAAATGCTGATTTTGTGAAAGTATTTCATTATTTTTCTATGAAGAACTGTGTTTTATCATTTCGAGAAACTAAGAGAGGTTATAAAAATGTTCTTACTCTAATCTCCAAATTATGATCTGATTTTCAAAAAAATTCTTATCGCTATATAATATATTTAATATTGTGTAGTAAAAAAATTGAATATTTATCTAAATATAAAAAATTTTATTTTGTTTGTTAAAAATATGCTTTACCACATTGGGAAACGAGGAAAGGTTATAAAGGTTCTTCTCACTCTAAATCTCCAAATTATGATCTGATTTTCAAAAAAATTCTCAACGCAATATAATATATTTAATATTGTATAGTGAAAAAATAGAATATTTATGTAAATATGAAAAACTGAGAATGCAGAGTGCGAGAAAAATATTTTATTATTTTTGTAAAAACTATGCTTTTTCACATTGGGAAACGAAGAAAGGTTACAGGTTCTGCTCACTCTAAATCTCAAAATTATGATTTGATTTTCAAAAAAAATGTTATCGCAATATCATATATTTAATATTGTGTAGTGAAAAAATAGAATATTTATGTAAATATAAGAAACTGAGAATGCAGAGTTCGTAAAAAATACATTATTATTTTTGTAAAAACTAAAACTTTATAGTTTCCTCTCACGCTAAATCTCCAAATTATGATCTGTATTTCAAAAAAATTCTTATCACAATACATCTTATTTAATTTTCGGTAGTGAAAAAATAAAATGTTTATGTAAATATAAAAAACTGAGAATGAATTTTTGAAAAATATTTTATTATTTTTGTGGAAACTATGCTTTACCACATTGGGAAACGAAGGAAGGTTATATGAAGGTTCTTCTCCTTCTAAATCTCTAAATCATGATCTGATTTTGGAAAAAAATTTTTAGCGAAATATAACATATTTTATCTGTGTTGAAATGAAAGTATCTAAACATTTTGTAAATGAAAACTTGTTTTTTAGATTTTTATGACATATGTTAAACAATCGTGAAGTGCCTTTTACAATAAGGAAAATACACTTGTCCAGTGTATCTCAACTTTTTTGTGCCATGACCCACCTTAGCCTTTTTGAAATACAGATGTCCCCCGAAAGGGATGAAAAAGTTAAAATTACGAAGTACGAAAGAGTTGATCTCGTCTCGACTCCATTTTCGAATTAGCCCCTTAACAATTAAGTTGCCCCCTGTTGTGACGTGGGCCCAACATTGGAAAACACTGATCTAGTCGGTTGGAATGACCTAATTAGTACCATGAAACAAAGGTAATACTGAAAAATACGTTATAATTGCTTGATAATAATTGCAAATCAAGAAATAGTGTTTGCAACATTAGAATATTCATCAAATTTTTTTTTAATTATAAAACTAATATTGATTGTATTTTGACGATAATGCACAGAAAATATTATCGATATCAGTTTGACAGAATTGAAATAATATCCTCACATATAAATGTTGACTGAAGAAACATGAGATATCAAAATGAGATATAAATAATGGTAATCGAAAAAGAAGCTAGAAAATTATATAGTTAATGGTGTACAAATCTTGCACTTTGTTTTCGGTATTATGAATATTTGCATTCTTTCGTTACTTAATAATAATAATAATACATTTTTATTGAATGGCAGCTCATTACAGTGTTTCCTTAAATATCAACAACAAACAAGTAGAAGCACATAAGCAACGGAAACCATTTCAAAAGGTGGTTAATATTGGCTTTCGCCAGTCTTACTATCAACCCCATAGAAGCAATATATTATTCCTAAGAATGATTTGCTTTCCTTTTTTTCTGCTCATCTATGAGTATATTTTTCATTTGTGTTTTGAAATGCAATAATTTCATCGTTTTGTATTCATTATTCAGTTGGTTGAAATATTAAGAGACCAAGTACGAAAATGATGCCTGAAACTTCACGGTATTATGTTTTAGTATATTTATCCGCATTTCGTCACGAATATTTCGAGAATGTAATTTATTTCTAAAAACAATTTTTTCGGCCAGATACTTGGGGCAAGATGTTGATAAAATTTTATATATAAACACACACAATTGTGATTGATACCTGAAATCCATTTTTAGAATTTCATTGGAATGGTATATATGACTTATATGATCAAAACGTCTTATAGTGTAGCAAAAACGTATGCATGTATTTTGTAAAAGTTGTAATTCGTTTTTGGGTTGTACAGTTAAACAGGAAAAATATGCGGCATTACCATAATCACACCGTGACAGAATTAAGGAAATTATCAGAGTAAATTTTGATTTATTGTCTTAGATATATTTGAGCGGTGAAATAGTTCTAAGTTTAAGATATGCAGTCTTTAATTGCAGTTTTATATGTTTTTCGAATGTTAATTGTTGATCCATTAACAGACCGAGATTTTTAACTGTAGTTACATGTTTAATTATTTGTCCGTTTAGAACAACATTGTTTATAAGGGACAATTTTTTGTGAATTGAGGAGGAACCAATGAAGATGAGTTGTGTTTTGTCTACTTTAAATTTCAGACCATGATTTTTAGCATAAACATTTATTCATTCCAGATCTTTATTCAATAATTTGCTCATGTTTGGATCATTGGGACAGAATCTGTGAATTAACTGTGTATCATCTGCGTAACAGTGCATAATTCCTTCGAGAGGCAAGCATGGAAAATCGAAGGTGTATATAAGGAACATTATCGGACCTAGAATGGTGGTTAGTTAAAATACTTTTCTATATTTTAATTAACATATCTATTCCAGTATTAAATTACTCACTAATTTCAGCAATAATTGGATAAATATTTGATTTTTTATGATTTGTTTCCAAATTTCAGCCCCATTATTGAAATTGAAAACTAAATTGGGAACTACATGATATATAAATGAATATGAAGTAAATTATTAAGTAATATCGTTTTTTAATTAATTTGAACTTTAATTAAATAACTATTTTCAATTAGTTTACACGCATATGTGATTTTATTCTCATTTAATTTAAATTATTCAACCAGTCTCTAAATGAATATTTCGCAAAACGATTTCAGTCTGAATTTCTGCTGTGCATTTTTCAAAACCTTATTTCAGAGATCGATTTAATTCAAAGTACAATTTTCAACAAATTTCTCGGTTTCTCCCTCATCCATCATTGTTATTTGCCAGTCAATTTCTATGTTTCACGTATTTTTACATTTCATAAACGTTAATGTTGCGGTTTCTAAGAATCACATAGTTGATCTCTAGGACTATAAAAATGCTTGTTACTTATGACAAATTTTCGAATAAAATGATCGATCGACGACCCAAAAACCAGATAAATATCCCCGTACGACGACCAGCACACGATATAAAGCATGGATCTAGTCTCTGCCATGCCTGAAATTCGAACTCGAATCACGCTTTTTTCAGGAATTCGTGGAACGAATTTTTGGGATGCCTAAAAACAGGTACAAATGCAGACATCTGTTTTAGACCAGTTAACCTGACAATTTAATAAAATCGTTATTTTATTTTATGGTCACCTTCTTTCCTTTATATTTTTAATTAGACGGTCTTTAACACTTCTGTTGCCTCGTTTCTCGTATTTTAATGAACAGTTTTAATGTATCAATTAATTTATGATCGATAACTCATTTTATATTGTTGTTTTATTTATCGTTCATCACTAGAATATCGTTGGTTTCGCGATTTGAAAACATCTTCGATTAATTAATGATTAATTGATTAATCAGAAGGAGAGGAGTCCAGTTCCATGTCGCAGTAGTAGGCCGAAAAACTCGCTATAAAACTAGCATCAAAGGCGGATTTGGAGTCTTCGTCGAAATAGAGGCTGAGTAACGTATTAAGTTCGAATCACCCTTTCTCTTTGTACTCAACTGCATTAGTTAATTTCAGTTTTCCAAATCTCGTAATCCTGGGAGAACCAACGCGGTACCCTGAAATGTGACGACTTCCTTCAGAGATTGTCTATATTTCTTGTTTTTTTTTTGTGTTTCCATCTCCAGGTTCGAACAACTTGAACATGGCTAGGCCTTTCTGAGGAGAGCCAATAAGCTCGAAACACGCCTGCTACCAAAATCTGCGGGATATGCCGACAATGTTCATTTTCATTTAAATTTTCTTCCGCATCAAATTTTATTTATATATTTCATTTTCATTTATATATAAATTTACTTATATATTTAATTTTCAATTATATATATATATATATATATATATATATATATATATATATATATATATATATATATATATATATATATATATATATATATATAAATACTGAGCAAGAAGACAGTGAATTACATACTATCAGTAATGGTGCTAGGGCTCTATTCTATGAAATGTACAATTTTTTTGATTAATAATTTGGCGAGTAGGAACATTAATGAAATATCTCAGTAATTCACAGAAAAAACGAAGTATGACATTGATGATGTTGTGTGGTCGCTCAGGCATATAATAAATAACATGATATACTACCCACAATTAGTCCACTCTTACTAGTTTAAATCTTGTCATTGACTATAGTGACATTGACTCAAACAAATTTCTAACAACACGATTATTTCGGATTGAATTATTATATTTACGTTAATTTTAATAAGCAAATCTTCAATTATTTTATTTGTATCGAAAGGTGGAATAAAGGTAAATAGCATAGGTAAAAACAACATCGAATGAAATAAGTTTACAATTATTAGACAGTCTTACCTTTTCAATTTTATTTACTTATATAATAATAATACCTAATAGATAAAGTATGTTATAAAAGTATATTCACTCATTTATATGTTTCAGGTGTGGTTGAAAGATATTGTTGAGTTGAGAAAGTGGGTTTTTAACTTGTGACGTCCAGTTCTACGAAAGACAAATTTTTGTTTTTGATTGATTTAGGTGATGATTAATTTTTTGTATATAATATTTTACAAATTTTCATTACCTACATATTATTTTTATTGTAGAACATTTCGACGATTTCGACGACAAACATTTTCGAAAAATGTTTGTTCTCAAAATATCACTTGAATTCAAGTTCTACTTCGGCACATAAATGAATAAATTTGACAACACTGTTTCAATTTTGATTACATGAGACAGGGGTTCTCAATATTTTTCAAAGACTGTACCCCTTAGTGAAGTATTAAATTTCTGCGTAACCCCTTCGTTATTGAAAAAGTGGTGTGTTAAATTCAAATCACGTTTTCACATAATAAACACAATATATTCAAAACACATTACAAAACATTAATGAGAAGGATGAGCTTGTTTCTTTTCACATAGTTCATCAATGTTGGGCTCTAGTTTTGATAAATATAACCTTAAATCGTCCTCAACATTAAGTTTGTTTCTGTACTTATTTTTTAGGTATGTTAAACTAGAAAACCCTCTTTGACATAATTAGGTAGTGGAAAAGCCAATAAGAATTTTAAGTGCTAGACTCGTCCATTGCAGTATGAAACCAGAGAGTATAATTACAATTTTCATGAACCTACCCCGCGTAGCCCCTGAAATTTTTCGCTTACCCCTTGGGGGTAAGCGTAAAAAGTACCACAGTTTGAGAACCACTGACATAAGAAATAGTTTTTAGAACGCGATGTTTGTGGAGTGTTTCTAAAATTTAGCTCAGGCAATAATAACACCACTAAATCCATTCTCGAGAGCAAAAGTGAATATTTGTATGTTTTCACAAGACCTTATCGTTAATTAACGCCAATTAAGTACCGTATAAAGTTTAAAATTCAACAACGAAACGCGATGATATAAAAACGCGAAGCGTATAATATTTGGTAGTTCAGGATTGCTCAGGTACATAATTAAGCAATTAAGAGAAACTCGTTAATTGCTAAGAAACCTCATGCGATCCATAAAATTATTATAAATAGGCTTGCTGTTCACCTTTTCCAAGTTCTAATGGCGCGGTGTAATCAATAATTTTTCGACAATTGATGATATGTCTGGAAATTGGTTCGAAAGTTAATCCAATTAGTCCGATTTTATAGGCGGATCGGATAGTAGTATATATATTAAGTTATATTTCTTTTAGAATGAATCAATCGTCTGAGATATACCTGTATACAATCTTATATATATATATGTATATATATATATATATATATATATATATATATATATATATATATATATATATATAAATTGTATACAGGTATATCTGAAGAAGTCGTTTGTAACGACGAAACGCGTCATGCTATGTAGCGATAAAGTGTAAATCATAAAATCAAGTGTTTGAATTTAAGTTTATATTCATAAATTCAATGGACGATGAATCTACTCTGTGATAGTTCATAATTAAATGAGAGGTAATAATAAAAAAAACTTGTCTAAAAATCACTGACTGAACAATTCTTTATTCGACTAGTTTCGCCTTTTACAGCATTATCATGTTTATCATTATTATATTGATAATGCTGTAAAAGGCGAAACTAGTCGAATAAAGAATTGTTCAGTCAGTGATTTTTAGACAAGTTTTTTTATTATTACCTCTCATTTAAGTTTATATTCACTCAAAATATTTGTACAAGCAAATCATTCAGATCTTATTATCAATACGATCTGAATCAATAGATCAATTATTATAATTTTTATATACATGTATTCACGATTATAACGCAGAGAGAGAACGCATCCTGAGTTTTGTGTGGCTTGAAATACACATTAGGACATATTAGGATTGGTTATATGATATTTTAGATATCATTAGAATTGGTTTTATGTGGGTTTTTTCAAAACAGCAGTCCAAGTGTTTGAATTTAAGTTGATATTCGCTTTTTTTAACGGTCTTATTAAACATATTTAAACTCCAATATAAGGGTTGTTTAGACCTTATGAGCTAGAAGTACAAACTCTTTTTTATGAAGCCAAGATTTCGAATTCATTCAATTCAATAAAAGCATCGTACAGTCACAACCTGAAATTCCAGAATTGGCAATCTACCTACATAAATCGAATTGAGATAAGTGGCCAAATCTACATCGAACCTTGAATTCCCGTATCATAATATATAACAAAATCATATAACACAATAATTAAATATAATGTTTCAGTTTTTTAGTTCATAAACGAGTGTTGATTTAGATAAGTTTTCATACACAGTACCAATTATCATTACCACGGTTTCAAAACAATTTTATGTTAAACTTTTTATTTTTATTTCATTCTTCTTCTTTGTTGGTTGTTCTACAGTTTTCTGTAATCAAGTAAGCATAAATTGTGCTGAGTTTATCAGTATCTGGCTTTTTATTTATTGGATGTGTTAAGTTGTTGATATAAAACATCTCAAGAAAATTCTTCTTTTCATATTATTTTGCGATGTTTGTAAAATTTTTGAGTTTTTAAAGTCCATACAATGATCCTCTTTATTAGAGCGTTCTGCCAGTGCACAGCGTTCTGTATGATGGATAATGTCACTTTGATGTGCCCTTATTCGATTTTTTAATAAGTCTGTCCTACATATTGTTTGTTACAATCGTTGAATGGAATTTTGTACATCACATTTGATCGTTCTTCCATTTTTATTTCTTCTTTCAATTTACTGTAAATTCTTGAAATGTTTTCATAGTTTCTTTTTGCAATCTTTACTTTATAATGTTGTAATTTTTTATTAGTTTTTTTCTGTGGTGTTTCTTCATTATTACTGATTTGTTCATTGTTTGTTATCACTTGAGCCAATTAATTTTCTGTGGTTTCTGTGCTATAGACTAGTTTGCTTATCATTTGTCTTGGATACCCATTTTCTGTAAGTTTTCTTTCTAAGATTTTTTAACTTTGTTTTACTGAACTTGAATGAACAATTGTAGATTGCCATTTCTGGAATTATAGGTTCTGCCTGTACGATGCTTTCGAAAGGAATAAGTACAAACTCTTTTACGAAAAACGAGTTTGTACTTATAGCTCATAAGGTTTAAATATCTCTTATGTCGAAATTTATATATATATATATATATATATATATATATATATATATATATATATATATATATATATATAGAATGAAAAAATTGTATAAAAAAATTAAAATTAAATCTTGATTTTGGATAATTATTTTTACTGAATTTACCCTATCAGGGTAAAGTCTTAGTTCTATTTTCATTTCATTTTGAATTGAGAAAATAATGAAAAATTAAGTTAACATGAATTTCAATTGATACAAATCAATAAATGAAATTAAAAGCTATATCTTAATATCAATTTACTAATCTAATTTATGAAACGAACAATATAAATATGAATTTAAATGAAAATAATTGAGTTGAAAGAGGTAGGTACCTGCCGTAAATTTTGCTTCATCTTAATCTTCGAGTACACTTATTAATTGATAATTCTGCAAAGACCATCAATTACCTAATTGACTTGTGCCGTTTTCTTTTATATATAATCATTCTTTTGATGTAATTCTCTTTCAATCTTAATACTCATTATACTATTCCTCAAATTTACAATCTCCAGCTTTTCTTTCTTACTTAAACTCGAGTTCATTCGTTGTTTCTTGTGCAACCTGCCCCAGCCTTCGTTGATTGCAAATTCTTACACTCAGCTTGTTCATTAATGATTCTTTTTGATCTATGCATTCTTCTATGACCTCTTTCAAGCTGGTTCATCGATGATTCCTTGCGATCCATGCCTTTTTCTATGACCACTGTAATATGTCCGTGTATCATAACCAAACAATTTTCCAACCATAGACTGCCTTCGTTTAAAAAAGTACTTCTCCTGATTTATGTTTTATGAATCAATATAGAAGTTGAAAGACATAATGTTAACAACATGCTCTGCATCAGATTCCAATATATTCACATATTACTTTTTACACATCAATTTTATATACCAGAAGATTGCGTTAAAAATGAATGATTTCAAAATAGCAATCACCTATATGATTTATATTTTATATATAATGATATTATGATTTATTATATTTGAAATATTGATGAAGAACATGGTTTGAATCTTGTGTTTTTAATATCATTTATATAAGTTAACGTATAGATTTCTTCTTAACGTTCACACAGATCAACCTGTAGAGTATATGGTTTCATTGTTCGTGTTGGAAAGGAATTTAGCAATATATTAACTCTGAAAACATTGTATTGTGCTTTCGTAAGATCTAAGCTCGAATACGGATCAACAGTCTGGAATCCTGGTTATCAGTTACACATTGATCAACTAGAGTCTATACAACGAAAGTTCCTGAAACTTTTGAGCTTCAGAATTGATGGAATATATCCACCTATAGGCATACAACATGAAACGCTTACAAGTCGACATAATGTGGACACACTCAGACGCGAAGGAAATGCCATGCAATTATCTTTTTGCATAAAATAATTAAAAATAAAGTGAAATGTCAGGAATTATTGCAAAAGCTTAATTTCATTGTCCCAAGAGTTTCTCTTTCCCGAGAAGCGCATTCACGTTCTACCTTCCAGCAGCTAGAACGAATGTTCTAAAATTTTCGCCATTTTACACGATGTGTGAACAATGTAATATTTTAGGAACTAAGGTGGATATTTTCAACTGTTGTGTTACTGCTATTAAGGCAAATTTAATTGATATACATAATCTCTGATAAAACAATTATTTATATGTATTCACGAAGAGAATTCATATTCACTCATATAATTATGTGTGTATAGTGAATGTATTTGTATTTGTGTGTTTGAATTTATATGTATGTATAAGTTTGGTCAGCATTTAAGATTTTCTTTTTTTACTTTTATAATTATTTCTTTTTTCAGAAGTTTTTCAATTATAATTATTTGTATGTATGTAAGTATTTGTATGTATGTATACATACGTAAGAATATATGTAAGTTTGGTCAGCATTTAAGATTTTCTTTTTTTACTTCTATAATAATTTTTTTTTCTGAAGTTTTTTCAATAATAATTATTTTATCTCATTCCATCAGTTGTGATTCATATCACAAACTCTTTCATCAAAAATTACCAATTTTGTTTTTGTATATGTTGTGTTTCCTGTTTTGTAATTAGGACTGTTAAATAAATAAATAAAAATAAATAAATGACCTTTACGAAACATATAAGAATAAACTGAACAATTATACATATAATTAGAAAGAAAGTGAAGTTTGGGATGGTTCACGGAAAGAATTGAAATGAAACATCGTCGTTTTGTAAAATGAATAGCCCGACATGAAATATTTCTGATTTGTATTCTGTTTGTTAAACGCTACTAACATATTTCAATTTTTAATGAAGTCTGGATAGAGGAGTGCAGTTAAACGTTCAAGAAGACGAAATAATTTATGCTCGTTTAATATTTAATAACCACTTTCATTATAATATTGCTAGTTTAACACATACATCTTGTCATTATCAAGAAAATTACCATAGTGTGGGCTGACGTAGATATTTTATGTGTTTCTACAAGATTTACTTCCTTGATTCAATGAATAGAAGTAATTTTTTGTTTTATTGTTCAGCATGATTAATGTAACGACAAAATAATTTCTTCAATTTGTAATTAAATGTTTCATTGATAATCCTAATTACGATTTATGTGTTCAAATATAAAAGTTATGTATTATTCCACTACACTCACACACAAATTATATCTACATATATATTTATATATGTATATATATAAATATTTATATATATATATATATATATATATATATATATATATATATATATATATATATATATATATATATATATATATATATATATATATATATATATATATATATATATATATATATATATATATATATATATATATAAATGTATTATTTTATTATAGTGAAAATTGAGAATGAAAGTTACATCCAAAAGTTATTGGAACTCACTTGGATTCGAACCCAGTTTTTCCAGGTGTACGCCCCGGCGATAACCGGCTGCAACACTTCGTCAGCAATGGCAAAACGTCAGTATTAGAATTATTCGAAAAAAAATATTTGACTGACTGCGCTAAAGTATTTACAGAAATTGATTACAGGCTTCAAACAATAATTACGGATGGAATTTGCTTATGGAGCTCCAAAAAAAATTATTTGCATTGATAAATACCGATACTTATCTTCCGTAAAAAATACGTGAAACAAGAAACAAGTACAACTATCATGTCTTCCTCCAACATCGGCATCTGCTATTCAACATTTGTATTGAGTATAGGTACTATCAAGTTCAAATATGGCTAGGCAATCAACTAAACCCAGAAGACTAGGGTTGGAAATTGATAGGTAGATAATACTCTGAAACCGATTGAAACTTTACTCCCACCTGCTCCAGAAAAACTCCTCTACACTATTTTTTGCAATTGCAAAAAAGGTTGTAGTGCTAAATGTGGTTGTGAAAAAGTCGGGTTGCTATGTTCTCTAGCGTGTACTAATTTCCAAGGTCAGTTTTACTCAAATGTCCAGTAGTACAATAGAAGAGGATTCTTGTGATTTGAATGAAGAGACCAGACTCAGCACATTTGAACAATTTATGAACATCCAGCAAGAGGAAGAGGAATAAGAAAAAATCAAAGAAGACATGATGGTTGAAGCAGACTTTTAAGAGTATGAATCTGATTCAAATAACTGAAAAAAACAAAACAATAGTTAACCCAATAATCAATAGTAATATCTAGAACTTGACTGTTATTGTTGGCTTAAATTATATTAATATTGTCATGACAGTGAGTGGAGTAGGCCTACAGGGGAAACCACGGTAAAAAAACGCCGAGGATACTACCTCACAGGTGACGTGGAAATGTGTACCTACATTTCATGTATAATGTGACTCTTAGAATCGCAATATCACACGAATGGTAACTCTTTCGAGAAAAATCGAAAAAACCTCAAATTTTGACCTTTGTCCTGAATAACTTTTGTAGCACACTATGATCGATAGGGATTTTTAAACTTTATTTGTAATGGACAAAGTTTTTAAAAATTTTTTTTATGCGATAAGACCAAAATTATGTACGTGGACCGCCCTAATAACAAACCAGGTGAACGTTCAAAACATTGCGGGATGTGCAGTAGTCAGCAGCTACGTATATCTGGGCTCCAAGATCTCAAACGCTCAAGAGCTGCAAGGACGAAATCCAAAGCCTTTGCGCCATCGCAAGATCTTCAGTGGAAGAGCTCACAAAGATTTGGAGAGACCGCAGAATAACCAAAAACACAAAGGTTCGACTGAGGAAATGCCTAGTCTATCCAATCTTCTTGTACGGAGCTGAGACATGGACATTGAGGATGCAAGATCGTCGTAAAATTGATGCGTTAGAAATGCGGTGCTGGAGACGTTTGCTAAGCATCACGTGGACTGCACATCGAACCAATGTCTCGATTCTGAAGGAGCTAAACATCAAAGAGAGGTTATCGTCGACTGTGTAGCTGCGAATCTTTGCTGCGAATCTTCAAATTCTTTGGACGTATAACCCGAAACGAACACTCTATCGAACGATTGGAGGTCCAAGGGAAAGTCGAGGACAAAATATTACGTGGGCGCTTTCCAACAAGGCGGACAGATCTAATAAAATCTGTGAGCATTCCAGCATCAAAGAAAACTCTAGAGCGGCTAAGAATAGAACAGTGTGGCGCAGTATCGCTTGGGACGCAGAGACACGACCAAGACCACTCTGTCAAGAGTGAACGAGAAGAAGAAAAATTTTTAATGGTAAAACGCAGCTCTTCACCAATATTTGGCTCTCCTGGAATTTTTGTTATTTCAAATGTCTATTTGGACTGGACATGATGAAACATAATAAAATTTTAAATTAAATTAAACGGTTGGATTAAGTTTCACAGCTCACGCTCGAAACATGTTGACTATTTCATATTGTTAAATATAATCGTGAAACATTAAGCCAAGTGTTTAAAATGTAATTTAATATTCATCATTGTGGTTCAAATGGGAATAACAATTCCAACTTTGGAATTAATAATAACAGTATTTATTGTTCGATTATAATATAACACTATAGCATCTGACAATAAATATGTCGACACTTGTTTGTCGACATTTTTATTTTAAAATATTCCTCACATTATACTATTACATTTATTCAATTAATACAGTAATTACAACTAAGAAGAATGCACACAAAAGGGCTGAGTTCAATTTTGAGTCTGTTCTTCCATTCAGTACTCGAACAAAAATATTGTTAATATTTTATTACAAAAGTATACAGTGACATTTGATAATGAAAATATTAATCCATAAAGCCATCATCATAAGGAAAAATAAACATGTGATAAAAAAATTTATTCATACATTACTGTCTACATTCGAATGATAAAAGTACTATATCGCATTATAGTATGCCTTTTATAACAGCTAACACTAAAAACAGTTGAAACACAAAGAATGTTATTCAGTTTTGAGTCTGATCTTCCAGTTAGCCCTCGAACAAAAATATTGGTTCAAACAAAAATATTGATTCAATTTATATTCACAATTATATACAACTATTTGAAAAGAAAAGAAAATTACCTCAGAAATATTAAACATTTGAGACAATTTCACATGGTGAGGGACATTCGTGGTAAATAAATAATCAAACATAATTATGATACAAAAAATTGATTCATACATTATTGCATACATTCGAATCATCGAAGTACTCTGCCACACTCTATCTAGTATGCCATTGTCAACATCAATGACTTTCTTCTTAAATAAATGAGCTCTCAGAAATTTCAAATTTGATGGTAAATGGTTGAAGATTTTAATACTCATAATAGATAGAGAGTGCTCGTATTTAGCTGTTTTATGTGTAGGAATAAGTAGGATATCACTATAACAAGGGAGCTGGTCACAATTAATAGACCGAACTGTTAAACAATTAATGTATTGATATTAAGGTATTTGATATTCACGATTTAAGAGATGAATGAATTATATAAAAGTTTCGCCCGAGCAGGGACTTGAACCCTGGACCCTTGGATTAAAAGTCCAATGCTCTACCGACTGAGCTACCCGGGCAACTGAACTTTGAACGATAATAGACACAGTACTGAAATTTAGCTCTTTTATGCTTGGGCTAAGTAGCAAATCATTGTTCCTTGTTGAATTACTCATGATTAGGTACTATTGACTATAATAATTTAATTTTCTGGTACTCTACATTCTATATGTATGTATAACGTTTTAATAAAGATAATAGAGTGAGCACTCAAATTTATTTATTTTATGCTTGGAATAAGTAGCAAATCATTGTTCCTTGTTGAATTACTAATGATTACTATTCACTATAGTAATCTACTTTAATTTTTTTGTACTGTACGTTCGATATGTAGGTATAACGTTTTTTTCTGAAACACGTATGATAAAACAAGATCGACCTTAAACCCTACAGGACTCAAGACTCAAGGTCATACTCTAGTCGATAAAGAATAAAATTAAAATTAACCTTTGTACTCTGACAGATGTGATAGTACCAAATAAGTACTACACTGCTCATTTATTATTCATTTTTTCTGTTTGAAATGCCCATAGCTTAAACTATATAAGTTTTCATTTTATTTAATGACCGCCTGTTGTTCCTATATTTCATCTGCATATTATTCATGAAACTGGTTTTATATACCATTGGTACTACCGAAAATTTCTGCCGCGTTTCATGTATTCGAGATAAGTCTACAAGATACACAATAAAAAGCTCTCGGAATCTCTAGAGGTTCACAATTATTTTAGTAGAGTCTTAATTAGTAGACAACAAGCCGGCAGATAAAGCTACAAAGCTTTATAAAGTCCAACATCACAAGAAAAACCGCCTGCATTTTTTGGTCGGGTGACAATTAAAATTCAAATTTCGTGATAGGCCTATTCGTCCCTTTTCTGATATTATCTTGTTGACAACTTCACTTATTGATCTATCTATGTTCAGACCGTTGTTCAGGTGCTTCCAATATTGAATTTAAATTGACCTGGTAGAAGTTAAAAAGCTCAATATCTATACATGAAAAGATACGATTTTTTTGTGAAAAATTATAAGCCGTTAGTTGATAAATTAATGATATTTTTCGTGAAACAAAATGGAACATGAAAATTGGATAAATTGCTGAAAATTTTTACCTTGAAGAGACATTTCGCGACTTTCTCCTTTTTAGTAGGACGAATGGTTTTCGATTAAAAAATCAAATTAATTTCGCTGAATGAGATGATATTCATTTTGAAATGATATTAACGATGTACGTATGACTAGGTAGAGAACCGCTTTCAATTTTTTGGAGCAAAAATCCTGTTATAAAGCAATCAGGTTATAAACTTTGGGTAAGCAAGTAGAACACACTGTAACAACTAATAAGGGATTTTTGACATTATTTATTTTAGCAAACTGACTGTGCCATTAGAAGAAAGGTACTTCATACTTATTTTTGTTATAATTTGGACAAGCAAATACCAATACTAAATTTTTATTGACGATTTATACCGAAAAATCGCATTTTTTTTTTTTTAAGTTTTTTATTTATAACATTTGAATTAATTATGTAACCTCAACGACATCAATAGATAAATTGTGGGCGATTCAATAGCGAACAAAATGAGCTATCATTTGACCCGATCTATTGATTAGAAGCGGAGAAAATTCGGATAAACTCGGAAATTTAGTGTTTATTTAACTAATCAAGTACTTCGTTAGTTTTCATCTCAGCTGGCTGCGATTCATTGAAAAAGTAGCCATCTTGGCGCTCTTCAAGTTAGAAAAAAATAGACACTGTGGACTAATAATTTTTTGCGTAATTGCCGGTTTCAATAAATCAATGCGCTCAATTGCAAAATGTCTGGATGCCACACGAATCTCCCAATTTGCTTTGTTGAAACGGATTTCGAAAATATAAGCGAAGTACAACAAAATGTAGATTTTGATTTTCGAAAAAATATTGCAAAATACTTGAAAAAAGGTGCAAACATGACTCCGAACGGCCAAGCGCTCGTAAGTGATGCGGTGATGGGGACACTTGGAGGGTAGGAGAGGCAAGTATATATAGTAATACAAGCGTGCAGCGTGACGTGTATTATATTATATAATATATAAATCATAGAAATAATAGAAATAATCAAACATGATATAATGCCTCTCCTACTTTCTAAGTCAATGCTTGTTTTACGAGCCCTTGTTTGTACTTTTATTTAAAGTATATTGCAATATTTTTTCGAAAATTCAAATATAAATTTTGTTGTGTTGTACTTTGCTCATATTTTTGAAATCCGTTTTAACAAACAAAATAGGACAATTCGTGTGGCATCCAGACATTTTTCAATTTTGGGCATTTGCAATTGAGCTCATTGATTTATTGAAAACGGCAATTACGCAAAAAATTATAATGCCACAGTGTCCATTTTTTTCCAATTTGAAGAGCGCCAAAATCGCTACTTTTCCACAGAATCGCAGCCAGGTAAGATGAAAAATAACGAAGTAAATAATTAGTTAAATAAACAATAAATTTCCGAGTTTATGCGAATTTTCTCCGCTTCTAATTATTCGATTGGGTCGAAGGTCGACTCATTTGGTTCGTTATTGAATCGCCTACAATTTATCTTTTAATATCATTGAGTTTGTATAATTATTTTTAATGTTGTGAATAAAAATTTTAAAAAATGTGATTTTTTGGTATGAATCGTCAATAAAAAATCTAATATTAGTATTTGCTTGTCCAAATTATAAGAAAAATGAAGTATGAAGTTCCTTTCTTCTAATGGCACAGTGGGTTTGCTCAAATAAATAATGTCAAAACAAATTCCCTGTTGCTTGGTCTATGCGGCAAGTAACGTTAACGATGGCAAGATGTCAAATTCAATGCGATGTTGCCAAATCATGAATAGTTTCAGAATTTATGGAATATTAATATCCTAATGAGTTGTAGAATAGACAGAACCATAAATTGTTTGGCGTTCAATAACAAGTAGAAAAGGATAAGGAATATATTGAATGAAATTTTTGTATGATTGCAATGCTTAGATATTATTGCTTTGTTATTCTTCCTAGGTCACATCTATATTTGTTAATGACGATTTGTTCTGTTGTTCTTGATTCAATACGTTTTCCATTTTTTCACTGAAATATTGGTTGCTTGAATATATTAGCAATTGTAGAAGAATCATATGGTTAATAATGTTAATAATATGTCCATCTTCATTTGTCATAGATAAGTTTATGAGTCCCAGTTGAATTCTTAATCCAATCTGACAATGCAGTATTTTTGACGACGTTTAATACTCATTAAAGCTGAAGTAGTTCCGTCGGTCAGATCGGTCTAAGTCTGCACCCTCAATCTGCTTAGAAATGTATGAGGATTTCGGAAATGATTTTATTTTATGATAGACCAGTCATTGAAAAAGAACTCTCGAAAGATACTGAATTGTCTGTCGATATCTGTCTTTGTACCAAATTTTGTTGAAATTCAAGACGTAAACTACTTAAATATGTTCATGAAGTTTTCTTGAATTAATTTCAATGAAAGTTGTTATAAATTGACATTTGCCAAGTAAAAAAAGATCCCTTTATATTCAAATTCAAATTTATTCAAAAATATATAACAGTTAATCCAATTACATAAGAAAACCTAACACAAAACACCCTTGTCACAAGTAAAAAGAGTATATAATCAAAATTTATATCTTAACCTAACCTACATCTGGGAATATGATTTTCTTAAAAATTTTAAAATCTTAAAAACACCTAAACTTGAGTTTGTGTGTGAACAAACCTCCCAGATTCAAGAAACTTATGTAATATGGTGTTAGCATCAACTAAACATTGAAAGTAACATCCAACAAAATACCCAATCCGGGTTCACACAACAATTAGCAGCATTGAGCTGAAGCAAAACTCTGATGCAGAAGGGAACAGAGACCAAGGGACCCCACAAGTAACCACGAATGCTCAGAAATACACCAGTTCGTTAAAAAAATTTTTAAAAAACTCGTCACATGTGCTGATGTATTTTTTCACGTTATTTTTGAACGGTTTCTGAGATGTAGATTGAATAAATTTCTCAGGTAATAAATTATACTAAAATTCTTCGTGTATGAAGGAATTTCGAAGTAGTCTGCCTGCCTGGTTTCATAGCCATTACATTTGTTGTTGTATCGTTTCCTCATCCATAGTATAGATTGATATATGTAGAATTTCCTAACACATAAAACATTTGCCTCTTCGTATAAATAAGATGTAGAGTATAGATGGTTTTTTCTCAGAGCTACCCTAAGAATACTATTTTGTGCCTTCACTAGAGGAACTAAAGCGTTTTTATAGCATCCACCCCAGACATATTATATATATAATATATATTTTCAAAATTGGTTTTATAATTAAAAATAATTTTTCTTATTTATTAGTTTCGACAATGCTGTGATTTACGACGACACGTCAACAAAAATGAAGCTTTTTACATTGAAAATAGCCTAAAATATTGCTAAGAATAAATATCTGTGTGTGTATAAATTAATCCATCTAAATTACAATGAACATGAGAATGGATATTCTAAAGTAACATGAATATGTTGGTGGTTACGCTTGATAAACATTATTACAAATTGCAAATCAAGTATGAAACTGTATATTCCTCTAGCCATTCATAATAATTTCTCAGAAAATCTGATTAAACTAGCCTGTGACCCATTCCAACCTCATACTGCTTTGCCGTACGGTGCAGTCTCCTGGACTTGGAGGCAATAATTGACCTGTCATGGTGTCATGGCGACCACCGGCAAACACTTCACATAAATCAACGGCCAGTTTTGCATCATTTAGTACATAAACATACCAAGAACACCACTTAAGAACTCCACGTACAAAACAATTTCATGGGTCGAAGGAGGTCGCCACCCCTGGCGACGGTTTGTAATAAAACACAATCCGCGATTGGTTTTTTCAATTCTGTTTCAGGGTGATTTCTATCCATGCTACGTATATTTGAAGTAGTACCTGGTAGTATTGAAAGGTTATACACACATGTGAGGTATTTTCAGCGACTGTTTTAAATTTTGTGAAATTCTTCATTCATTTTCAATTGAAAGCTTTCAGTGTGACCATAATCGAATTTTAAGAATTCTTGAATTATATTTTTTTTGAAGACATTAATTTATTGCGTATTATAAAAATCGGGCTTTCTTACTGACATATACTCATATAATTAATCATATGGAAGTGCGCCCTAAATCTTGTCAAGAACGCACTGTATCATACAAGAGAGAGTTTATTTTGTTTCTTTGATAGAGGGTGCTCGCGTAACTGGCTTTACCCTGCTTTGAGTAGATAGGGCTTTGCTGCTTTTGGAAAAAACATATTCGATTGTTTGAATGATTCCACTGATGATTCGTTCAGTGGATGAACCATTGTTGTATGGCATTTTCAACGAGTTCAATGTTCTTCGGAATGCACTTTCAAATATTCACTTTCGGAAATTGTTATTTTATGTTTTCGTTGACAACATTTGTTCATGAAGCTCCCTGAGATTTTTATTCGAATTATATATATATATATATATATATATATATATATATATATATATATATATATATATATATATATATATATATATATATCATCATGATCAACCTTTGTCCGTCCACTGCAGAACGAAGGCCTCCCCCTGTCTTTGCCAAGATTCCCTATCGGAAGTCTCTCTCTTCCAGGCAACGCCCAGCCAATCCAGAAGCTCCTTATCCCATCGATCGCGAGGGCGCTTTCCTGGTCTTACCCTGTCTCTGGGCTCCCAATCACCAACCACAGCTGACCAACGCTCATCCTCTGTTCGGGCTAGATGGCCTACCCATTTCCACATTGACCTTTTTACACACTTCACGACATCCTTCACCTTTGTTTGACCTCTTATCCAGCTGCAGCGTATTCTATCTCGTATGGTTAGGCCCATCATGTATCTTTCTATACTCCGCTGGGTTGTTCGAAGCTTCTGGATGTGAGCAGAATTCAGGGTCCAAGTTTCGCCGGCGTAGGTCATCTCTGGTAATACGCATTGGTCAAACACTTTGCTTTTTAAGGATAGTGGTATATCTGATGTGAAGATGTGTTTCAGTCGGCCAACTGTACCCCAAGCTGTTCTGGACTTAATACTGAAAAACTGGATTTAATACGAAAATGAAGAAGTAGTGCAGTTTTTGGTATTCGATAAAAATATTCCTGTGCTTTATTAATACTGATGAGTTACCTGATGAATTTATTTACTCATAGTTGACTGAAGCACTGCAAGGAGGTGTCTTGACAGAGCTATCGAAAATTCAAAAAACCCTCAAATATTTTGAATTGACCTCTCAAAACAGTTTGTCTGGTATGAAAATCAAATTTGGTGAATCGTGAAAAAGCAATTTCAATGTTCATTTTTCAAATTGTAAATTCAAATTATGGAAGTTTTTCCAAATGGTGTAACAATATCATCAGGTGGCACACCTCATGTCGTTTGTTCAGTAAAACAGACCATAAAATAAAATTATGTTGATGTTGACAGAATCATATTAGATTCCCGGAACGGCTTGTACAACGCATCTTCAGTAGAAGTAGCAAACATTACCGTTGAAATGACTTTCATTGTCTAGATGCGCTTTGAACTTACGAAATGAATACGAAAATACGAAAATTTATACCAGGGGTATCTGAATTTAAATATACTATACTTTTAAAACTGATTAAATGAATCTTGAATATAAAATAAATATAAAGTTAAGATATATATAATATATATATATATATATATATATATATATATATATATATATATATATATATATATATATATATATATATATATATATATATATATATATATATATACACGCGCGCGCGGATGTGTGTGTGTGTGTGTGTATTTATATATAGTATAAAATAAATACGTAAAAGCCAAAACTAATAGTAAGTACAATACAAAGTTATAGAGTTCTTGAGACGTGTTATATTTAATCAATTCAAGAGTTATTTAGAATGAACAAGGAAATTGAACAAAAAACAAACCTCAATACTGAGTTTTTGAATAAAGAACACTTGGTTTGGTTCCACAAAAATTTTATTGAATTATTCCTTTACAATTGTTTCGGGGTATTACCCCATTTTTAAAAGCTATCTAGATTTTGAAAATGGGGGCAATTTTGAAGAAATAATGCAATACAATTTTTTTGGAACCTAGCCAAGAGATCAGCGTTTCAACATCAGAAAATCAAGATTCAATGAACTTTTTATTGAGTTTTATTATGTCTTTTCCAGTGAATAGAATTTTAGATCAATGAAAGTGAGAAAGTGGCATTTTTCCTGAATTTCTGAATAACCTACACATATTGTAAGATAATAAAAATATTTTAAACGATATTAACTTCTCATTTATTCAATGAAATGAAAAAAATTAAAAAAAAAAAAAAAATTGTTTTCTTATCGGTCACCACGCTCAAAAAGTTTAACTCGAATTAATATCAAAGAAAAACTTGAATTACTATCGAAGAAAAAAAATACTATATAAATAAAAAATAAATAAATAATTATAATTGCATAAGTCGATAAAAAATGCTATGCAATAGCTTAACCGCGGCAATCCCCGAGTGCCACACATTTTTTTAATTTCATAAATTTACATTGTAAAATGTCAAACATTCCAATTTTGAGTTTCCATTTCGAGTGACTTTTATTCAAAGTTAATGTTTCTGGTTTTTTTATTTATTGTATGAAAGTCAAAAAACTTCGTGACCTGTCCCCGTAACTCAAGAGGTCGTTTTCATTTCAGGTGAACTCGTTTCATTTCTGTAATTGAATCTAATAAAAAAAGATGATACAAGCCACGATGAACCAGCGGCACGCGTTGTTAGTACTTTATAATATAACTAGTTGTTCCACATAAGTGCACTTATCTTGATGACAACAATTTATTCTAGGAAAGGAGCCGGTAATAATGATAAAAATCGGTTTAAGGAATTCCTGTGGAAAGGAGCACCGATTTTAAATTCAACTGAATTAAAATAAAGTGGCAGTTTGAGGAAAATTTCCTAGCAAACTATGTTATTTTTATTGTTATTTCTACTTTAATTTGAATCATGAATCCGTATCTCTCGAAAAAATTCGAAGGTTATTTCTGGATTATTTGAAAAATTTAAATCAGCTGTCTGTTGAATGGATTAGTTGAAATAGTTGACGCATTCGGCGTAATGTTGGTTAATTTGAAAATTATGCCCAAACATATTTTCAAGTGAAATTCCGGTCCAGAATATCCATTTCATCAACAGATAACATCAATTGACTTTTTCAGTTATTACTGAAATTCCTAAGAATTCTATGAAGAGCTTGAAAAACTGGTTGCCAATTTTCAGAATTTTGTTGATTTTCCCAAATAACAGCTTTTTCTAATTTCTAATTCGTATTCCTTACTGCCTGCTGAAATGTTTTTCAATTCTTAGTGTCAAAAAGGCTCAGTCATCTGAAATTTCATCATGAATTTCTCAATTCGAATCTTTTGTAATAATCATTGTTTACACCTGAATGTCATGAAATGTAATGTGGTGAGTTTTACTAGAATGATTTTTTTCGAGTTCCTCAACTCTGCTTCATTTATTTAATGCCCTAGTGAGAAGCAAAGTTGAGTATGGATGTCTTGTTTGGCGACCGATATATAATTGTCACATAAACCGCCTGGAGGCACTGCAGAGGAAGTTCTTGAAATGGCGCTCATTTCGAGAGGATGGTAGGATGGTGGAAAGTTTGAATGCATTGAAATTTTTATGAAATTTGCTCAGTGATAATCTCGACTCCTGAGCTTCTAGGTAAACTTAATTTCTTCGTTCCTCCAAGTGTACTAGAATAAGCCAGACATTTTACTCAAAAACCCACAGAACCAATCTTCTCTCGCAATCACCGCTTAGCTTTGCATGTTCTACTGCAAACCAGGTATCAAGCTGCTTTGAATCTGCATTGGGACTCACTTGTTCCTATCATAAATGTTTATATAAATCTTAACAGTGATTTATCTTGATCTCTTCCGTTTTTATTTCTAAGTGATTTGTTTTCTTGATTATTATTAAGATTGAACATTCAGAATTGACATTATAGATTTAAATTATTATATTTGATAATATTTTTACTATTATAATTATTTCTTAATATTGTATATCTATGTTGTTATTGATAATGGGTGATTTTTTAGCGTATTTTTTTAATATAATAAAACACTCAATTTGTATCATATATTCTAAATGTTCATTGAAATTGATAACTTGGCCTTTTCCATTTAAATTTTAAAGATAAGTTCATGTAAATGTTTTTCGCGACTCCGCATAAAAATTGTCCTTTCGCAAGGTCCAATTTTCCGTCACTTTTTCGAGCATTTCGGCCTGTATCCCACGAATTACGCATGTTATGTTATCCTGTAAGGCTTCAATCGTGTTCGGCTTCTCCACATACATTAACGACTCTACATAAACCCACAAGAAATAAGCCAGAGGCGTCAAATCGCATGATCTTGGCGGCCAATTCACAGGGCCATTTCGGAAATAAGTTGCTCACTAAATCTATAGAACTTCGAGAATAGAGCCATGCGAAAAATTTTAAAATTAGGTATGCTGAACTTATACTTATATAAGTATAAGTATTGTATAAGTATATGTATCATATTGTATATGTAATGTAATGTAATGAGAATTATATTCAATTATACCATAAAAATCTATATAAACTGGATTCTGTCATTGGAAAGTCGTAAAGTATCGATACGCATATGTAATTATACTAAGAAAAAATAACATATGTAATAATAATTATATGAACTTATAATACCAGAAATACTGATAGTTTTCATATCCAAAGTTGTAAGTTCTCTAAATCTAAAATAGCATATACTATGTTTGCAGAATCAGAGTATTTAAAGTCTTTCAATAATTTACCAAATATATTGAAAACTGGTACTATTGCTAGTATTAAGATATGTAAGCGTGATATAATGTCTTCTTTTGGATCAATCAAAATCGCTAATCAGATTATTCCAGCAAAAGATATTTCAAATAATGAGATACGTATGTAATTCAAAATTGACAGTTCAAAATATGTAGATTTTTGTATAGCTTCAGCTAAATAAATATTCTTATTATTATTATTATTTTAGTCTTTCCCATATTCAAGTGTTAATTGTGAAAAAAATTGAAGATTTTGTGAATTCAACGCTTACAAGAAATGTAGCTACAAATGACATAATTGATATTTGAACATGAGCAAACTGATATCACTGATATATTTCCAATGTTCAATGGTTATTTTATGGTATACGTTGAGTATCAAATAGGGTGCGCTCCAGGTGACAAGTGTGTAGGAACCAACAATTTTATCTGCACTAAATTGATAGACAATGATAACTACAATAAAGAAAGAAACATTAACTCTCGTGAACGTATTTATTGATGACATTTATTGAACACCATAATAGGACTCGAACAACTCTTAATGTTGTGTGTTAAACCCAGTTTAGTTTGGAGATTCCTAAATGTCCCCAACTAATATTCATATATGGTTTTTAACGACTCAATCAGCCTATAAAATCCCAATATTTATTACCTTGAATTATAAGCCATGCTTGTCGAGACAAAAATCTTGATGAATCTGGAATTTTGTTTCATTACATTGTAGAACAAAATTGTCCAATGCAGGCAATATTTGAGTCTATGATTTCGACATTTGTTACTAAACGGCAATAACCACATCTGGTTACCTTATAGACCGGTCAATTTACAGATAAAAATAGTGGTCAAATAACAAAAATTTCCGGAGAGCCAAATATTGGTGAAGAGCTGAGGTTTGCCATTACAAATAAATTTTTAAAAATCCCCATCGATGCTATGTGTGCTATAAAAGTTATTCGGGGTAAAAGGTCCAAATCTGAGGTATTTTGAAAACAGTACGTTTTATCAAAAAAAAACCTCGAACCAAAGTTGTAGATCTTAAAATTCTCTAGAAAATGGTATTTATTACTTTTTTTAAGAGTTACCATTCGTAAGATATCACGATTCTAAAAGTCACATTATACATGATGCATAAGAATACATATATAATACTATAATACATATAAGACAAGTATAAATACCTATTTGAGTCTCTTTCATAAATATATTATCCTAAAAGTATTTATTCAAATGATAGTCAGTCCCTAACTGAATCCCCTCTGCCCCCGTGGCCTTGAACAATATTTGAGAATTTAATGCAACAAACACAAGAATTGTAGTTAGTGAAGATGTTGATTTGTTCGTTCTACTTACTGCAAGGACTCCAATAGATAAAATTATTTATTTTCTGAAACCTGAAAGGGGTCAACAGCTAACAAAAATATATTCTTCAAAAAGTTCATCTGCTTATCCCATATGTCAAAACTATATTTTATTTTTACATGGGATAACCAGCTGCGACACTTCGTCAGCAATGTACAATCGGAAAAAACGTCAGTATTGAAATTATTCGAAAAAAAATATTTGACTGATTGCACTGAAGTATTCACAGAAATTGATTCCAGACCTCAAACAATAATTACGGAAGAATTCGATTTCTTTTTGCGATTTATGGATCTCCAAAAAAATTACTTGCATTGATAAATACCGATACTTAACTTTTGTGAAAAAATACGTGAAACAAGAAACAAGTACAACTATCATGTCTTCCTCCAACATCGGCATCTGCTATTCAACACTTGTAACGAGTATACTATCAAGTTCAAACGTACTATCAAGGCTAGGCAATCAACTAAACCCAGAAGACGGGAGTTGGAAATTGATAGATAATACTCTGGAATCGATTAAAACTTTACTCCACCTGCTCCAGAAAAACTCCTCAAGACTATTTTTTGCAATTGCAAAAGGTTGTAGTGCGAAATGGTGCTGTAAAAAAGTCGGGTTGCTGTGTTCTCCAGCGTGTACCAATTGCCAAGGTCAGTCTTGCTCAAATGTCCAGTTGAGTACAATAGAAGAAGATTCCAGTGATTTTCAATGAAGAGACCAATGACTCAGTCACATTTGAACAATATATGAACACCCAGCAGGAGGAAGAGGAAGAAGAAGAAATCGAAGGAGACATGACGATTGAAGCAGATTTTCAAGAGTATGAATGTGATTAAAATATCTGAAAAAATCAAAACAATAGTTAACCCAAGAATCAATAGCAATATTAATAATCAATATCAATAATAAGGTAATATCTAGAACTTTACGGGTATTGTTTCCTTAAATTATCCTAAAATTTTCATGAAAGTTAGTTGAGTAGGCCTACAGGAGAAACCACGGTAAAAAAAGCGCGCCGAGTACACTACCTCACAGGTGGCGTGGAAATGTGTGCTTATCATGTATAATGTGACTCTTAGAATCGCGATATCTCACGAATGATAACTCTTAAGGAAAAAATCATAAAAATCATTTGTGTAGCGAATTTTAAGATATACAACTTTGTTTGGAAGTTTTTTTGAGAAAACTTACCGTTTTTGACAAAAATCCAAAAAACCTCAAATTTTGAAATTTGACCCCGAATAACTTTTGGGGTCTTTTCAAAAATGGGAATTTTTGAAACTTTATTTGTAATGGTAAACCCCGGCTCTCCACCAATATTCGGCTTTACGGGAATTTTTGTTATTTCAAATATCTTTGATCGGACTATTAGTGAAACATTTTAGTCTTCTGTTTTAATAATTTCAATAATTTTTTCATTGATTAAATTTTATATATTTTATATTATAAGTTACTCGGAGGTTTAACTCATCTCTTGGTGAAACATTATGTTAAAAACAATAAATTAAAATTAACACACTCGACTTGAGTTTCACTGTATGTATAATATTTATAATATTTATTTAGCTGAAGCTATATAAAAAATCTACATATTTTGAACTGTCGATTTTTAATTATATACCTATCTCATTATTTAAAATATACTTTCTAAGATCACGCTTAAATATCTTAATACTATTACTAGTTTTCAATATATTTGGTAAATTATTGAAAGCCTTAAATCCGTCATAATATATTTTTAGATTTAGAGAGCTTGCAACTTTGGATATGAAAACTATCAGTATTTCTAGTATTATACCCATGCACATCACTGACATATGTAACATTTTTTATTACATTACATGAAAGCAATAATTTTTTATTTTAAATATGAATATATATGAAGCAAAGAGTATTCTTCCATTCCAAGAGACATTAGTTCCAAAGAGTTCAGCATAATTTTGACAGGAGTATACCTATTGCATTTTGAAATGGTTTCCATGGCTCTATTCTGTAACTTTTGTAATTTTTGAACTTTTTTTTAGTCAAACCAAATAACAATGTGGAGCAATATTCAAAATGTGGCATCATTATTGATTTGAACAACAATAATTTCACATATGTCGACAAGTTTTTTCTATTCTTTTAAAAAAATTGATTTTTAAGAAATTTTAGATGATAGGAAATCAACATGATCATTGAAACTCAATTTTTCGTCTAAAATAATGCCTAAATATTTTAATGTTTCTACTCTTGTAATTTTTTGTTCATTAATCTTTATTTTATATCCTCATTTTTATTGGTTTTTAGGGTTTAACTTGTATCCAAAACTATGAAGTTAGATTTTTGCATATTCAGAGATAAGCTATTGTCACATAACCATTCATTGATTGCAGAAAGGTCTCTATTGATCCCTTCTGTCATATTCTTAATATCTTAGCCACATATATAGGCCATAGTATCATCAGCGAATAAACGTATAGAACATTTTTTCACGTGAGAGACAATATCGTTTATATATAAGGAGAACAACATATATCAAAAGTCTACATATGTTTCGGGTGGTTATCCAATTATCAAGAGTATACAATGTTACTGATTGATACAACATTGTATACTCTTGATAATGGGCTAACCACCCGAAAAATATGTACGGTTTTTAATATATTCACTGAAAGTTAAGACAAGTGTGTTAATTTTGATTTGTTTTTATTATAAGTTATTGAAAAATATAATTTTTTGAATGTCTGAGTTGCATTGGGGGATCTGATTTTGTGGCATTTTTAAGGAATATATTCTCTGAGAATGTATAGCTTAAACTACTACTTCTACTTGTACGTGTTTTTATTACCCAAATCAGTTAGTTTATTGGAATTGATAATAAATTTCTCGATATGGTGGGTGAATTTGCCTCACCTAACTTGATGAAATGATTCGAATACATCTTGTTATTTTTCTAATTCCTCGCTTCCTTTCTGTAAACACGTTATTATAATTAGATGAATCTACCAAAACAAAATCTGTCATCATGGGTAACTCGATACCAAAGAAGCTTTTGCTTTACAGTTCAAAAATTAATGAAATCTTAAATATCAAAGGTGATCAGATAAGAAGTGATGGTTATATCAAGATGTCAAACTGGGAGAAAATACGATTTCTTACCGGCAACCCCAAAACGTAAAAAACCCTGTCTGGTTCTCTGACGCTCAAACGAAGATGTATTATACATGTGCCCTACAGGGGGGCGAACCATGAATAAATAAACGCGTGAATTTTACACAATTAACAAGTAAAATAAACAAAAAACCCTATTAATTTTCAAGGGAACAACCAATCAAACGGGAATTTGACAGCAGCGATCCTTTTTTTCCGAAGCTTGCTTGATTGATGTGCTAACTGATTGTTGGACTTATTAACTTGTTAAAAAGAGAACCACCTATTCATCATTGTTGGCCAACAAATGAAGACCGGACTGTCGTTGATTCACAATAGGATACTTAGAGATTATTTAATAAATTGAGTATTGTTGATTATTTATTTAGTGTGATGGAGATTGAAAACATTCACATTGAAATGAATAATAGACACAACTTGAATATTTGGAAGAAATACATATGCCCCTTATAATGTTTTTTCTCTGCTCAATTATCATAAATATATATATATATATATATATATATATATATATATATATATATATATATATATATATATATATATATATATATATTATTTGTATTATTTTGAAAGTTTTTAGCAATAACAGGCTTTTTTTGATATGAAAAAGTTTATTTTTGTTGACGTTTCGTTGTTATATTACAACTTTGTCAAAACTAATGAATAATTGAATTTATGAGTTACTATAGATATCAAATGTCAAACTTATTTTTTAGAAAAATCAAATTAGTTTTTTTGTATCTTCACTTATTGATTTTCATTATCAGAGGAATATTTCTGGCTTAGCATTCGCTTCGGAAGTTTTAGTCTTCTTCACCATGAGGAAACCTCTGAAAAACTCATGGTAAGCCAGGTGTTCTAATAAATGTGATTCATATTTACATATATATAATTACATATAGTTTTTTATATACTTATCCAGAATATGTATATTGTTGGTTTATGTGTGTGAAATTGAAGGTAGATCTGGAAAAAATGAGTTTTGAGATGTGATGTTTGGTGATTGTCGTGTGTTTATATTACGAGTGTTATTTGTTAGGTTTATTAAGTTGTTGTAGATAGAATTAAGATGTTTAATGTCTGTTCTTTCATTTACTGTGTTTTCTAAATTTTTACGAATGTGTAGCATTTCTAAAATTTCTCTACTTTTTTTGTCCCTTTCAGTTGCCAAAATTTTTGTATTTTTGTAATCAAAATCATGTTTTTCTGTTATTTTATGTTTATGTAAGGCTGTGATTTGAGTTTTTGCGTATTTATGCGCTTTGATTCTTTCTTCGAGATTTTGTGCTGTTTGCCCGATATAGCTTTTATTGCAATTGTTACACGGAATATTATAAACTGTATGAGTTTTTCTCTGAGTTACAGTTTTACTTTTTAATTTTGTATATATTTCTTCGATTTGATTTTTGGCAGTATGTGCTATTTTTAAATTATAAGGTTTTAATATTTTAGCTATGTTCGTACTTAATTTTGGAATATATGGTAAGGGAATGTAATTATTTTCATTAGATTTATTTCTTTTTGAATGTAAAGTATTATATAATTTATGAATTCTGTTTTTCATGATTTTGTTGATTAAATTTAATGGGTAATTATTTTTCATGAGAAGATTACGAACTTCTTCAAGTGTTTCATGTCGTAAACATGATGATGTTAATTTTAGTGATCTATCTATAAAATTAATTATTATACCTTTTTTCTGGGAATAGTGATGATTACTCATATAATTTATGGTTCGTTGCGAATTTATTTCTTTTCTGTACCATCTTGTAAAAATTTTGTTATCTTTCCTTATAATTGTTATATCAAGAAAATTTAATTTTTCATCTTTTTCTTCTTCAAGTGTGAATTGTAATTTATTATGAAAACTATTGAAACGTTCTAGTATATTATTAATTTGATCTTTATCTGCTATTATTAAACAATCATCAACATATCTTTTATATAATAAGATATTTTCTTCTAAATCTTTTAGTACATTTTCTTCTAAAAACTCCATTACTAATTGTGCAATAACACTTGATATTGGACTGCCCATTGCGACACCATCTAGTTGTTGATAAATAATAATTTCAAGAAATATATATATATATATATATATATATATATATATATATATATATATATATATATATATATATATATATATATATATATATAGTTGAATGTTTAACGACTGTAGATATGTATTTTCAGTGTTTAATTGGGATTGCAGTCTAGGACAGGAAAATCAGTTACCTCTTTAGTATTTTCCAAGAAAACATTAAAAGAATCAAGAAGAAACAAGAAAATGTTTATGTTTATTTTTCTTCAGGGCTAAAATAGAACAAAAATTAACAGTTTATATAGCAAGGCACTATAAAAAGTTTTTCCTTACAATTACTATGAAGTTTGTCCTAAAGTACATTAGTTTTTTGAATTTTGAAAATAAGTACAAGTGTTCCCAAATGCATTGGGTTGGAATATTACTGCATTCTACCCAACACGTAGATATATATATATATATATATATATATATATATATATATATATATATATATATATATATATATATATATATATATATATATAAAGTGCAAAATCCCAAAGAGCTAACCATATATGTCCAAAATAACAATTCACAAATTGCAATTGTAGGTTAGAGACCAGACGGAACATAAATATATGAGAAGCACAGAACACAATCACGGAACAAGAATCTTCAGTCTTTGTCCATGGACAGTAAATACTGTAAATAGGTGTAAATCTCACTAAGAGCACTAATATTTGTCCTCCTGTTAACACTTTTCCAGCATCCTCAAAACACTCCTAGATACTCAAAACACTCCAATATTAAATATTCTTCATTCCATCCATTCAAAGAAAATTGTTGATCACATAAGAACGTTTATACGAAAGAATGGCACATTTCAATATAATTATTCAAGAAAAAATAAGAGTGTTCTATTTGAAATGCACCAATAATAATATACGCTTACTGCAATAATGAGCAGTGCTTTCATCAGGAGAGATTATTAATAAGGACATGCCTAAAAAACACACATCCGTAGATCATAGATTCGGGTAACATAGATGTGGTATGTTTAAATCCTGAATTAGGTTTTCTGAATCCTGAATTAGATGTTTGTATATGTCTTTAAGGTTGGTGGTAAGAAAATGACGAGATTATCAATTAATAAGATCTAGTAGCACATAAACATAGCCACAAGTCCTATTTACGAGAAAAAACATCATACACAAATATCTCAATGGCTTTTACTTATATGGGACAAAATGAAAGATACATAGGTAAAAGGACTTGACGGTAATCAAGTCTGCAATAAAGAAAGTTTTCGTATTAACAACGAAATTACGGACTTTCTAGTTTTCTACGTAATAATTGCAATGATATAATGAAGTAGGATTTCATATGTTACGAAATCAAGGAAACAAAGAAAAATAACCATAAAATTTTATATTCAATATTGAAATAGTTCCATTGTTACCGTTTTAAATTAGTTCAATTAAGTCTTGATATCGTTTTGTAACCAGAAACATATGTGTACTGAACTATTTTGTAGAATATAGCCAAGATTCAATTATAGGTACGATACATAAAATGAGTAAATAGTATTCATTTTGACAAAATGGCCGTGAGTCAAATTGTTACGCCAAGATGGTGACAGTAATAATATGTATCTGTGGTGTGGTGGCAATCTCCGATTGCCTTTACAACATGGAGATAGTCGTCCAATAAAATACCCATAATTAGCACTAAAATAAATTAAGTGCTTATTACCGAACACATTGTATTTTAGCAATTAACCAGCTGTTGGTATACTTAGTGAGGTTTTAGCATATAAATAACCTAGTGCGTTGTTAAAAACTTTAATTCTTGACACTGATTTAATGTTATAGGCTCAGAACTGGTTCTATTAAATATTAAACAGATATTATTTTATAAAGTGCGGCGAGTTGTTATTTTTCGTACTCCAGTTACAGAGACGGTGCTGAGGATTCACCACCAAGGTGATTATACATTAATCACTTTTTTATGTTTTATTGCTGCTTGTCAAAGACGTAATCCATTAAGTTACCTGCTTATTTCAACAGACAAATAAGTGGCTTCGTTGCCAGTAAAATTGCCTAAACTTCGATGTAGTTGGCTATGAATTTATATTGACGTTTTCAATAATTACGAAAACATCATAATTTGCAGTCATTACTGTTATGGTCTTCAGTGCTCGCCTTGCATTCACTCAACAGCTATTTGTCACATTTTCTCTTCGTTTTGTTGATGAATAATTGCTACAATTTTGCTCCTGTCCCAAGTGGTTTGACAATATTATATATCAACTAACGAGATGTTATGAAAAGCAATTTTTTCAAATTTTACAAACACACACGATTTATATATATATATATATATATATATATATATATATATATATATATATATATATATATATATATATTATTGAATGTTATGTTTTACGACTGTAGATACGTATTTTCAGTGTTTAATTGGGGGTGTTTATGTTTTTATGGGGGTTGCAGTCCAGGAACGGAAAAAAGTTACCTCTTTAGTATTTTTCAAGCTTTCGAAAATGTTTATTTTCTTCTTCAAGGCTACAATAGTACAATATTAACAGTTTATATAACAAGGCACTATTGAAAATTTTTCCTTACAATTACTGTGAAGTTAGTCCGAAAGAAGGTAGGATTTGTTTCTTGAAATTTGAAAATAAGTACGAGTATTCCCAAATGCATTGGGTTCGAATATTATTACATTCTACGTGTTTAGTAGTTGAAGGAAGTAACGACACTAACTGTATTTCTCAATTCTCCTTCTCAAGTGGATTGTTTCCAGACGTTTCCGAGGGCGCTACTTAAACTGCATGACGTTGGCCGAAGTTTTATAACTAACGAAAAGAGAATGAATTTAATTTGTGTATTTGGAGTGGATTTTTCGGTAAATAGGATATCAGAATATGAGCCATTAATCGGAAAAACCAATCATTTATTATTAATACAATTTCCTGTCTTTTTATGTTAACCATCTCCAAAAAGATTTTGACCGCTAAGCTACTGAGGTCTCACCTTAAGATGCTACTTCAATTCATATCTAACAACTCTTGTATTCGTCAAGCTAGTTTTCGACGTTCGGATTGTCGTCTGTGAAACTAGCAGGCGAAATTGAGTGAACACTTACCCATCCTCCCAGATGTATTAATTTTTTCCTTAAGGAACAATGATAAATATTGAACAGTAACTATTTTCGTGTTAACCAACCACGTGCGGACATGGAGAATGTATTATTATTATTTTTTTCTATTTATTTTATTTTTTTCCTTCATGTCTGCACGTGGTTGGTTAACACGAAAATAATTAATATTCTAGTGTTCTTATTACGATGTCGCAGAAAGGGCGAATTATCTCTGGATATGAATCTGGCGATATACCTGGTACTACTGATGAATTACTTGTACACGTAAAACGGATATTTTGTGCTTCCATACATTATTGCATCGATTTCAACGTCCTCTAACATTAAAACTTTGAGTAGATGTATTGAAAGTAGGTACCTATTTTATTTAAACATTTAGCCAGTTATTCTTCTGATTCATTTCGATGTTTCAGATCGAGTCATATTTCAACATTAGGTAAAAAAAATATTTTCTGGGAATGTTAGAAACTAGATGATAAAATAACCTCTTATTGTTCTAAACATAAATTTACTATAATTTACAGAATATTTTCATTAACTAATTTCAGTTTCTGGAAATTTATCAATTACTTTCATATTGAAAGTACCGATTTCTAATAAATTGCTGCTTTTCAATTACTGCTGATTTGCTGCTTTTCAATTTGAAGAGAAAATTGGGTTATAAATCAAAGGTATCGTAAAATCAAAACTTTGAATCACAGTTTTAATGTTCCAATTGAACTTCATAAGGATATTTAAACCGATGACAAGTTGGATAGGTATGCGATAATATACAACATTGATTAACTCAGCGCTTCTCAAACTGTACATCGAGACTCCCTTAGGCGACAAAGTGGTAGTCTACAAGCGTCGCAAAAACCTTGAGTTCTGGTTTGAAGAGATATACTGAAAAAAGCATAATTTTCTTCCTGCTACACAGTTCCAAGTAAAACTTATTCTTGAATTTCATGAGCCCTTAGTGTTATTTGTTTCTGGAAAATATTTCGAATAGTTGTGTTTCTTTGTGAAGTCACAAATGAATAACGATGAGTAAATGAGTACGAAAAAATATTGTCCATTCTTGCCTAGAAATAGTCACCTCCCTCTTAAAAATTAAAACCTAAAATTAAAAAGCAGCAATTATTACCTATTATTCAATATGCTTGTCGGATTTAGAACAAAATATGGAAATATAATTTCGAAAAATACAAATCTTCCCAGAACAGAATATTAAGAACTTTAATTCCGAACCAAAATCAATTAATTTTGAAACTTCCAGGAGAGAATATTAAGAACTATTACAAACTTTGATATATACACACATACTGTGCACATAGAAAAGTAAAAATAAATACTATCCGCCAAGAAATTAGATCTCAAACTGTGATATTTTTTAAGAAACAAGCTCTAAATTTGGAACCCACCCGAAACATCTCACAACAAAACATTCACACAATTCCATTCAGAATTAAACATGAATTAATCTATCATATTATCCTTGACGAAATTTAAAAAATCCTTAAAACGAGAAAACTTATATCAAAACATATGAGTTGATTCAGTTACCTAAAGGCTAAAGGTACCAGTCAACAAAAATGAAAATTAGAAAGTAAACCTGATAAGATCAAAATTATTATATCGAAATTTCGTAAATATATAATCTTTTGTGGTGACAAAATAGCACAAAAAATTATGCATTGCGTAATATTATACATTTAATATTCGTGAATATATTTGTTTAAATGTTCTATGTATCAAACATATTTTTACAAAAATTTGAGTTTCATTCACCTGAAGGCTTAATAACCTTTTTCAACGTATAATTACACATTGGTTCGTACTTTGAGCAATAGAGGGGTCTTGGAGAAACGTCAAACTTCCAAGACGTCTCAGTAGAACAGTTTGGGAAGCTCTGAATTGACTAAATGTAAAATTATATAGGTGGCTGGCAACTCGTGTTATAACAATAGTCCGTAATTATCGTCGAACTCAGCCCATATAACCGAAATAATGATGGTAATACGTCCCTGAGATATAACACGAATAGCGTGGCGAAGAAGTTGTAAGATACACGCTGTTTCTTCCTCCTGACTTTCTTTATGACTTATTCCAATTCTTACGAAGAGTTATATCTCGATCGCTTAACACATTGAGCATACCTACTACCATTTCCATATTTATTTCAGCAAGTGCTTACTAGGGTTTCCACTGTTCCATCCTGGTTTATTCTTCGATGTCATAAATATAGACATATTAAGGAGTTATTACCTGTTGAATACTTCGATTGAGCTTGACTATTCTCAATTGTATTTCCTTAACTTTGCTACGGGGCAACTGTTACTCTCCCAAACTGGAGAGTTCGAGCGGAGGTCGCGAACAGACGCTTTGAAGGAGATTTTGTTGTTTTGATGAGAGAAAACCAGCTCTTAATACGAGCAGTAAACCACTTCTTCATGTGGTATACAGCGTTAGTTCTTCCATTTAATATTATAATTTCTTTTATGATAAATTTGTTAAAATTCTGCGTTCGAGATTCAGAAACGGTAAGACGTCCCACAGAGGTTTTCTCTCGAAGATTTTAACTGAAAATGAGGCTGGGCATGTATTTCACTCTTTTTACTTTTTATTTCTGCATTTTTGTCTTTTATTTATTATATATATATAATAAATAGGATATATATATAACACTGAGGAGTATGCCGTATATATATAACGAATATATATATGTAAAATTGTTGGGTTATCGGCAATTTGGGCTATTAAATTAATCCAAGACTAATCGTCAGTAATTCTATATTTCGAACTAAGGTTCAGTTCTTCTTCAGGAATGATCTGACATAAGTGGTTAAACTGACAAAAAACAATACAGAAGTCATTCAATAATCAATTACAAAATCTGAACATGTGAACTGAATCTGTATATATATATATATATATATATATATATATATATATATATATATATATATAAATATTTATAACGTTTTTAGCGATAACACGCTATTTTCAATGTAAAAAGCTATATTTTTGTTGACGTTTCGTTGTATATCAAAACTTCGTTAAAAATAATTAATAATTATTAAGTCCGATTGATATTTGTTATAGCAACAACCAAAGCTCAATATTTAATTGGTAAACATTGTCAAATCCATTCTGTATTAAAGACTACTTAGCTAAATTCAACAAAATTGTACGATATACTGAAAATATGCTACAAACCCATCAATACTTTAATGCAATCCAGATTTAATAATAATAATAGTAATAATAAACGTTTTATTGCCACATATATTGTGCTACTTAAGAAGAGGCGAGATTTATCATGAGCTATTCGTCCATCTAACCTCCCGAAAGTAAAGAATATAAAGGAGACAAAAAAATTGTTAATACAAACATAAGAAATGAATGAAAGAAGTATGTTCCCATTTACTTAAAAGATAATTCCTAGAGCTCACTAATACAAAATAATATATGTAAATAAATATCTCAAATACCATTAGAGTAAAAATAAAAATCTGCTAAAGAGAGAAAAAACATAAATGTATTGAAAAATACAAAGAATAGTAAAAATACATGACAATACATCAAATTACATGCATGTGCCGTCAAATCGCACACGTACACAGCTATACTGCAACAATTATATTCCATATATCATGACTTATTATATGTTCTGCGGATATAGTACCTAAAAGTTGCTTCAGTCTTTTTTTGAGAGTTGACAAGGAAGTGATATTTTTCAATTCATTACTCAAACCTGTTTTGTATCAATTTTTCAATAACAATTTAGTACCCAAAACATATGAGAATTGTAGTAAGTCATTCTTGTTAAATTTAGCCAGAGTTTCAAATTTTTCCTGATTATAAGCCTGAAATAATATTTTTGAGTAGAAACATGACTAAAACTGTAAATGTACCATGAAAAGCTACAACTTCTATATCCTTTACCATCAAGTAATTCCAAAAATTTTAATGAGATAGTAGAACACATGAAAACTGTAAATTAAAAGAAATCACTCCATTTCAGGTTCAAGTAGATTTTCGAATAATTCTTCGAGGTTTTGAGGTATTTTTTTAGGGTACAAAAATAGTTGATAGGTTAGTAGTAGATATTCCTATTTTACACATAAACTGTTCAATTCAATCGACTTTTGTTTCAGGCTACTAATTGTACATCAAGACTTCAATACAAAAATCAATTAAACTAAACTCTGGATAATAGTGCAAAATTAAGGGTTAATGAGAATTGTATGTTGAATTTACCCATTCATAGATCCTTTCATAGCTTAAACTTGATCAGTACAGAGACCAATTGGATATTTAATCTCAGTATTATATAACTTTTAAAAGATATTAGAAATATAGCTTCTTTAAAGGACGATAATAAGATAGTTATTAATCCTTTTCAGTAGAATTGATTATTTTGTGTTCTAGATCAAATGATCTAAGTCAATACACCGAAAACTTTATTTCTATAAGATGTATAAAAATTTCTATAAGTTGTACATATCAGATACACTTTAGTTTATAGGTAATGGACATTTGTAATATGTGCTTCTCTTTTATAGGACAGTATATATAGTTATTAGGTCGAAATAGATGTGGAGTGTAGAGACAATACCTACATAAACAACATTGAAAATTGGGCAATATTTTCGATTCGATTATTAGATCATAAGGTAATTGAACGCTATCTAAATCCAATTATTAGAAAACAATACACCACACGAGCATTCGTTCAGTCACGCTTCCTGGACGGCCGGCATAAATCTTAATCAATTACACCAACAAGCAGCACCTTGAAAGTGACCATTTTACGCTTGTCTAGAAAAATTCCAAAGAAGTCGTAAATATCTAATTAAACCCAACTCAGCGGGCACACTTATCAAGATATTTGTGTTCGAAAATGCATAAAACCTATTTTCGAACAACAAAAGGCAAATACGGCTCGGGAGTCAGCTGCCAAGTCTCACAATAATTGAATGAAGTCAACAATCGATGGAGATATTTATTTCTCCATTTACTGACCCGCTTGTGCCTTGGATCTTATACCTCAACAACTAAGTTCATTATTCTTCAATGGAAGGTGATTCTTTGTGGACCATTCTCAGCCACTTCAAGACTACAAAGCGGTCATTTTTCTGATAAATAGGTGAAAAAGACGAAGCAAATAAATAATTGTATGGTAGATTGACACGATTTATATTTCGCTTTCTTTGAATATTCGCCCTCGGTTTATTGCTAACATTGATCTCACAAATTACTATACCTGAATTTCGGTTTTCGGACGTGTGAATTTGACAACATGAAGATGTATCAGTTAACTTACACAGAAGCCCCTAAAATTTAAACTTCTACTTAAAGTTTAAACTTCCCCCTCTGGAAATACCCGAGTTTCGGTTTAAGACATTGTAAAAAATTGATTAATATTAGTATTCAGCATTGTTATGAATAGCACAACATCAATATTCTACTGTCAATATTGCAAGGAACAATTAAAAAATACGTATCGAGATTGGAGTAAAGTGAAAAGGTCATAAAAACGACAGAAACCGATGTGAAATGCAATGAAATCAAATGCTAAATAAATTTTTGTACAGTTCACCGTTTTCGCTCTGAAAAATCGTGATTGGTACATCGTGAAAATCAGGAGGTATTAACCAAACATAGAAAACAACCAAGCAGTAAAAATAGTTATATATTCCCACAAAATACAAGTGATGGCATATACTTAGACGATATCGCAATTCTAGCAAGAACAAAATAAAACTAGAAACTTATAACACCATTGGATGGTGTAATGAAATTAGAAAATACAGCAAACGAAAGGGGATTAAGAAATTAAGAATAAATAACAGAGATTATTGGTAGAGGAGACACAACACGATTTTACACGTAACAAGTAACAACAGTTAAAGATAATTGTGGAGAAGAAGATGAAATACTTGAAAGGAGAGTGAAAGGTGCGAATAGTATGAGAAGACTGTTTCATCTCTTCAAATCGAAAACTATCTCAAGAAATATAAAGGAAATAGTCAAATCAATAATAAGGCTTGTAAGAATTTACGGCTATGAAACATGGAAATCAAATTTCAAAGTAAAAATTCTGAGGAAAAATATGGCGGTAAAAAGGAACGGAATTTTAGTAAAAGCGGACAAATGAACAAATAATTGAATTATATACCAACTATATTACTATCTCACTATATTACTTCTATAAGTTATAAAGTGAGATTACAGAATATGAGGTGGTTATGCCATATAACCGGGCTTGAAGAAAAAAGACCAACAAAACGAGCCATGTTGCCAGTAATTAATGGAAGAAGGTCAAGAGGAAGACTAAGGACGAAATAGAGAGAGTAGAAAAGGAGTAACAAGAGTAAGGAGTACGGGATTGGTGAAAAATACCAAAAATACCATTGAATAGAAGGGAATGGGAGAAAATGTGAAATGAAACCATAGTTTGTCTTCCATATATATTATTATATTTTGAATGCTTTTAGCAATAACACGCTTCTTTTAATATGAAAAACTTTATTTTTGTTGACGTTTCGTTGTATATCACAACTTTGTCAAAACTAATGAATAATTCATTAGTTTTGACAGAGTTATGATATACAACGAAACGTCAACAAAAATAAAATTTTTTATATTAAAAGAAGCCTGTTATTGCTAAAAACATTCAAAATAAAATATCTTAAACAGGCAATAAATCACTTTTAAAAAAATATATATATATATATATATATATATATATATATATATATATAAAACTGTTCTCGGAATGAGCCGCGTTCTAGATTTATATAATCTCGATGTTTCGGCATCCGTTGTGAAGCCATCTTCAGGAGTTGGAATAAATTAGTAAAGGTAAGAGTAACTCGGTTACGTGGCCTCAATCTGCTTACTCCACGAACTGAATGGAGGAACTAAGTAGTAGACAGATTAGTAGAAGGAGTAGGCTGATTGAGGCCACGTAACCGAGTTACCCTTACCTTTACTGATTTATTCCAACTCCTGAAGATGGCTTCACAACGGAAGCCGAAACGTCGAGATTATATAAATCTAGAACGCGGCTCATTCCGAGAACCAAGTTTTATACATACTTCTCACCGCGGAAACCTTTCTGAATATATATATATATATATATATATATATATATATATATATATATTCTGATGACTGATGTCCAATCGAACCACCACCACCAATCGAACATATGTATAACCATTCCATCATCCCTGGATTGTAAAGATCATGTTAGTGACACGTTAATATGTAACGGTCTAGCTCAGGTGATAACATAAATGGCAACCTCGCAGTTATACCCAAAACCTGAACCACTAATACTTTTTCAGAAAGCGTTGCATAATATTAGAAATATCCTGTAAAAAAATCTAAAAATGGCAATCTTCAATACTTAAAAATTTAGTTCATTTCGATAGCCAATCTGAACTCTTGATGAAAGAGCAAAATAGCTGTTTGATCGGTGGAGAGTATTTATTTTATGAAGTAGGAGGACCGCAAAAGAACCGTTAATTTAGTATTTGCGTTAGACATTTACTTAATCGCTCTCTGTTGGGCGAGCTTTGTAAGGGCAACAGTTAAACTGTTGAAACAACAAACAATATTCAACAATTCGGGACAGATAGAACAAAAGAGTTAGTTTCGAAAACAACAACATTTTGCTATTTTAACGAATAATTAAATTGTGCCTCATCAATTTTATGAATATTGAAATAACAATTTGGAGATACTTTTCATTGAGGGAACCATTTAGAGTGCATAGCGAAACGTTAGGAAGAAATTCCAACCGACGACCGCCCTTAGACTCGAACCAGGACAACAATAGTTCAACGACTGGCCGCGAAAGCCGCAACCAAGTTGTCACTAATGCTTTTTCAGAAAGCGTTACAAAATAAGAGTTACAAATAACCTGTAAAAAAATCTAATAATGGCAATCTTCAATACCGAAAAATTTTTCATTCCGACTGTCAATTTGCACTCGTAATGTAAACAGGGAAAAAATTATACAGCTCTCTGGTCTGTGGGGAGTATTTCTTGTTGAAGTAGGAAAAGGTCTGTTAATTAACAAACAATATTCCACAATTCAGGACAGCTAGAACAGAAGATCTAGTTTCGAAAACAACAAAATTTTGCTATATCAACAAATAATTACATTAACAGAGGCTATTTGCTTAATCACCAAGAAAATTTACAATCAGTGAGACAGCGAAATATTCTGTTTAATCAGAAATTTGTTCGTAGTATTTCTATATTTTCAATCAGATTGTTAAAGCAATTTCACATTGAAAAAACTGTTCTTCTCTTATATTCGTGAAAAACGAATTGAAGAGATTTGTGAAAATAATTAGAAAAAAAAATCTTTACATTCAGATGTGAAAATTTATAAAATTACATGGTTAATTAAATATTGATTGAATTAACATAATATCTACAGAGATTCGTGTGATCTTTCCATGAACACCGTTAACTGGACAAATAATGTTGACATGATCTGTGTTCCTTCTTGACACGTTATTTTAAACTAAGTAATAAGGTGTTTTCGAAGCACTAAAAATCAAGAAAAATATGTGTCTACGGTGTTATGATTTAAAATTGCTGGGCAGGCCTTGAGCGTGGAGGACGTTCTCTGAAGAAGAAGAAGCAAGAACTGTCGGACTCGCGTACGGTGTATTTATGTTCTGTAATGATAGCCTGCTCCGAGTCTGATATATTGGACAAGCAGACAGAGACTTTTGTTTATGCCTATGCTCTTACACACACAGCATTGTTGGTACAACACTTTACGGCCCTATGGCCATGATTGAATCGCTTATATATATTAATAATTGGCGGTCAAATTGATATTTATATTTCAGCTCGACAGTCCTAGATTATCTATCACTCAATCTTAATAATAATTATAAATCTCAGTATATTATAAGTTTTAAATTGTTTCTCCTGACTTTATTTTATGAGGTCATATGTCATAGTATAGGCAGGCGTAAATATAGTGGGGGAAAACACTGAAGTTTCTCTAAAATTCACCAGTCCAGCTCGAATTTCTATCAATTTTTTCTGCGGCCTATATAGTTTGCTTGTATTATCAAACATTATAATAATAAAGTTGATTGAATGTTCGCTGATCCTTGGTGAAACATTGTTGAATATATTAAATATAAACACTACAAAAACCAAGTGTTTTCATTCAATATATTATAATAATAATAATAATCTACAGGACAAGTTGCTCATGGCTTGATTCAATTTATTCCATTTCCATCGATCTTTTACCTTTTCTTTCTAATTTCATTTTCTTATGTCATTTTTTACTCCATTTTTCCACCTTTATCTTGGCCCCCCTACTCGCTTTCTTCCTCCTTTATTCCACACGATTAACATTTCAGAAAAACTGTCATCTTCCATTCGCATAACATGTCCAAATCATCTGACACGTTGTACTTCAACTATCACATAAGAAGATCACATACCTTCTTCTTTGTTCGTCTTCTCCATAATACTTCCTCCATTTACCTTCGAATATTTTGCTCAACAACTTTCTATCCCAGAAGTCTAGTTTTTGTTCGTCTTCTTCCATTGAACTCCTCACTTCCTTTTCAAAGGTTATGGGTCTGATTAGCGGTTTATATAAATGTTAATTTAATTATCTGGATACTTCTCGACTTTTTAACTCTAGGCTTAGTGCTGCTAGACACCTACTTCCTTCTGATGTTGCTGCTTCTTTTTCCCCACTAATATCACGATTTCTTTTGAATATTGTTCCAAGTAATTTGAAACTGTCTCGTTCTTCAGAACAGCTTGAGGTTCGAGTCTTAGTGAATGCATAGGTGTATGTGTTTGTCTATGATTTCGACCTATAAATCTACTACCACCTTATGAAAATTTTTTAGAAATAATAGTAAAAAACCAGGTATTAGAATTATGGGAAAAATGTTCTGTCATTTCTGAGTTTCAATCAGGATGCAAAAAAAATTGCTCTTGTGAGACAGCAATACTGAACATATATGAGGAATGGTATAGTGTTATAGATAAAGGAGAAACGGTTATAGTAGTATAATTGGATTTTAAAAAAGCTTTTGAAACGTTATGTAGATCATTATTATTGAAAAAAGTGAATAAGTTTGGATTTGAGGAAGTAGTAAATGATTGGTTCGGATCTTACTTGGACTCGCGAACACCAAAAGTCAAGTTTAATGGCATGCTGTCGGATAGCACGAAAGTGAATCTAGGCGCACCCCAAGGAACTGTCTAAGGTCCGTTGTTGTTCTCCTTATATATAAACGCTATTGTCTCTCAGGTGAAAAATTTTCTATACGTTTATTTGCTGATGATACTATGCTCTATATATGTGGCAAAGATATTAAAAATATGACAGAGGGTATCAATAGAGACCTTTCTGAATGGTTATGTGAAAATAGATTATTCCTAAATGTGCAAAAATCTAACTTTATAGTTTTGGGTACAAACAAAACCCTTAAGATTAATAAAAATGAGGATATAACTGTAAAGATCAATGAATAAAAAATTAGAAGAGTAGAAACTGTAAAATATTTAGGCATTATGTTAGACGAAAAATTGAGTTTTAATGATCATGTTGATTTCATATCATCTAAAATCTCTAAAACAAATTGAATATAAACTCAAATTCAAAGACTTGAACTAATGATTTACACTTTATTGAAAACATAGCATGACGAGTTTCGTCATTACAAACGACTTCTACAGATGCTAACAGAATAATTCTGTTAGCATCTGTAAGAAGTTTGTAACGACGAAACTCGTCATGCTATGTGGTCAATAAAGTGTAAATCATAAGTTCAATTGTTTGAATTTAAGTTTATATTCAATTATAATGGATTTACAACAAGTAAACACCAACACTATTGAATATCTGAAAAATTTTTTTGAAAAGTAAAGGAGAAAATCTGTCGACATATGTGACATTATTGTTGTTCAAATCAATAATTTTGCCACATTTTGAATATTTTCCCCTTTGTTATTTAGTTCGATTGAAGAAAAAATTCAACAATTACGAAAGCTACAGAATAGAGCCATGCGAACATTTTTAAAGTGCAATAGCTATACCCCTGTAAAAATTATGTTGATATCTTTGGAACTAAAGTTTGTTAAACAAAAAATACTCTTCGCTTCTAATATATTCATATTTAAAATACAAAATCTGTTGCTTCCATGTAATGCAATACAAAATGTAACATATGTCAGTGATGTGCATGGGTTATATCCTAGAAATACTGATAGTTTTTATATCCAAAGCTGTGAGCTTTCTAAATCTTTAAGAATAGCATATACTACGACGGATTCAAGGCTTTCAATAATTTACCAAGTATAGTGAAAACTATTAGGTACTAGAATTAAGATATTTAAGCGTGATCTAAGAAAGTATATTTTAAATAATGAGATAGGTATGTAATTAAAAACTGACAGTTCAAAATATGTAAATCTTTTGTATAGCTTCAGCTAAATAAATATTATTAAAATATCATTATTATTATTCGTTACAATTCGTTATTTTTTTCTTTTTATTGGATGTATATCTGTTGAGAATAAATGTAGTATTATTATCGAATGTTATTCTATTAATTCATGAACTTCTGAATAATAGTTATGTACCTGTTCGATAAAAAAAGCTGAATGTATCTGATATAAATCATTACAAGTTTAAATAATTATACTACCGGACATTCTCTATTTATTTATGACAATGATATTTTGTTACATAAATCTGCTATTAAATATTAATTGATGCATATTTATCTTCACTCCTGTACATTGTATAAATCAACTAGGTTCAAACAAACTAGATTCACATATTTTAGATCATCATTTTACTAAAAAACCTTCAGCTGCCTCTCCAGAAAATTATTCAAATAAGGTCCTTTAATAATGAGATCTGATTTATAGTTTACACCATTATTGAATGCATTCATCACATTTTAAACGAGTGCGATGAGTATCAGCCTGTTTTCACCTCAAGCTAAGTTTTTTATTGAAGGAATGGCGATAGGTTTTAATAGGGAGAAATTGTTCATCTAATATGCGGCGAGGAAAAAATTAATATATGGGACTATGTAGATCATTTGAATTTTATTCATATGTTCCATAAATATTGAATAGAATATATTCAAAGAAACAGATGTTGAGTATTTTCAATGATTTATATTATTAAACTTCATTATTCAACTACAGCTATTTATTTACTTAATTGTCTATCCACCCAGTATGCCATGAGTTAAATGGTGGAACTTTTCAACGATGTGTTTTTAATTTAATTTTTGAATAAAATTACGCCATTCACCTGAGTACTTCATATTTTTTTTGTACTGATTTTCCTCAAAATGACAGAGAAATTGAAGTATTCGATAAATTGGGAAATTGTGTTTCAATGAATTGATATTTTTATAATTCGATTCTGATGAGGATATAGAAAATTAATTGGCAGTTGTTTTGTTAAAGGGTTCCAGTATATATAAGTTAAATGTTGTAAGATTGTTGTATTGGGTTGTATTTATGGGTTCATCGTTTTTTTAACATATAATGTAAAATCAACAGAAATGTCGTATAATACAAGAAAAGACATATTATTTTATTATTATATAGTATATTCATGTATTATATAATAATATTAATAATTATAGTTTCAGCAGTAGCAGGATGAATTCAATGTTAAAAGCTTTATTTTCGTTGACGTTTCGTTGTATATCACAATTTTGTCAAATGAATAATTGAATTTTATGAATTACTATAGATATCAAAACGTCAAACTTATTTTTTTGAAAAAAGTCAGATTGGCTTTTTTGTCTCTTTAGTATTCAAAAGAATATTTCTGGCTTAGCATTCGCTTCGAACGTTTAAATCTTCTTCACCATGAGGAAACCTCATGGTGAAGAATGGTGAACCTTATTCAAATGATTGTGATTTATACAATTTCACATAGTTTTATATACTTATCCAGAATAAGTTCATTGAAATATTTTTAAGGGTTTATGTGTGTGAAATTGATGATAGATAAACAATGAATAAAATGAATTCGAATAAATTAAAATAATTTGATAATTAATAATTGAATAATTTAAATAAATTCAAAGAAATAAACAATATAATGAAGAAAAATTCAATTTGATGTTTTTCAAAACAATGAGACGTTTATGTTTATAGATATCAAAACATTGACGTTTTGATATCTATGATAATTCCTAAATTTCAATTATTCATTAGTTTTGACAAAGTTGTGATATACTACGGAAATGAAGCAAAACATTGCTTAAACATTAACATTAACATTGCAAATAGGCTGTTACTACTAAAAATATAAATATCTGAAACAGGCAATGAATTAATTCTGAAAAAAACATACTATTAATAATTATATATTTATATATTATTTTATTATATTATTATCTGTATATACAAACACAGATCCTTTGAGTTTGCATTATCATCTTTATACAAAGACATTCTATCTCTGACTAGGATTCTGCACTCTCTATGTCGAAAAAATTTGTCAAGAATTCATAAGACTCCTTCAGGGTAGGTACTAAAATGAAAAGAGTTATTGGGGGTTATACACTCGGCGATTGAAAATATTAATCCGCATTTAGTTTCCATTCGATGACTTTTTTCTATTCTTGTGGATAACAGATTCTAGGTGAACTCATTAAAATGGAAAATCGTAATTTTCACTTGTCTAATACAGATGTAGGCTACTTTAGTTAATAAATAAATACTATTGTGCCCATATTTCAAGCCTTACGACTCACACCTTCCTCTCAACCTGTGTGTCAAATATCAAAAGATCCTTTCAAATTTATGAGGTCCGTTACGGCGTTCTCTAAAGTGGTTTCTTCTGTTATGTACTGGAAACTTTGTTAATGTACCAGACGTGGAGAACAGTACTCATTCAGTAGTTCATTTAGTCCTAGTTCTCTCAAGGATTTCAGTTAAGTTTGAGAATTTCTCCAAACGCTGCTGAGATATTTGAATTTTTCTTGAAATTAGTGACTTACCATTGTCTCTGCAATTCTCTATCATATTCGTTTATGGTCTTCTTTCAGAGCAGGAGTTTAGAATCGACATTTTATATTTAAAAGCTTTCTTATCGATTAGAATTACATATATCAGATCTACTGCTATGGACGCCCAAATCTGAAGTACTTATTTACAGAAATTGTCTTCTGAATATAGTTATAATATATCATCAGCTTTCGTTTCTGTATCAAAGTTACAACGTCTTAATTAATTGAATAATAACAGATAATAGTATTCAAGAAGGACAAAATTTATATCGATCGATTATATTCATTTAAGTTTGGAATATGTCAAAGTCGATATCTTATATCATGCCTTCCTTATGAAATCCATTTTGCGTTCAAGCTAGTTTTTTACAAATGAAGATAATTTGAAAAATTCATCTCTCTTCTCATTGTCATTCGAAAAAACCAAAAGAATACAGATTTTCATTAGAGACTATAGACAAAAATAAAATAGAAGTTAACCATAGAATGAGTATGTTAGAGTGTTCTGTATTATTCAAGTAGTAATGTGTATAATGCTCATTTTAATTGATTTAATGTATTTCTTATGTATTTTATATAAAAATAAAGCTTCATGCACTTTTTACTCATATAAATGTCACCGTCAAATTTCACGTTTACCCATCTTGGCAATTTTTTAAAAAATGTATAGAAAGCTTTCGTTTCATGTATTAATGTATAGATTATTGTGAAAAATACTTACTCTTTCATCGCATATTTATTAAAAGTCCAATGGGACAGTATGGTTTATTGAGGTGCTTTTCGGCCAAAAATTCCTTTCAAGCTTCATCAACAAAGAATCAGTGAATAAGGCACTGATTAAAAAAATATATTAGAAAAATAATCCGAGAAAACCACATTCACAATGATCCCTTTTCAAATCGGCAGCATAAAGTTAAATGGCTTTGTCGAGAATATAACAAAAGTATACCTTAAATAAATATTTACTCGGTTCCACATCAGGTTAATAAGGGAACACTTGACTTTAAACGCATTCTGAAAGAGATCAATTTAGCGATATCTTGTTAGGGTTTCAAAACCCATTTTAATTTTTCGCCAGACTGACTTTTCGAAAGTTATTCCAGATGCTTTTGCTCCGTTTTAACGCTTTCTCTTGTGTGTTCGAAGACCACCCGCGCTTTGAGGGATGGCAGATTAAAGTGTGATTATAGGCGCTTAATAAACTAATCTGACGGTTTGGATATCTTCGAAAATGCAATTTGGGTCTCATGAAAGGAATTATACCCACTTGAAAAAATTCATTCAGTTCTTTCTGAGAACTTTAGGAATTTGTAGTACCATGAGAAGTCGAAAATTGGCTTATTATGCTTCAGTGGAACTGTAGATTTAGTCCGACGTTTATTTTCGACTTCAAGTTCTTCCAGTTCATTTTCAAGCCTAACAGTAGGCTTAACAGGGTCAACCCGATTGTATATTTCAAATTCTAATATCTAACCGACGCAAAATTTATACCCTTACGTTTTTGAATTTGAATTCTTATGGGACTTTAGATATAATCCTTTTCAACTGTAAAATTAATTTAATTGAAGAAGCAATATAACGAAATACTACACTGTATAACGGAAAATATAAAAATCATGAATTTGAAAATAAATTGACAGCAGGACAAATTAGATGATAACTTAAATTAAGCTTGATTAAATCGCATAAAGATTATTCAATTTCTTCGGGGTGTTTATACATTTTCAAGATTCATTCAACATGAAAAATCTTTCTATGTGTATTATCAATCAAATCATGTGGGGAATTCAAAGTCTATAATTCCGTTACTTATTTTACTTCCATTTTTATTGTTTTCAATTCAATTGTTTGTATTCATTCAAATATTCTTGTCGTTTCAATATTTTCTATATTAAGATTTCATTCTACCGAACAACTGAAGTCCGGGCTGGAAAATTAATGATTAATATAATTGAATAAATAATTTAAATAAATGTATTTGGATCCTCGGAATGGAGAGAATTGAACAAAAGATCCAATTAGTAAATAACTGAAAATATGATAATAAATGAGATAATAATCGAAAAGTAACGAATAAATGAATGAAAATAAACAATTTTTGTGTTGGGTAGGTACAATTTTTATGATTCGTTTCATTTTTTAGAATCATTGCAATTATATAATAATAATAATAATAATAATAGTAATAATAATAATAACAATAATAAAAATAATAATAATAATAATAATAATGATGATGATGATAATAATAATAATAATAATAATAATAAATTGTCTTTATAGCCAGATAGAGATAGAAAAAAGGTGAAGTCTAGCTGCGAGCTACTCCACTTAACCTCTATATAAAAAAATAATACATGAAATCACCAATAAGTAACAAGCAAAAGAAAGCGAGAATTAATAACAGAAACAAGATATTCAAAGGGAAGAAAACATAACATTATAGAAAGAATAATTGAATAAATAAAAATAAAATAACAACGTAAGTTATTTTCGAACAAGAAATAATGATGAGAACAGATAACGCAAGATTATTACCAATTTCTGTTTCTTATAAATTTTGTTTGTTAAATATTTTCACCTAATTCGCCTAACTCAATTTGAAATATTTGTTTTATTCAACCTCTTGTTTACTGTTTCCCCTTCTGAAATATTTGTTTAAGATTTTGAATTTGAAAATTCAAAAACAAATGAAATTCGATGGACTATTGTTTAACAAATAATTGTACTAGAGGAAAATGATTGAATTATTATCCATAATTGAGATGATAAAATTATTGGAGGTCATTCCACTGTTGCTTCAAAATGTACTTTTTATAATGTACAAAAGAATTTATATCATATCAATACCAAAAAAATAGGATAGAAAGAGAAAAATGATTTTCAGCATTTATTTATTGATTTAAGATTTATAAATTCAATGGACGATGAGTCAACTCTGTGATAGTTCATATTTAAATGAGGCAATAAGAAATACTTGTCTGAAAATCTTCATTCTTGATAATGCCAATAAAGGCGAAACTAGTCGAATAAAGAATTGTTCAGTCAGTGATTTTCAGACAAGTATTTCTTATTACCTCTGATTTAAGATTTGTTGCTATCTAAAGTTTTGTTCATTCTATTTTTAAATGGGTTTTGTATAAACATACAACACCTTTGGACCTGTTTCAAAGAATTATTCACAGTTTCTTGACAATTTGTTGGGTGTTAACCCATTTTCAAAAGTAAAACTATTTATTTCCTTTTACTCACTTTAAGTTTCGACAATATCAAGATAAAATTAAAGAGAAACTTTTGTCAGGAAACATAATCATTTGAAACTAAGCGAAGTGTTTTTTATTCAAATTTCATAATCATATTTCACCAAGAGATCAGCGAATATTCAATCAACTTTGCTGGTTTTCCATAAACCATAAAATTATAAAATATTTTTAGGTTGAAGAATAATCACTTTTTACGTTTAATAAACGCCTGTATAAATCTTACGGAACTTGGCGAACTTTCTTGAATGTATACAATGTATAGCCTGCTTTAATGTTCTTCGTACCTAATTCTTTTTGGCAGGCTGCTATGAAAAGGCCACACACATACACATAAAATTATATTGGTGAACGATTAAGAATTCTTTGGCTAGATTTGACAGTTATTTCGATAGATAATAGACGTAGTATCTATGCTGAACGTAAACGTTCTCTACTAAGCACGTGTCCCAAAAAATATTCGATAAATCGAAAGAAGAAATTCTTGTACAACATGATAGTCGTACCATACTTCAATTTTATTGCTTGGAAGAATATCACGTTCTACCTAAATGTAGCACGGTGTAAGAATATTAATCTTATGAAAGTTTCCTTCTTATTAGACAGTCGCCTTATTATACAAAAGCTAAAAATGACACGCGCGCATTTGCTCGATTCAATTGTTTGAATGAATTATCGATTAAATAAGAAATAACATTTTTCAAAATCGGATGAAAGTTCGAAAAACATAGGCAATTCAGAAATATCACTGCCAATGAACCAAGTGCCCCACTAGAAGTAATTTTTATATAATAAACAGTGTTTTATCAATTTTTGACAGAAAAGTTCATTCATATTGCCTTTTATCATTTGAAATAAAGAGCTTAACTCCGCAAAAACTATTGAATTCACGTTATAAAGGTACATTCCGGGTTCTGAAACCGATGTCAAGAGTGTGTTGAGTATGATAACTTTTGTTAAATGGGTTAAATGTTTTTGGTGAAAATTTTGGTGAATTCTATCCAAGTTTTTGTACATTATAATGAATACTTCTAGACGAAATTCAGGTTGCGTCAATTTTTCTTGTAATACTTTTCTGGGTACTTTTTATTTTTCCAAATTATGATCAAATCGCTGCTGTAAGAAACAACGTTCAATAATAGTTCAGATATATTAGTTTGGAATGATTGATATCACCTCAAAATATGAACCTTCACTAAAAGAATGATAAAGTTTTAATCTTGAAAGGTCTGAAAGTGCGGATGTGGGTTGTTGGCAGAGATGTACAAAATGGTTCTAAGAAAGCATTTAAATACAAAATGCAAAATACTTTTCAGATTAAAAATAGAAATAGTTTTCCGTTTTGTATTTCAAATGCTAAATGAAAAATACGTATTTTCAAAATGAAATACGTTTTAACCAAATCTCAAACATTTTTGTTTATTTTAGGTATTCATCATGAGAAATAGAATCACAATGCCGAGACGAACAAAAACGTCTAATAACATAGCACCTTATGCATGACCTTACGCATTTGGTTATATTTATCAGTACGCGTATCAATAAATTCAGTTATGTTAATTATAATAATAATAATACTCACTTAAAATAATATAAAAAACTAGACTAACGAAAAGAATGACATGGCTCCATTTTGTGAATTCTGTGGCCATTTATTTCGTTTGATTGTGTATCTAGTTCTCATTTTATTATTATTACACTTCTCCTTTATTAATAACAATTGGACTAGTATTGTTAAAAAGTGAAAAAAATAACAATCAATTTTTATTTATTACGCTTTTTAACAATACCAGTTGTTCTAATACATCATCACTCATTTTTTTTTTCTGTGAGGTCTCATAATCATCCCACCGTACGAAAAAAGTCTTTCTACTGGTGCTGAATTTGGATGTGTTGTATTTTAAAAATACTTTTTTTATTGTAGGATAAGCGTTTGGCCAGGCGTCTCTATCGGTCAAATTCGGCAATACAAGCGTCATTTGTTCATTTCATTTTGTTTGACTGGTGATATTGGCTGAACTTAATCACAAAGTATTTTGTGTTTTGAAATGAATATTAAAAATGCAAAATACATCTCGAAAGGTATTTCAAATGGAACACAAAATGTTTTCTACTAAAAGGTATTTAAATGCAAAATACAAAATAGGTGTTTTGCATTTTGTATTTGCATTTTAAATAGAAGTAGTTCAAATAAATCGCATCTCTGGTTGTTGGTGTGTTGCGGGTAGACAAGGAATTATTTGTGAAAACCCAGGTGCAAGAAATTGAACTGTAACAAACACAAGTAGAAAAACTAACATATGTAAACATATTACTTATAATTTGGTGAATCAATTTTGATATCAGTTTCAAAATAAAAATGGAACATTTGAGATAATTTTTAAATCAAAATAGATATACCTTTTCTTTTGTTAAATGAAACACCTAAAAATTTGCGATGTTACTTTCAGTTGAATCATTCCGTCATTCTGTTAGTAGCGGTACTTAAATAATCATGTTTACCTGCCCACTGCTAATTGAAAGCAGTTTATCAGTTTATTGTTTATATAGTAACCATTAAACATATATTATTGTGACATTTTAATTTTGTTATTCATATATTACTTCTATCAATAATTCGACTTGGCTTATGAACACCATTGACGCCCACTCTTGATTTCGTGGCCATATTTGGCATTTCACTTTTCATATCAAAGCCACTAGCCAAACCAATGTAGCTTTAAAAATTCTCTAAAAATAAACTCTAAAAACTCTAGCGAAACCATGTTAGATGAAGATATGAGAAAAATTATAGAAAATTTCGAATACCCGAAATTGGAATAAGTGTTTTATTCCAATTTCGGGTATTCATTTTCAATTATATTCCAATTATAAATATTTCAATAATTCCCCAACAATCAAAGGAGTATTTAATACCTTAATCTGTAGCAACTTGGAGTATGGCAGCATGATCTGGCATCCTATTTACACTTGCCATCAACGCCATCTTGAGGCCTTTCAGAGATACTTCTTGAAATTCTTTGTTTAGAGGGAGAATGAAGTTTATCTACAGAGAGGAGTCAATCATAACAAATTATTGAGTCGATTTAGTTTAATCTCATTGCATTTACCACTCGAATTTTTGTACAAATTACTCCACAGCAGTATTGATTGTCCTCCTCTCTTGTCTGCTTTGAAATTTCGTGTTCATAGGCAAAATTCTCGTAGTACAGAATTATTGCACCTAGAGACTCCGAGGACCAACTCGCTAATACAATCCCCTATTTGGTTTATGGAGTCTACATTCAATAGAGTTGCCCATAATTGTGACATTCACTTTGACCCCATAGCATTTATTATCAGGAGTTATGTGAACAAAGAAAATGGACTAAAATGAATTGATTTAGATTGAATTATTTGTAATATTTCATTGAATGCTATAATGTAGTATAGAGTATACATTCAATGTGTACTCTACATGTGAGATGCCAATTGTGTCACTTTGACTCCATAGAAGTTATTATTATGAGTTATGGGACCAAAGGAAATTGACTAAAATGAATTGATTTAGATTGAGTTCTTTTAACTATAGTTACTATTTTAGTTTTTTTAGATTGTGCCCTTTGTTATATCTCTTTAATTTTAATTATTTAGTTATTATTCGACATTATGTTGTTCTTTTCTGTAATTGGGTATTACACCTGTTGAGATTAAAGAACTTATTATTATTATAGCATAGAGTATAATTATTATCTATATAATTATATAGATTATATAGCAAAGCTAACGCAATAAGCATGCATCTGAGTTCTGCAATTTAATCATTCGATTCCGTAAGTATATATAAATATTCTCCTCATAACCAATAATAATATATTCATAATACAATTAAGCATTCTTATTATATTGTAAAACGCAGCATGTAATTACAAGTACAAAATATCAAGCATGCCGTTTCTCGCGTCTAGGTAGGAGCCAAAATGTCTCTACTCGATTATATTTGAATAAAAATCAGCTTATTAACATCTGAATATCTATATAAGAAGACTGTCCGCTCTCATAATTTATTGAAACGTTTATTACAACAAACAACTTGATATATTCCAAATATATTCATCGTTACAAAATAAATACCCGCTTTATTTTTACCATTTTCACAGCTTCGAAACACCTATTGAGCCTGAAAATTTATTTAATGAGGTAAAAAAACAATATTTCAACCGGCTGTATTGGTTAGTGATAATTTACGACTTTTAAAACAAGGACGGAGGATCTGGCTGATCGGGAGATTAGAAGAAGACAAATGCACCGAAGAATGCCCATGATTCATGGACGACGAAAGGCGATGTTGGGATCTTTAAAGTGCTTTTTGTTTCGTTCTGTTTTGTTCTGTTTCGACACGAACAAATGAACGTTACACTTCTCGTATTCCCGATGTTTTCTTGTTTATGGGCCTGCTTTCGATATTTTAAACCCGAGTGGGAATTTGTGGCTTGGAAACCGTGTTACCGGTCTTAATAGATTGCAATTACAATATTTGATTGAGATCGGGTTTGTGTAAGTGAGTAAGTAAGTTTATTGGAGCAATAAACACGAATAACTGATTTTACACGAATCTGAATATAATATACAATTATTAAAAATATATATAATTATCTATGTCCTCAATTAAACAGGAGAAAATAAAGTTGATCGTTTCCTAGGAAAATATGTACGGAAAAACTCTGTGAAACTATTAATCACATTTATAGTTTTTTTTTAATCACAATACTCTGGGGGAGTCTCTGATGCGATATGGTATCATTGGGTGGGGTGGCGCTTATGATACAGTAATAAAAAATCTAGAGATTTATAGCGTTGTTGCTATATTATTGTATGTGTGGAAATACTAAACGACACTTGTATTGAAAATATATATTTGTGATTATTTACAAGGAAAGAACTATCGAACACTTGGTTGTTGTTGTTAGTCGATGGAAGTTAGAATGACAGATGTTGAACATAGAACTGACTGTCAGAGAAGAGCTCTGAGAGAAGAAGGGGAATTGGACGTTGGTAGCTCTTTTTATTTGGTGACAGTTAAAGGTGGGGCGTTGCAATGTGATCACAGAATAGTGAAACTATTCTGTGATATATTTTCTTCCATCGCATGACAATGACAATTCCCTACAAATTCAACCAAAATTGCTGAAAATTTTTCATAAAAAGATATTAGATATCCTACTCACTGCTGTATGAACAAGCTTACGTATTGGATATAAGCCACGCCTTTGCTATATCGCTGCTGAATCATACGAAAAAACAGTAATTGCAATATTGAACACTGTATCACAGCCGGCTTTAAACAGGTCATGAAGAGCGTAGTCCGGCGGTGTTGCCAAATCGACCCGGTGGTCTATTCTCCTAGTCGGTTGTTCCCAAAGTTTCAAGAATTATTTGAGCATTTTTTGTATATTCCGAACGGATAAAAAATATTATTGGTATTATTCTTATAACATACTAAATATTATTCCTGAGCACATATTCCTTTCATCTTCTTTATATCATTTGAATAATATTAACTTTTCTCGATTAAATATGTGAAAGATTGATCCACACTATCTGGAATATCTTTGAATCTTATCAACAAATTTTCTATTTGAGACCACCTAACCAATTGGAGTCAATAGTTAAAATTCAACTTAAATCAGTGTATAACAATTTTTTTCAATTCAAAAATACTGTTAGCAAAATGTCTTCATTTACTGTAATTTGGTTACTTATGGTAATAATTTCTTCACTTAAATTAAGAAGGTAAAAATAAATTTTGTTGTTAACTGAACCCATTTCACCATTTAAAAAATCAGGAATATTTATTTTACTGGAGCGATACAAGAATTAAATCTTGTAATTTGACAATTAAATATGATTATTATTAAATATTCATTGCGAGCTAAATAATTCCTGTGGGCTTTTCCTATTCAAGGGCACATTTTTTGACGAATAATGCAGTAAATTCAGAAAAATAGAAGAAACGTGTGAGGGATTAATCTTGTTCTTTGTATGCTTACCAAACCACTAGGTGAAACAATTTTCTCTTCCCTGATGATATCAGTTTCAGGAAAATACAAAGCACAAACAACGGAATATTTAAATGGGGCCCAATTATCTCGTAGTTTATATTTCATCGATTTACTCTTTAAAATTTCATTTTTAGGCAAACTAAAGGTCGACACTAGTTGTCCACCCGCCTTCAGGATGCTGTTTTTCGTCATCTCAAGAGAATATACTTATAGAAACCTACCTATTCCAAGCTTGACACCTACCCTCTATACTATATTTCACAAAAAATTATTTGTAAGTAATCCTTACTCAAAACACAACACAAATTAGATTTCGATTCGATGAAATCGGTACATGCAAAGTACTTCGTTTTTATAATTTGATGTATGTTATCCACAAACTATCATCACTAGCACCTATATTACACTAAACCTAATTGATGAATACAGGATTAATACTGAAACAGGAAAATATTTAACTTCGTTCTACGAAAGTCTCAAACAACGCAAAATTTGTTTCATATCACTGAAATAAGTTAGCACACTGAACACTTTGATTTTTTTAATTTGATGTTGAGATTTCAACAAATTATCAACAAAAACACGTGTATTACACTATACACAATTGAAAAATATAGAATTTATACTAAAAACTCAAATTATTTAACTTCAAACTGTGAAAGTTTTGAGAAGCGTCATATTTGCATTAGTATATTGTAAAATTCCATAGACCACCATATATATATATATATATATATATATATATATATATATATATATATATATATATATATATATATATATATATATATATATATATATATATATATATATATATATATATATATATGTGATATATACTCATTCAATTGACTGTTTAAAGTCGGCCTTAACTGTATAAATACTAGATATAGCAACAAATCTTTATCAATTTCAAAATACAGACCTAAAATTTATAATGAACTACCATTTAAGATGAGAACTTTGATTAATATGAAGAATGTCAAATCTGAGATAAAAAATGGATGAAAACTACAAATAGAGCCATCGTTCATCAACTGGTGAATATTCAAAAATGTAAAATGGGAGAAAATTAACTGAACATTGTTACATTTGTTCCACAATACTTATACCACCTATTCATATTGATTAACTTTTTTTCTTCGCCTCTCTGGTTGTATCGAAAATACATAACAAATGTAGATAAGAGTTTTCGTGGTTGAATTTTCATAATTCAAATTCCCAATATGAATAATTTCCATACTCACGACTGACTGCGGTCTTTGTGACAAAAATGTTTTCGTTTTCGTTTTAGGCAAAACAGAAAAATTTAAGATGTGAATTTTCAAATTACGATTATATTGTATCTACCAAATAATTGTATCATAGAAATTTCAAATAAAGATTGTTACTATTGTTATTATTATTTTCTATCCAGGCAAAGTATCAAAAAATTTCCACACCAGTAATTCTGAGCATTGAGGACTTGCTCAATCTGTTGCAATTCATTCTAATATCAAATTCACATCTGGTATCATAGCGATGGTTACTGCCACCCATAATACTTGAATCTGGGTAGGATAGTTTGAGCAATTGTCTCTAATTATTTTTACAACATGCTCTCTGATCGGTGCACCAAATAATTCCTTTCCTCTATGTATCTAAAGCTCTAAAGAATAATGAACTTAATATAAAACTTAAGCACTCCACCCGACACAGCTTCGACCAAAACGACGAAGAATAAATGCTTCTACTCAGTCTAGAAGCAATGTGTTCAATGAGTAACCTCCACGTAAGGCCATGGTCAACATTTTTACCAAGGAACCTGGTGTCATCAGTCACATTTATATATTTTAAGCTGAAAATCATGCACTTGGTCTTATCATCATTCGTACACAGAGTGTTACCAGTGAACCAACGTTCAGCCCTCATGCACTCCCCTTACAAACAATACGAATTTTATCGAAACCAGATCCTTCAAGAGAAATGTTGCTGTCATCTACAATTAATATCACTCTTGGGGTAAGATAGTCCAGAAGATCATTTATTCATAAGATAATACATAAAAATAAAATAGGACCAGCAGTAGGTTCCTGCGAGACTCCTATGGACAGAATCGTCTTATCAGACCAATCTACCCAAGAGAACCTTGACTGGCATCTAAATGTTGGCTTGCAGAAACTAGAAAAAAAATTAATTACAACTTAACATACATATCCGAACGAGAAAGTTATCCGTAACAGTTGTATAACCCTTAAAGCAGCCGATAACACGTGTTTCGATCTTGGTGGCTTTCATCAGAACGTCGTTTAATGTGAAAGTTGAACAATTGATACAATAACTGTGGCCGTCTGCTGAGGATCAGAATGAATATGCGGCTTCTGTTTGAACTCCCATATTGCGAGATTTGCTCTTCACTTCGTTATGGTGACGATTTTTATATTTTACAGATTCTCCCACTGAAAATTTGAATGAAGATGGAGGTTTAAACGGGAAAAGAATTATAATATCGAATGAATAAGTTGTCGGTAAACCAATAGACATGTTTAAGTTGTACAAACTTGCACATGAAAAAAAAACCAAAGTCCATGCAAAGAACCAGAGTTGTTGAATTCACAGCCTGATTTTTCGAAAATCGTATTCCACGAAAACTGGATTCAATAAAATCTATTGAAATTGAGACTGTGGTGAAAAAATCATGCAAACAAGGAATGAAAAAATTTATCTGTTATTAAATCACTGATAAGGAAGTAACCAAAGTATTCAAGATTTTCGATTGAAACTCTAAAAACTTCTGACCATAGAATATTGCAGCTACCTAGACCGTATTATGTAGATCGTTACTTTTCTAAATTAGTTGTGTTAAACTCTTGACAATGAATTAGTAGCCCGAACCAGATGAGGAGTTTTAACAACAATTTGTGTGGAATTGATTAAAATATGATTTCAACAATGTTCCACCAAGTATCATTATAGGATTCAAAAGATATTTTTCTGGTATTTTCGAAGGAAAACATACCTACTCTTCAATTACATTAACATCTCAACCAAGACAATGATTTAAGGAAACATAAATCAATAAGGTGCGATCAATAAGGACATGATAAACTGATCATTTAATTTCCTGCATAGGCTGTCTCGTCCTGTATAATAATGCTCACACTGTACAATAGATCGATTCGAGAATAAAATAGTGTTTTCTTTTCATTCAAGTGCTTCACGGTTTCTTGGAAGAGCCAGCCGTCGTTCGTTGCTGGCCTCCTCTTCATAATATAAATTACCCATAAAGTGAATACCAATGGATTAGGTTGAATAACTCTCTTCACCATTCGATACACCCACTCCAGTACCATGCGACTCAGTCTATAAATACTCGAAGCGTCACATAAGTTTGCTCGCGACTAACACACCGAGCGATAATTGTAATATTTCATTGAAAACGGCTTTGTTAATTAAATTAATATCGGCAAGTCGACGAGAAATCGCCATTTTCCCAAAGGCATGATCGAACTGTTAATTGGGTGGAGTGAAAGCTCGATGGAGGTAGGGGTAAGCCGAAAGTGGAGTGGATTTGGTTGCTACATATGGCTTATTTGATGACTTCTTTATACAGTGCGATCATAAAGTATGGAAATGGTTGACCTACTCACAAGTTAATTAATTTTGGAATTTAATCTCGTACAGTGCTCGATTTCTCTTTCTGTTTTGGTTTTTCATAAAGAGAACAATCTCTACGAATAGTGGCATAGGGGACGTTCAAGTATTACTTATGCACTAAGAGAGCCGGTGGGTCTGCTTATTTTTGATGACATCTTGCCATGATTTCTAAGCCGATTTTCTTATTTGTAGAATTATATCTGCTGCTGATGAATCAATGAACAATAAAATATATTGATAGAAAAATACATGGACCAATGTTTTCGTAGCTTCGCTCGACAAGGGGAGCTACTGCTGTCAAGAAGGGGGTGAATAATTTCAATAAATCTGTTTACGTAATACTTGAATTTCTACTTTAAACGACTCCATACCTACTAGTTATTTCACTGAAATTTTTCTACCAACGAAACGATCAAACCTCTCAGCAACAAAAATTCAAAACAGTATTAACAATTCAAAAAGCAGGAACTGTAAATAAAATAGATCAATCTATAAAACATGTGTAATAGTATAAACATTTGTGTATTTTATTACACAAACATAGATATTATTATCTATGTTTGCAAATCCTTTGCATATAATTTGTAAATAAATCCTTGTTGAGTTGAGTTGATGGGAGTTCAGGGTTCGAATCTACAGCGGGACAATAATTTTTGAGTATGTCCTACAATCTATCTAAAAATTTAGATTTAATATGGAAGATAAGGTCTAATAAGTACAGTGTAAACTCTATACAACGACACTGAAGGGACTGTACATTTTATGGCCTTATAGAGAGTTGTCATTAAATGGATTGAAGAAAAATCAGAATTATAAAAAAAAAAGTTTATTTCAAGTGGTTATGTATATAAAAAATAATTTTGTTTGAACGCTATTGCGTATATTCGGTTATTTTTGTATGACATTTCTTGCTGTACCAGTAATTTTTCTGTATTTTTAACATTATTCTATTCACATCTTGCCATATTGAGACATCTTGGTGATAAATGAAGTCCTTTTTGTATCAGTATCAGTAAAACTTTTTCGTCAATACAAAGTGATTTTCTTTTACTACCCATGTTTACATTTTGAAAGTTTGTGAGCAACTAAGAATGTGATAACGTTCAACTAAGAATGTAATTGAGTCCAAGACTCCTAATTATTAGTGATGGTCAACACCAGTCTACAAGTGCAATCCCAATTTGTGAACAAAAGAACGAATTTCTTAAAAAGTTTGGTTTGCATGATGCTGAAAGTCGAGTTTATTACGGGATAATAAAGCGACAAAAGCGACAGCTGCACGGATTTCACTAATTTTGACAACTTAAGAGTACTTTTTTTACTTAATGTTGTCGTTATTGAGAGTGACTGTATCATAGTATTGAAAACAAGCTGAACCGACCAAAGAGGAGTGGTTTCAACGCTTTGGGGAGTTTATCGTTGAATCGAGTGATTTTACATGGAGTTCAAACTGCATATGGAATAGGGTAATTGACGATTTCCACAAAAATATCTCAAATTATTCGTTATAGCTGATGCATGTTTCCCATTTGATTAATTCTCTTTGAATATTTATAATTTTTATGAAAATGATAGAGAAAGTTTGAATGAATAAGAAACCCCCCAAAACACTGCTATATAGGTTACTCAATATGGTGACGTCACGATGCAGTAAACACAGTAACCGTCACATTGTAATACAACTGTCGTCTATTAAATTTAGTGATTATTGAAGATTTCCTAACTTTACTGCGATAAAATGTCTTATAAATGGTGCTTAGTGCCACAATTTACTAACACATCTATTAAAACCTAAAATTCTGAAAAAGTGGGTAATTCTCTCTCGTAGAAATCCGAAAGATATAGTTGTAAAATCTCACGCTTTCATGTGTGAAGATCACTTTAACGTAAGTAAATAATTCCTACCCTATATTTCATACATAAATAACGAGTTGATTTTATTACATATTCGTTATAGTCTTCTCCATTCTACTATATTTTGAGGTTATTAATTACGCACGTATTTTATTGTTGATCTTGAACAGAATAAACTGGATTTTATTCCTATCTTTGTATTTCTATAATTTAGTATAATAAAAGATTTGAAATAATAAAACTTCAACACATTATTGTATATGAGATATATTTTAGCCACAGGTCAATTAACGATGATAAAATTGTTATTGCATTGGAAAAAGATATTGTCCAGATTCCCGAAACTTTTAAACAGTCTCTGTAAGTTTCTCTAGATTACCTGTAAAAGCAAGGAAACATGTTGAATGTAGTCAAGTAGTACTGCACTTGATTGAATTTATTATGATTTTGGTTCGCAAATTGGTAAATAAATAATCTCAAAAATGTATAGGTATATTAATTTTCATGCTTCATTATCTATTGTACATTTATTTTCAACTAAAGCTTGTAAGTATTGAATGGCCATTTATCAAATAACCTAAAATGTTTGTGATATTAAGTAAACTTTTTTAGGCATTTCCTAAAACATTCATCCATTTAGAGTATAATTTATGATATATTGAGTAATACTTACTGTGCTGTTTTTACATTCTTTAATTCTGGAGCATAAAAATCAGGATTATTTTCAAAAAAATTGTCCAACCATAATAGCGTCTATTCTTAGGAGATTTCTGCTATCATATTTAACAAGATTGGTCTCCACCGTACCTTATATAATATGTATTTATAATTATTCAAAATAATTTCTCTGTTTTGTCTGTAACAAATAAAATAGCTAAAAAAATCAGGAAATAAACACTCAAACACACATGTACAAAGACATCAGAGAAATGAACGTTAGCCTTTGTTGGCTGTTGGCTTTGCTTCCTGCACGGTGACGTCACTCGCGATATAGCCAATCCAGTGCTTTTCCAATCACGTGATGAAATATGAAATTTCAATTATTTTATTATTGATTTATTTTAAAAATCATATATATACTTATTTCAAAAGGATGTAATGGCTATATTGGTTTCAAATAATATTTACTATTAACCTAACAACATTTTGATCTATATTTTTATTGCAGTCAAATACCCTATTGTTGTTCGAAATAAGTATTAAGCTGTATCCATTATAAAAATATCTTTTCTCGAAAGATAATATTGAATCGAATGATAAAATAAGAATATCCATAAAATGTTATAACTAAATCCTTGTACAATCCTCGACAATAGAATGAATCACAGTCAAGAACGTACTTAGAGAATTATCTGATCTCGAATAGCGAAGACAAAGTCTCAAAAAAAATTGCGAAAACTAATCAAAGTAAATAAATCAAAGACGCATTAATGTCCTCTGCACTACGATGAGAATCAATTAAAGCGCTAAGAATTGACGACATTGATAAGTTTCAAAGAACGTATTCCATAATGTACGGGCTATTAACGTCCTACGAATAGATCAATAGATTTCCAATGGGGCCCGTGTAGGGCTATAATTGAAGAAAAATATTTATTTTCCAGTTCCTACTTCCACGCCAACGGATTTCAATCCGTACATATGTGTAGGTTTCATTTGTTCTGTCGTTTCGCGCGTCAAACTCGGTTCGTTGAGCTTTTCTGTCACCCTGATGTTCTTTTGTTCCGACCATTGTTGCTACATCAGGTAGAATACAAGATATATAATCTCGTTCAGTTGCGAGTGTCGTAAATTAACCCCTCCGACTAGTCCAAGCGAAAGAATGCCCACAAACTTGAATAACACCTTTGATTCCAAATCGAACTAAGTGGTTTGTCTTTTTCATAAGACTCCACATCTAAAATTTCATCAATATTTTCTAGAATAAATTCAATTAGGAGATGAGTACCTACATATAAAAGAAAGTGTAATTATTTGAATTGTCCTAAAATTTCAGGAGTTACTTTCATTCTCAGATAACAATTTATAACGTACTCCCAAGAAAATTGTTGGTGATTGCACCGGCTAGCTCTTAAATTTTGGGAGACGTAAAGGGTGTATTTTTTAGAGGTATAGAACTTTAAGTTGGCATTACTGTTGAAGATGGCGACCGATTTAACAGCTGAGAAGTGATTTATTCTCAGTTTGGTTTGGCAATTCATCAGGAATAGACTCACGCCTGAACAACGCTTGCAAATAGTGCAATTTTATTTCGAAAATAATGGTTCTGTGCGGAATACGTATCGCACACTACGTCCATTTTATCGTCGACAAAATCGTCCATCAGAGCAGTTAATCTGATTAACCATGGAACGTTTACGCACCATGTTTACTCTTATTCATAACTCGCATCTCCGGAGACGCCGTACGGTGCGTACAGAAGAAGCTATTGCTACTGCAGAGCGGAGCATTGAGGAAGACCCGAATGAGTCCATCCGCCATCGAGCACAGAAATTGGATCTGTGTCCATTCACTTTATAGAAGATTTTGCGGAAAGATCTTGGTTTGCGAGTTTACAAAATCCAACTCGTGCAAGAATTGAAGCCAAACGATCATCAAGCAATGCGTAGATTCGTCGAATGGGCCCAAAACGAGATTGCCGTTTTTCACGATTTTCATAAGCGAATTTTGTTTAGCGATGAAGCGTACTTCCGGTTGAATGGCTACGTCAACAAACAAAACTGCCGCATTTGGAGTGAAGATAATCCTCAAGTGTATGTCAAAACACCGTTACATCCAGAAAAACTGACTGTTTGGTGCGCTTTATGGGCTGGTGGAATCATTGGTCCGTACTTCTTCGAAAACGATGATGGCCACAACGTTACAGTCAATGGTGATAGGTATAGAGCTATGATAACTAACTTTTTCATTCCTGCATTGAACAACCATGATGTCCAGGAACTGCGGTTTCAACAAGACGGCGCAACATGTCACACAGCTGGTGCTACAATCGATTTATTTAAAGAGACGTTTCGTGACCGCCTAATTTCACGTTTTGGACCTGTGAATTGGCCTCCAAGATCTTGTGATTTAACACCGCTAGCCTACTTTCTGTGGGGCTATGTAAAGTCATTGGTCTATGCAGATAAGCCACAAACGCTTGACCATTTAGAAGACAATATTCGCCGTGTTATTGCCGATATACGGCCACAAATGTTGGAAAAAGTAATCAAAAATTGGACGCCCAGATTGGACTACATCAGAACCAGCCGTGACGATCATAAGCCAGAAATCATATTTAAAATGTAATGCCACAAGATTATCTTTCTTATAAAAAAAATTCTTATCAATCGAATGATCCATCGTTGTTTTATTCCAATTTAAAGTTCCATACCTCTAAAAAAACACCCTTTACATAAATTCACCTGATTTATGCACAATATAGACAGTGAAACTAGATAACAATATTTAAAATGTCTATTGAAAATATTTTGTTTCGAGATCACGAAAAATTTGAGTACGACCTGGCTCTCTGCCACAATTCCAAACAAGTGCAGGCTTTATGGGCGAGAATGAAATAAAAGTACTCGATTGGCCGGGGAATTCATCTGATCTCAATCCCATTGAGAATTTATGGAATATTTTAAAGAAAGACTGGCAAAAATGGATTGCACTACAAAAGAAAAAATGATTATAAGTACAATTCAGTAGTGGTTTCATGATGATGAATTGACGAAAATCAGCGCTACGCTAGTGGAATCGATGCCTAGACGAGTGGAAGAAGTTATTTCTGAGAAAGGAGGGCGTACTTCATATTAATATGAAGAATTTACTCTATTTGGTATGTATGTACTTCATTAAAAGGTAAGATTTTACGAAAACATTGTTTTTTATTCTTTGTCCCAATTAATTCGAACATCATTGTAATATAGGGTATTTGAAGATCGCATATAAAGTAGTAGCAGTTTAATAGAGTTGAAAGTCATCCACAGACCAAAAACCGTTGTAACCTTCTCTTAAATTAAACTTATATTTTGTTATATTCTTATACTAACATACATGTTGCTCAGAATGTTTCTTTTCTTTTATTAGTGTTTGATTCTATATCTTAGTAGGTATCACTATTAAGATTAAGATTCATAACCCGTACAAATGGCTGCAAGAACAAATCATTTTTGTGGATTGTGACATTGTTACTCAGGTAGAGTAATAATAAGTAATGTAATGCAATACTATGTACAATAATGTAATACAACATTATGTACAATAAAGTAAAGTACATTAAGTAAGTAAGGTAGATAGTGGAACCCTGACTATTAATGCCATATAATGATGATATCCGATTTGTTTAGACTAAATATGATGTTGTGGCCATGATATTCTATATCGAAAACTACGAACCGAAAAGTCAATCGAATGAATTATTGTATTTTAATACAGTCCTATACATTGTGGAATAGCTGTAGAAATCTTGCCAAAACGAACTGATAGCAAATACAGAAGGAGTTTCATTGAAAATATTTGATAAATACTTCAAACAAAATAACTAACTCAATTCCTTAGTAGGTACAATCCATTTTTAACTAAAGTGTCAAACATTTGCTCTGTATATATTAAAAGTCACGTTCTCAATCATAAGCTATAACAATACATAATACTGACTAGACAATTCATGATTTAAAATAGAATAGGAAAGAACTAAAAAGTTGGGTATTTATGTTGTGTTAGTTTATAGCCTGTAGAATCTATAAATCGATTTTAAGGTGTTAATCGCGTATTTTTAAAGTGGCCGATTGTTGTTAGTTTCAAAGGTAGACAGGACAGGAATTTGGCACGTTTGAATTTAAGGCTCGAATTGATTTATGGCGTCTTGGAACTAAAAATGTTCCAAATTCTCCGCTCTGTGAAACAGGTGTGCCACTTATCAAAATTAGACGTAGAAATGTCTAATCTAGAGGCTTGTTAACTGTAATTTTCTTAACTCAGTTGTTAAACTGTTTCTTTTTCAATCTTAGAAAGCTTTTACTTACGATGTGTTGTTTTTATGAACTAGATAATAATTATATTCAAAGGAATCCTGTTTTTATAAATGGTAAAACATTAATGTCGAACAAATAATTCATGAATAAAAAATATAATCAGGCATTAATATATTTTTTTTAGAATTCAGTACACCAAACGTTTAACAATAATTTATTGTTAGATTGTGAAATTAGGAATAAGAGGATGAATACCAAAATATGAAAAAATTTTTTTCGAAAAAAAAAATTTTTGAAAAAATATTATTTTCGAAATATTTCATTGTTATTTCATATTTTATATTTTTCATTTATATTTATCATTTTGTTATTTAGGGTTTATTTTTTATGGCTATATGCATACATTTTTGGAAATCCAAATCTAGAGTAGCTTGAGTAGTTGTTAAAAGGAGGAGGTACCGTTTTTGATGCTGATGTTGCAATGTTTTGAAGTTTATACTTGAGTTTTGTTAATTGGAAAAAGCTATAAGGTAATTTTAGTTTTCAATCTGTTTTAGTTTTAGTTTTTGTTATTTTACTTCAGAACTGTTAAAATAGAACGCCCTTTTACGTTTAGACGTTTATTAAATTACAAATAAAATCAACGTTCTATGAACAAATACACTCAGTACTTTTCAAATATGTTTTCTTTCACTTCATTCTTGATTTATTTTCACCCCCTCCCCTCATATCGATGTTTTCAATGATTAAAACAATTTTTCATCGAAAAAAAGTTGTTTTAGCTTATATATCCAGTTCATACAGGTAGTACATCAATGGATAGCCTACCAAAGCGTCCGTTCATTAACCAAGTGATGATTTTTAACAAGTTTTTAACCACATCTTCTCACACTGGTAATATATGATAGGGTTTTAAACTACCCCAATATGCCCAAAATAGCGTGTATTTTTTAAGAAAGTACGTATCTAGCTCTATTAAAATTTTCAGAATATTATCAATAAATGCAGGTACCTATACTGTGAATGAAAATTATAAAATTAAGCACCGTGAAAGAATAACCGGTTATTAACGTTGCAGGTTGTTTTTGATTTCCACTTAATTTTGACTTTCAAGGATTGTGATGAAAATATTCGAAAATCCTTTAAATTGGAAAAGGTACGCTTTACTCAACACTCCAGAATATTATGGTATGTTCCAGAATTATCTGGAATACTGCGGAATATTCTGTACTTTTTTACTCATTTTTGAATGTGGAAATTCAAGTACTCGAATCAACTACTCCGATATCTTGAAATAGATGCCAGTAAAAACGAAAAATTCATGAGGGGATGACAGGCACATTATACACCATTCATATATCTATATCTGAAATATATTCCTAACAACATTCTAATTTGCTATTATTAAAATAAATCAATCACTTCCATAATTACATCCACTTCTTATTCTTTTATTGCATCCATTTCTTATATTCTCAATATACCATTAAAATGAGATTATCGTAAATAACACAATAATTATTCAATCTGAAAATTCTTTGATATTTCATGGATATCACTGAAGCAAACCAAAGGTAATTGAAAATTAGAACTGATTTAAATTCCATATTATAAGCGACAGATTGTAATAATTCCTTAACCATATTATTCGTCTATTTATTATAGAATTAGATGTTAATTTTTGTTCTCGTTTAGAAAGCATCCAATATAGTAAAGGATACACAAGATTACTAAACCCACATTCATCTATAGAACGCGACAACCGATAAACAATTTAATGAAGGAAATAATTATTCAATACGTACTTCTGGACTATCTGTAGGAATTACCTTCCCCAGTTAACTGATGATATAATTAATAACGGCATTTAATTGATAGCTTTAGATCATCATAAGACTATTATCGATAATTTGAAGATGATTATGTTGTTCGAAAAGGATGTAAGCATTCTGGAGATTTCCTTTAAGGACGTCGAATTTTCATTGACTTGACAAAATGTCTAGACCAGAGTTTCCCAACATTTTTTCTCCAACACTCCATACGATAATCACACACACACACACACACACACACATATATATATATATATATATATATATATATATATATATATATATATATATATATATATATATATAAATAATGGAAAACTGCTTCCAATTGTGGGCTATACGGATGATTTCTTCCTTTGTCAATACTTTGTTCCACATTAATATCTTCCTTTGCAGGATTGTTTTTTTGTTTTTTACATCTCCAGGTTCGTACACTTTGAACTTGTTTGCGCCGTTCTTTGAAGATCCAATGAGGTCGAAACACGTGTCAACGGCTGCTTCCAAATGCGGGCAATACCGATGACTTCATCCTTTGTTAATACTTTCTGCCCAATTAAATCTGTTTTTTATTTATATAATATACATTGAAAAAATAACTGAGCATCCGCTCTACAGAATAATATCAATTGCTTTATTGAATGAAGAGAATGAAAAAAAAAATTAAAATGAGAACAGTGATTAATTAATTTCTTCTTGTTAAACTGTGCCGAGTGTTTTTATTCAAGTCATTTTAATCCATCTTTCTCCTCCACCAACTCCATACACGCAAATATTAAAAGATATTACAATGTTGATGTGCCTAAATGTAATTACCTATTACCGTAATGAAAAAAGAGTAATCCGTAATTTTAGCCCAAAATCAATACGGAAGAGTGACACGTTTGGTATGGACACGGGTACATTGGTTTTCGACAATCACATGTGGGTTCGCAGGACCCCAAAAAACGCCAGTTTTGGCGATTAACAAACCCATCAAGGTGAAAATGTGCTTCTTGGCTTGTGATGATTTTGCTTGAAAAATCAGATTCCATTGGAAATTTTTGAACTGCGTCCATCAAACTTTCAGTATTTTTGAAATAGATTTCAATAATGAAGACAATAAAATTCAAAGTCATAATATCGTCACCTAGCGTGAGCCTAATATCGTCCTTGGGACGATATTTGGATAGGTGTCGTGCACTTTTGCCAAAGAGATTTTGCGTAGATGCCAAAGAGAAAGTTAAGACCAAGGACATCAACTGCAGCGCCACGGTTAAGCAATTCTTCATCTCCATTTATAGTGCCTGGGGTGGGGTGGTGCCTATGATACAAAAATGAAAAAGCTAGAAATTCATCAAAAATGGCTGCTGAAAATTCTTCATAAAAAGATATCAGATATCCTAATGACTTTCTGTACAAAGAAGCTGACATGCTGGATATACGCCAGCTGTTTGTTCAATAGCTTCTAAACTTCACGAAAAAAAGATACACAGGTTTTACTTTATAGAACATAGCGTGAATACCAGATATAGCAGGAACTCTTTATTAATTCCGCAATACAAGTAAATCTATATGTCTTCGTAGCTACTCGTACTCCTATTTGGCACCAAGAATCTATAATGAATTGCCATTTGAATTAAAAACTATGGTTAACATTAAGAAATTCAAGTCTGCTATAAAGAACTGAATGAAAACAAATGAGAGATATATGATTCATCAATTGGTCAACATTTAAAAGGCTAAATGGCTATCATAAACAATCTATGATACTGTTACACATTTTTATAATATTGATATTCGCTTCTCCCCAATATTTTTATCAAATTTTTAAATTGATAAGTTTCTTCCCAAATTATTAAAATAGATACCTAGATATGTATGTAGGTATTGAATATTGCAGAATATAAATAGACATTATTCGTACCTACTCACCACAGGCTACGGTCTTTGTGAGAAAATGCATTATCTTTGTTGAGGCAACAAAATTGACAAGACTGATTTTGAAATTAAAATACTATTGAGATTATTATTGTAGTTCCAGCTGACATAAGACCTATTCCAGTGGTTGAGCCATCTTCAACGTCAATTAGGCGAGGTAAAGCCAAGGTAGTCACGGCTTCACCGCATAAACAAGAAATAATAGATGCAGAAAACAGAAAAAAAGAAAAAAAGCAGAGAAAAAAGAGCTAGAAATGTAAAAAAATACGACAGGAAACAACAAAAAGAAGACCAAACAGTAACGTAAGAATCTATATTCAGATGAGAAGACGAAATGATGACGACGCAATTTTAGTTTCTACTGACTAAGAAGATTGTGACAATGAAGACGCTGAATGCCCAGTTTGTCATGAAAGTTTTTCTCAAGATAAAAAGGAGAGAAATGGATAAGATGTACAATGGATGCATGAGGATTGTGTTGATAATCCAAGAAGTAATTTTATTTTTATGATTTGTTTTGAGAATTGAAATTATTTAAACTAAACCAATGATTATCAAAAATCTGATAAGATATTATAATAATGATTACTAATAAATAATTATTGTTAGAAATACAATTTAAGTTTACGTACTGATTATTGTGATCTCAATATCGTCCCCAGGACGTAATTAGGAGCCTAAAAAAATGTAATATTTTCAATTTTTGTGAAAGCTGTTTTTATAGAAAAGTAAGTAAATTGATTTAGTATTTGATTCTTTAAAATAATAAAGAAATGTTTACCTAAACTTTAATGTTTTATTTATTGCTCTACTCGTAAAATTTTTTTCTTTTTTTAAATTTTACAAAAAGGGGACGCTATTTGCCAACTATACCTTATCTAATGCAAAAAAGTAACTTTGAATATTGTATTAGTTATTTTGGCATAAAAATGCTCTTCCCCCCTTGACATCCCTCTACGCCCCCCTGGTTGAGTACTCCTGGAGTAGACCAACGCAACATCTGACGATCAACGCCTTGAAGGTCATTATCTAGTAAATAATAAAAATGATCGGACGTATCGTTAGCTATAAAACGCTACAAATTACAGTGAAGAGTCGACAACTTATGAATAAAGCATGAGAATCTGCAGAATATGCCCATCCGATGAGCGACTGAATACTAAATACTTGAAGGAAAATATCTTGGTACGTGATAGTGCTGAAGAAAGCGAAGAGGGTGGTTAATTTATTAATATTGACACTATTGTTAACTATGCCTATAGTATGAATACTGATACGGACCTCACATATACCAGGTAATAATTTATATTTTTGATGAAGTTTTCATTCACTATATCCTGGATGATGAGGTCGTTTGTTTAGTATTCTGGAAGTAATCTTGAATCTTGCTGTTGTAAGTTATAAATCGTGTACAATCAAATCTTAGATTGTATATGTGTGTTCTGTCGATTTATATCTAATTATAAGTTGAGCTATGAACGGAAATGTGAGGAAGAATTCCAATCAAGATGAATTTGAATAACATAAATATTGATATGGCTACACTGACTAGAAGAATCTATCAGTTAATACAAACTTTTGTTGAAATTCTTGGTACTTCACTTAGGAAGAGGTTTTTCCTTGCTTTTATCAATTTTTTTTTAGTTTTCATTGTCATGTTGTAGATTTATTCGGTTCTGTCTTACTAATCTATTCTCTCTATTCTTCAAAAAAATCGAAAGAGATTTTGAACTTTCTGCAAAAATAATACTACTTCCACAAATCTTAAGTGAGTCTCGGCAGATTAAATGAGGTGTGCTGGAGGGAACTGTATTGAGGTCCCTAGATTTTGTTTGAGATTTGCAAATATTTCTACTAATATAGTTTTTTTTGGACTGCCTACATAATTTTTGTACTTGTTTTTGAGAATGGTATAATATGAATTTATTTTCTTCATTCGAAAAAATATTTATGCGGTATCTTAATTTTGGATTCATATGTTGTGCAGTTATGGCTCACCAAACATGATGGATTTCTGTATGGATCAAATACAGATACTTGTTTTTTTTTAAATCATGGTTCATCATATTCCTGGAAATCCAAAGGCAATTGAAAGTCTTGAAGAACATTATTGTTTCGTACTGGACTTCTATCAATGGCAGTATTGCTGTTATGATAGTTTCTTATCGTTCTGAAAAAGCCTTTTCATTTTGAGAACTACGAATTCAAATTTAGTTGGAGGAATTGAGGTGAATAGAAAAACTTCATTTCGTGAGTACGAAATGTTGGAGTCGGAAACAAAAAAATAGCTGAATATAAACAAAAATTCAAGCACTTGAACTTTAGATTTACATTGATTTATTGATAACATACCATGGCGCGTTTCGTCGATACAAACGATTTCTTCAGATACTAACAGAATACTGACTGTCTAACAGATAGACAGTCGGTATTCTGTTAGCATCTGAATAAAGCGTAAATCAAAAGTTCAAGTGTTTGAATTTTAGTTTATCTTCAATTATAATGGATTTACATCAAGTAAATTCCAACACTATTAAATATAAGAAAATAGCAATGAAAAAATTAGCAAATATATCGAAAAAAGCAATGAATTTGCGATATTAATTACAGAAGTAAAATAGAAAGTAGAGTCGAATAACATGACTCTACTTTCTATTTTACCTCTGTAATTAATATCGCAAATTTATAACATATTTTTACTTGATATAAGTTCGAATATTCTTCACGAAAGACTGAGATTGTAAAATGAGATATTATTATATTATTATGAAATCTCAGTAAAGGCATGAAAAATAATAAAATTAAAAAATAAAATGCATGTAAACCTCTGAATATTCTTGACTCAGACTTGATATCAACCCAGCAAATTCACCAATATAATGCGTGTTTTCATAAAATTTCTCCTTATTTGAATTAATTGAACTATACTTCAGTCTTTCAGTGACGACGATTAAGACATGAAATTTCAACATCAATTGGTTTTAATGATCATAAAATGTGATCTGAGAAACACTGGAAAATTGAAAAACGACATCAAAATTAAAAACCTAAAGTTGTTTCGAAAACGATATTGTTGGCAATATTTAGACTTTATCTTTGAATAAGCTCTCATCAATTTGTACTCGCTGAAACTTCAACTCACAAACAGTTAGTTATTCAACGCGAAAATCCTTTGAAGAACCGCTTCTTTCAACTGTTTTAAGCTTTCGAAGAATCGAAAGCCAAAATGTTGGGTATCGAAATAAAACGATCAGGTAAAATTCCAATCAGCATGGCTCGGTGTCGAAACCTGCTAAAAGATTTTGTTATCATAATCTCTCAATTAACAGAAGTTAAATTAGATTTTCAAAGGATTACGACATGCTGAAAACTCAGCTCTTAACAGTAAAACTGACAGACTTTTAAGATATGGAATCCTAGTTTCGTGCTATTTTACGGCCGCAAAGGACCCAGACTTTTTTCTTTATCCTCATCTAAAGGAGATAACACACCGTAGGTTTCAACTTGATTGAAAATACTGTGAAAATAATGGCAATTCCTGCCGATTAGTAATAAATATTGATACTTATATACATTTCTTTTTTTTGAATTGTAGATGTTTTATTCTTTCATCCTTCTCGATTTCTGGAGGTTAACGATCTCGTCCTAGTATTTGATCAAAATTCTCATTCATACCTCATATCAACCAATATTTTATGATGTAGCAAAATTTATGGTTTTATCGTCCGCAATGCTAGATTGTTTTCGAATACCTCAACACTTGTCCATTTATTAAATGCGCTAGTGACAAGTAAACTTTAGTATGGCTGCCTTGTTTGGCGACCTGGAGGCACTGCAGAGGAAATTATTGAAATGGATCTCATTTCGAGAGGATTGTGATCACGCTTGTTTGCTGTCGAGGTTTGACACTTGGAGTCACCACACCAGGAAAAGTGTGCATTGAAATTTTTATTCAATTTACTTAATGATAATCTCGAATGTCCTTGGGGTCTGGAAAAGTTTGATCTCTTCGTTCCTCAGAGGTGTACTAGAATAAGCCAGACATTTTACTCAAAAACCCACAGAACCACTCATCTCTCGCAATCGCCGCTTAGATTTGCATGTTGTATTGCAAACCAAGTATCAAGCTGCTGTGATTTGCACTGGGACTCACTTGTTTCTATCATTAACGTGTATTTAAATCTTAACCATTTAGGTATGATTTATTTTTAGGAACCATATTTATTCATTATGTATTTTCATGTAATCTTTTGAAAATATATGCTTATTATTATTATTCTTATTATTCTAAAAATAAAAAATAAATCTTTGCTAAAAAATTGAAATTATATTTCATTTACAATTTCATCATAGGATAATGGAGCAATTAAAATTTTATTTTGATTTTTCAGAAAAAATACGAAGTGTTGAATGAAAAACCACATTTATATACAACTTTGTTTTTTTTGTGTATACAACTTTCATTCTTATCGACATCCTTCTTTCAATTAATAAATTGAAATCCTGGAATGATCATAAATTTTAAGTGTTCAATAGAAGATCCAGTTATAGTGGTCGTTCTTTGGTCATAATACGCCCATAATTTATTCATTTTTCAAATTTGAATTATATTGCAGGTTTTTTGCCATAGACTTCACCTCTATCACATGCTTCCTCTATGATTTCCTTTATGCCTTTAAGCAAATTGTATTTCACAAATTTCAAATAGCCGTAGTCCAAATAAAAAAAGTTCAATGTTTCATTTTCTCATTGGCATTCAATAATTCCAAGAAGAATGTTATCAATAAAGCCTATAGATAAAAATCAATCTACAGTTCGATCAGAGAATAAGTATGTGTATGTGTGTGTAGTTGTGTTTCTTTTAAGCAGTAATGTGCATATTATTTATTTAAAAATTTCAATCAAACTCTTGGCTTAATGTTTCACAAATATATTGAATAAAAAAATAATATTACAACTTTGAGTCGTCATGTTTCGAACGGTTAGCATTTATTTTGTTTAATTTATTTTATTTTAATGTATTTTATATGTACCTATTGTGAGTGCTATGTATTATCAATATAATAAATTGTGTATATATATATATATATATATATATATATATATATATATATATATATATATTGAAATGAAAATTTGCTTCTTCTTCATAATCTTCTTCATCTATCTTAAATTCCATTTAAAAGAGGTAAAAAGTTTTGTTTTCTCTGCTTTGATATTCAATTAACTCATATACAATTTTCGTTTTCTAATAATAGAGAGTACCTTCTTACGTATAACATATTTATTTCATAATAGTTTTTTGTTTCTTTCAACAATAACAATTCCTGCTTATAATTTTTCATTACAAAAGTTATTAGGTATTCTTCATTTCAATTCCATATTCCAGAAAACTATTTGATACCAATTTGTTATTAAAATATTTGAAATGACTTATTTCGTTGAAAATTATTACTCTAGGTACTAATGTTGTCACCTCTTCATCAGAATCCTGAATCTTGAAGATATCATTTAAATATGATATTTTCAATATATTCCTTTCGAATTTTGTGACTTGCAAAATGGACTTTTGTAGAGTTATGTAAAAAATGGGTGACGAACACTTTCCTTAGAGAAGAAGTGTCTCTAGAAAACACAGACTGATTATCTGTTTTAAAACCATTCTTTGAATTTGGGTAACATCAGAAAGAAGTTAAAATAAATCAAATTATGAAAACGCATTAGAAATATGACAATAAGTTATTGATTGATTGATAAAAGAATGAAAATTTAAACTTTCACTTGGATTAGGTATATAACCTAATTTTTTGACCCAGGCCAACATTCAAAAGCTCCAAAGAATTGAAAATGCTACTGTCAGATTTATATTTTGTTCATCTTACAGAGATCATGTCACTCAATACTTGCAACGACTTGGGGAACTCAAATTGAATAAAAGTTTTATGTATATTTTTGCTGTGTTGTTGTGGAAATTAGTGAAATATGAAAAAACCTAAGTATTTGCACGAAATACTTAGCTTAAGGTCTGATGTTCATGATGTTAACATAAGAGTAAATGGCTTTACTATACCTCAACATCACACAAGTAAATTCAAGGTTAACTTTGCATACGTTGCACCGAATATTTTGAATAGGTGGATTGATTTCCTTTCGTTGCCGTTGAGTTCATTCAGGAGGGGTGTAAGGTTGTCACTGTTAAATCAGTGATCTCATGATATCACTTTCTTTTTGTGTTCTTCTTTGTTTCAATGTTTTACTTGTTTTATATGTGTAAATTTCTTCTGTTTCTTTTTTATAACTATGTATGTATTTTCAGGTAGAGTGGAAGACCGCCAAAGCCGAACTCTTACCTTAGTAATATGTACATATGTATATCATTATTACGCAATAAATATTATTATTATTATTATAACCTGTTCCCAAATAAGATGAATATCTTAAATCTATCATTTGTTTGTAATACGATCTGATGAATTCATTGAAGTTCTTTTCTTTACGGCTCATTATACATTGTTAGAGTTTTGTCTTGTTACCATAGGCTAACCCGCACAAGCAAATCTGAACATGTAGGTAAACCCTTAGAGGTAGGTATAACTACATGGCGATCGAAAGATGGGGCGTTCAGACTGGATTAACTTGTCCTTTTTGATCTTTAATGTGGTATTTAGCTAAGTGATTTATTACTCAGTTTAGTATTTTCTTTGTGGGCTTAAATACTTCTAATAAATCCAGATTACTCCAACACGAATAAGAGGTTTAATATAGCTGTTATTAAGAGGCCCAAAGAGTCTGTGAATCTCGCTTATGCATAATAATAATGGACTATTATGTATGTTTACTGTTTTTTAATAACTTTTTTCAAGAAATATACCATGGGGTTTCCGTGAAATATTAAAATATTACATGTGGGTATAATACCAGTAATTTATTGCCATTCCTTTTTCGAAGTAGATGTGATTTCGAAATTGAATCGAATGGTTTCATTTTGCTTTTGTTGGTGATCATACTACCATAATCTTACATGAATTAATACTTGTGGAATATTTAAGTATGTATATGAATTCGAATAAATGAATATTTTCAATAATTCCTTTGCTTTGATTCCAATAACATTCAACTTATTTTCCATTTCATTTCGAAATTTACTCAATTTAACTCATTTGAAAATTTAAATGAACAAATGGCTTATTGAGTAGGTTTATACGGTGTTTTATTATTAAATCGAATAATATCCGTACTAAGCTTAAAATCCTGAGTACAAAAAAGGAAAATTTTACGAATAATTTAGATGAAATGTGTTGCTTGTTTGATTTACAAGTTTTTCAATTCAAAATTGAAAACATTTATTTCGAAAACTTTGAAGTTATTTGGCATTAATAAATTCAATGTACGATGAATCACCTCTGTAATAGTTCATATTTAAAAGAGAGGTAATAAGATATACTTGTCTGAAAATCACTAACCGTACAATTCTTTATTCGACTAGTTTCGCCTTTTACTGCATTATCAGGAATGAATACATATTACAAAGAAAACTTTTGAATATTTTCAGATAAGTTCGGTCCACAGAATACACCCTAAATTTTGTATGTTCTGTGGTTCGGTCCGGTAGTAGAATATAGAACATCATTATCAACTCCGTTCTATGTTCGTTATCCATAGGACATAGAGTAAACATAGAGGTGGGGATTTCCAAACTATCAGAGATTTAACAGTTGGGAGTGGTTTAGGTCTAACTGGTCATTGAGAAGATTGTAATTATCAGATTTTTGGAGTTTATTTATTTCCATGGCTTCCAGTTAGTAACTGGAAGTAATTTTCATAACTTTTTCACAGTAATATAGAATATTTGGTTTAAAACAGTGTGAGATCTTATGTCCTGTCAACTCTAGATGTTCCCGAAAACAAGATTGTCCGTTTTTTAAATGTTCTTTTAGCCTAGTTTCAATACATATTCCGATTTGGCCTATATATGATGACTTACATTCTTCACAATCGCTTCTATAAATTCCAGACTTCTTCATTAGTTTGGATTTCGGTTTGGACAATTTGTTTTTTAAAAACCATTCTATCCAATCTGCTGCGACCTGAAAAAGCTATATTCAAATTATATATTTTTGAAGAATTTAATGATTTTCGAAGAGGGGACGTGTGTATAAGAGATGCTCACATACCTTAATTTCTTTTTTATCATTATTATTATTGATATAGTGGGGCCAAAAACCAAATATTCCCGATTAATGTGAAAAAGGTATGAAAGTCAACTACTTGGAAGTCATGCAAATTACAATATTCTCAATGACCAGTTAGACCTAAACCACTTCCCACTGCTAAATCTCTGATAGTTTGGAAATCCCTTCTTTATGTTCATTCTATGTTCTATGGATAACGAACATAGAACGGAGTTGATTTTGATGTTCTATATAATACTACCTTCAGGGACCGAACCACAAAACATACCTAATTTAGGGTGTATTCTGTGGACCGAACTGATCTGCAAATATTTGAAGGTCTCTGTAATATGCATTCATCCTTGACAATGCCGTAAAAGGCAAAACTAGTCGAATAAATAATTGTTCAGTTAGTGATTTTCAGGCAAGTATATCTTGTTACCTCTTTTTTATTTGGCATTATATTGTCATATTTGTTACAATATAGAAAAAAATTAGATGAACGTTTCTGGTTACCAGCAGGGGCGTAGGTACAGCAGAGTTAACTTACTCTGTGATTCTTCCCTAATTCTCCACCTCTGGTAGAGTTGCAATATTATAACAATTTATTCATTATCATATCATATTCGTTATCATCATCCAAATCAGTCAGCCTATTTGAGTCTACTACAGAACATATTGAAACATTTTCAAGTATACAAAGAAATATCAACTATACCGATCGATGAAGTAAAACACATAAGATATAGTATACTTCAATAGCTGCCCTTCTGGCCAATGAGTATTTTTGGGCTCCGAAGAAGATGTATTAGCTTATTAGGAAATCTAGACATCGATTCTGATGCAAAAATACATTTTCACATTTAGAGATCTTGAATTTACCTTTATATTTACGAATGCCGAATTTCTTGTTTTAAACTGAAAAAAATAAATCAACTAGGTCAAATGCAGATTGTCACATATATAACACAAGAAATAAACAACACTTACGTGCAGGCCGGTGCAGATTGGGCAAATCACAGGATGGTAGCAATTTCTGCTGCTTTAAATTTAAATTGTTTTAAATAAAATGAAAAAGCTAATGTTAAACAAGTTAGCTATTGTTGTGAGGAACGCTGATCGTGATAAATTAAAAAGACATATTAAACGGTCGAAAGGAGTTACTACTATGTGATGAATTGTCAACAGATTATGTACAGGGGATTCAATAACTCTTTTTATTCTTGACTTTTTTAGTCAGAATTGTTTGTTCAAAATTTTTTCTTCTAATTCTTTTAGTTTTTTCTAATTTTAAATCTTTTCATATCTATATACGCTTAAAATGTGACAATTTGAATTGCTTCAATTAATATAAATATTTATCTATATACCTTTCCACCTAATAAGAATATGGTAAGAGAAACAAGAATAACAATGATTGATAACTATGCTGTTATGCTTGTTAATGATGCTGTTAATTTGTGGTGTAACAGCAATGGACTGAAACTGAATATCAGTAAATGTAAAGATTTATCATTTTCTCGAAAGTTGATTCCAACCCAAAACAGCTGTACATTGGAAGGACAAATTCTGAATAGATGTGTTGAGTTTGATGATCTGGGGGTTCTTTTCGACTCTAAGCTTTATATCTATGAACACATAATTTGTATCACGGCTTTTGCTTCTAGAATGCTGGGTTATTTGATCAGAAATTGGGGCAGCATTGTTAATTAATCTTTGCACACTGAAAACGCTGTACTACTCCTTATTCGCAGTAAACTGGAACATCCGTCTCTATTTTGGTCCCCGTTGTAAAATAATTCTAATGTCGACTTGGAGGCAATTCAGAGGAAATGTCTGAAGTATATGTACAGCAGATGTTATGGGTAATATCCTTCGAGAGGCTTCGACCATTCCATCATCGATAGTCTGAGAATTGAATTATTGAAGTTGAGACGTGAACGGTTTGGTCAAACGCTTCTGTTTTTTAACAGAAAATTTTGCACAATTCGATCGACTCGCCATTTCTTCTCATCAAAATAAATATTTGCGTACCAAGGCCTAGTCTGTGGCAGATACTTTTTGTGTCAATTACAGCAGATCAAATGTTATGTCAGGATCTCATATCAACTTTATGTGTAATCTTTATGATGGGTGTTGCGGTCGATGTGATATCTATTTTGATCGGCTATCGGTTAAAAATGGGATGTCGTGATATCTTCATGAGCTTCTGTTGTCTATATATGACTTTGTAATATATAATATTTCAATTTTGGTTTTGATTCATTTGGTTACATTATATTACTGTTGCAATTGATTTTAATTTTATTTTCGTTGACTTCATTCACTATATTTCATTAACTTCTGTTGACTAGGTGTGACTTTGTAACTTTGATATTTTATTTTCAGTTTGTTCCATTCAGTTATTATTGTTCATCACTATTTCAATTTATTTTAATTTTATTTTCGTTGTATCTATTCGCTTATACTCTCTTTTTTTTTCAATATTTTCTTATTTATTATTATTTGTGTATAATTTGTTATTTTTTCCCTGTAATTAGATGTATATCTGTAAGGAATAAATGTATTTTTATCATTATAACTTGTAAAAGCAAAGATGTATAGATTACCTTCAAGCGATTAAGATTATATTGCCAATCGAAGAAGAAATAAACTTGAGCAACAAAATTATTCATAATGTTGCTTAACTTTTGCTCAAAAAAAACTTGAAATGTTTTCATTGCGAGCAAAATATATAAATTCAGTCATTTTTGTAGAATGAATTAAATAACGAATTAATTTGAATAAACACTCGTATTAGAGAGATATTCGTTCCGAGTATCCCAAATCGAAGACATTTTAAAACACATTTAACTTGGACCGAAATAAAGATCGCGTTTCACAAGATCTCCAAGTGAAAATAAAATCTGGTTCTGCTGGACCCGAGCAACTGATACAATCAACAAATGTCGAAAAGAGATACTGAAACAACAAAACTCAGGTTGAAAATATATAAATTCCTGATAAATTGACCGTAATTAGTATTTGAATAAAAGGTATCCAATAAATTACCCGAAACTTGTTAACATTGTTGAGTTTTTATTGGATTGTTGCCTCGGAACAGGCAGATGATGATACCCCATAATCTCTTACTATTCGTTAAACAAGATAGCGTGCAGTCTTCTCTAATCTTCCAACCTGTTTCTTCTGCGGAGGCTTTGTCCAACTGAAAGAATTAAAACTGGGTAAATAACAGATTTTAACCATCTTAAACACATTTGCTCGGGAAAATTGGACAGTTTATTTTATGTTTCTCAGAAGATGTCTAATGTGATGTAAACATATAGGGGATAAACTATAAGTTAACTTACTTCATTTGTCCAGTTTTTTGAACTAGAAGCTGAAGAGTATATTTTCAAGCACGTCATAAAATGACACAAAAATATGTAATATTTTATTTTGAATGAACGCTAATTTATTTATTTATTTGTTTATTTATTTATTTAGTTGCAAATACACCACTCAACAGCTTGGGCCAATTACTGAGTGGGAAAATACATTATAAATTAAAACTTATAGAAAATAAAACTAGAAATAATATCAATAATAAACAAACAATACACATGAACGAATACTCTGTGGGCAAGCTGACATTGAAGCTCACCCACAAGATACAAGAAAAACTAACTCGTTTTATCGAACTCAACTAGCTCGTCTGATATCACCAGGCACGCATGCAAATATGTCGATGGCGTCATGAAAAGGTTCAAAGTCACCATAAATTTGATGAAGTGGTGAAAAAGCCAGAACATTAGTACGAGCCAGAGGTGGATGAAAAAATGTTCATGTTTCAACATGTTCTTCTCGGAACACGGAAATTCATGAGGGAAAGAAGAAAAGAACAATCAACAGAAAACCTTATCAGCTTGTATAGGAACATTATTCTCAAATATTTCCTACGTGTTTTAAGTAATCGAAAATTAAATCTTGTCGTAAGTAACTCATGTACTTCGTTCTGGATACACACCGTCTTAGCAAAACCATACTTATTTCAAAAATCATCTTTGCACGGATTCAAGCTTCTTTATATTACACACGTATCCTGGATTCCAAATGACACTAGCATATTCTAGTTTTGAACGTATTAAGGTATTGTATAGAAGCATAGTTGAGTCAGATTGAGAGAGCCATCTAGAATTTCTTATTAAAACACCTACTGTTCTGTAAGAACTTGAAACGATATCATTAATGTGAGTAGCAAAAGTTAATTTTGTGTCGAAAGTTACTCCTAAACCTCTGAATTCGGTACATCTATTGATTTTATTACTATTCACAATGTAATCGAAATGAACTATACTTTTTTTACGAGAAAAAGACTTGCCCTTAGAAATATTCAGTGTCAGTAGATTTCTTTCACATCACCGATTCAAATTTGAGATATCGTCTTGAAGAATGCGGCAATCACTTACTGTTGAAATTTCACGAAATATCATCCGCATAAAGGAGAAAATTACAGTTCATGTTGGAGGAAATTTCGTTCACAGAAATATTGGAAAGAAGTGGACCTAAAACAGAACCCTGTGGAATCCCTGACTCGGCAATAAATTCCTGTGACTTGAAACCGTTGTAAGGAACAAATAATTGCCTTGACGTTAGGTAGGTTAAAAAAAAGTTTCTGGAGACGAATTCCATGATCTAACCCATCAAATGCTTTAGAAAATCTGTATAGATCTCGTCTACTTGTGACGAATGACCACAACTATTGGCAATATATTGTGTTATGCATGTTAGGTTACTAGCTGTTGGCCTCTTGGAGGTGAAGCCTCGTGTTGGTCATTCGCTAAATAAGTCCTTTTCCTGAAATCTAACAATTTCAAAACTTTACTAAAATTGTTTATGATAGTAATAGGACTATAATCTTCAACGGAGTTTCTTTTCCCTTTTTTAAAAATTGGGCAAACCTTACCCTCTTTCCACACATTTGGAAAGTGAACAGTTTTCAAGGCCAAATTGAAAATAAGAGCCAATGGAGAAGCAAAAATCCTAGCACAGTCTCTTAGGATGAAGGAAGGAATCCCATCAGGATTTTAGATCTGCATCCTTCAATGCCTTATATTAAATAAGCATACTCTCTATAATGAATTACGCAAATGAATATTATTATATGGTTGCCGAAATGATGAAACAACAGGTTTTCATCATCGGTGAAGAAACGTTTCAAAAGTAATGACAATTTGACAGTAATATTTCGAAAATTTCGTACAATATATGGTCCGTTATAGTATTACACTTGAACTGTGGAGAGATTTACAGTTGTTCTGGTCAAATCTGAAGAGATTAATTGAATAATTGGGTGGAAGTAGATCTGTTGGAGACGCCAAACAGACTAGTTGCCAAACACAAGAAGTTCAATACCTACTGAAGCAGTGCTCGAGAGTGTTCCAGAACTCAATTACGTAGATAAGAAAATTTCCAAATTTAAATTGTTCCAAGCAAAAATCACATTTTAACTTTGATCGATTTTTGAATCAGAAAAATTGTCATTTCTTTATGCTCGGCTTTTTCTTCTGAGCAAAATAAATATTCGTGTACCAAGGCCTGTTCTGAGGCGGAATAATACATTTTATGTCACTTACAGCAGATCAAATGTTATGTCACGTTCTCCTATCAACTGTATGTGTAATCTTTATGGTGGGTGTTGCGGTCGATGTGATATCTATTTTGATCAGCTATCAGTGATTTTGATCGATTGATCATTGATGTGTAAGCTGGTGCATTGTCGCGATGCAGAATCCATTATTTGTTTTTCCTAATTTCTCATTGTTTCAGCCGTATTGCTTCATGCAAACAAGCGTTGCATAACTTAATTTTAGTGTTCCTTATCAAAAGAACGACCTGCTAGCAAGAACCCATGGTGCAACACGCCGTGATAATAGAAGAAAACAGAGGCGAGACTTTTTCGGTCTTGGCTCTTCTGGTCGATTCCATTGGGATGATTGAGCCTTAGTTTCCACGTCATAACCATATACCCACGTTTCGTCACCAGTTAAGACCTTTTTGACCATGAGTCTTAGACGTCATGCAACAACTCCTGAGGCATACTAATGCGACATTGCCACACATTTCATGCTCAAAAAATCCGAGTAAACTGAATGATATCAGGTGATTAATATGCCAATATCATATGCAACTTCCCTAGTAGTTATTCGACGGTTTTCCAAAACCATTTTCGATGTTTTTTGTGACAAATTAGACCTTCCGAATGCCATATTCATTATTTTATGTGCGTTGAGGCACCATTTTCAGTCCATTTTCAAAAAATCTTCAAACACTCGAAGAACACTGAAAAATGTCCTAACCTTTTCATTTGTCAAAAACAAACTTCTAATCCAAAATGGCTAATAATGTCAATATATGAAAAACGTATGTGTACCAACATAACAAGAAAAATTTCGATAATTGTATGTGCAAAGTCCGCGAAATTTCAAAATTCACCTTTTCTTTTGAACAGACCTCGTATAAGTTTTTGTAAAAGAATATTTCCGTTGGTTTTCGAATCTATTTTCTAAAATCTACTGCGTTCGATTATTCTTCTCGTTTTTGTCAATTATTTTTTTAAAATATCGACTTTAAAACATTCAATCTTTCTTGTATTTCCGTTTTGAAAGTTTAGCATATTATTTTTCCTATTTAAATCATTCTCATAGAGAAATGTGAGTATCTTTTTCAATTTTAACAGATTCTTGAGTTTCATGGAAATAACAGTTATGTATATGTTTTGCATTTGTATATTTTGACGAAATACAGAATGAATGCATTAAGAACCTCCACGAAAATAAGCGGCATTACTTATTTCTACAGTTACGGTATTTGAAATAGCCCAAATTATTTTCTAAAGAAGTTCATCTTAAGTCTAACCTCCTGCAGATAACGAATCAGCTACTGTCGACTCCGCCAAGAGTATTAACGTAATCCGTTAAAAGACTTAGAAAGTCGAACCATGTAAGCACTGGTAATAACATTACATAGGTATGATATTTCCCTCTAATTGTATAAGTAGCTAATGTTGTCAACAAAAATTTTTGGAAATTGCGTCGCTGTTAACATTGTCCGAAGATAAGAAAAAGATAATATATTGAATAGATATTTATGACTGCTGCCAACACAAATTATGGTCGGAAACAACAAAAGGAATATAGACGTTCAAAGAAATTCCCAATCTGTTGAATCAGTGACTGTGGCTTTATCACGATATACTGAATACGTGCCGTTCCTTAGAAGTCTTAAGAAGGGATATTTGGTTGTTAACAATCCATCCCCCAACTCTGTCACCGATGATTGTTTATTGAATTTTTAAATTTACAGCGCTTCATTGATGTTTTTCCGTTCTAAACATTTCAAAGTAATAGGATTAGAACTAAGTTATCCAATTCTTAAATGCATTTCTGAATATCAGATGGGAAAATATTTCTTGAACACCATCTAGAGTTGTATGCTTAGGCAATACTTTTTTTGAAAATACTTTAAACGGAATATTCACCGATAAAACATTTAATACTTCAATATTAAGTTAAACATCAACGTTTCAATTGAAAAATTTTTTATTCTTCTCAAACGAAAAGAATGCCTCAAGGAAAAAGTAAATAAACAAATTATATATTTCTAAAACAATATAAAAGATATCTTTTGGAACTATTAAGTCATTACCCGAGGTAATTTGAGATTAAAGGTTATTATAGCCTCAAACAAATATTGTGTTCAATGTTTTATCGATGTTGCACAAGAAGACAATTGACATTTATAAGAATTATAAATATCGGTTAGTTGACAATAAAATTATCTATATTTCGGATATAAGTGGTATCTTCGATCAGCAATCTTGATCAAGATACAAAAAATGTTGCACAAAGAGAAGTGCCAGTACCTAATACCTCAATTTATAGTTAATTATAATGCTTCCGTAAGTTAACCACTGAAAATCTCATGAAAAATATACCTCTGAAGCGAAGGTTGAGTCACTATTTTCAGACATCTGAGTATTGAATATTAATTTATTTTATGATTGTTGAATTCCTTATTGTCAAAATAGAAAAAATTATTTTTCTAATATATTTTTTATTCTAGGATAACTAAGGATTCTAAGGATATTTGAGCCAAATTAAATAGATAACGGAAAAACGGCACCTCATATAAAGAATAAACGTAGTAAGAGCGATATAATATAAATGAATTCATCAATTATTGTGAATAGAGACTTTATTTTGACCCTACTTCTACTTTCTGTTTCTAGTGTATGTTTTTGTGATCTTGCTCTTGTTACATGCACTATATTTGGAAATAAAGCTTATTAAAATGAGAGGTAATAATAAAAACTTGTCTAAAAATCACTGACTGAACAATTCTTTATTCGACTAGTTTCGCCTTTTACAGCAATATCAAGAATGAACACGAATAAAGAATTGTTCAGTCAGTGATTTTTAGACAAGTTTTCATTATTACCTCTCATTTGAATATGAATTATCACAGAGTAGATTCATCGTCCATTGAATTTATTAAAGCTTATTATTATTAATATTATTATTATTCTTTACCTCTTAGACTGATGTAAATTAGTGGAAATTATTTTCAGAAAGTTTTGATTACCTGAATTCATCATAATTCAATTAATTTCTCTAATTCACATAACTTTGGTTCAGAAATTTCTTTACTCAAAAATATGCGTGAACATTACATATATTTTGGCGATATTTTTCAAAATGCTGCTCATATCGAAAGTGTTTATGATGTTTTTTAAATAGTTTACAAACGCTGCAATAATTGAAAAAAGTAAATTCAAATCCCCAGCAATTTTACTTCAAAAAATGTTAGGTCATTATCTGAATTCGTTAAAAATTGTTTATTTATTTAATGACTGAGATTGAATTCTTGCTTAACTCTTTTTGAAGCATAATTGAATATTAAATTAAATTAAACTCTTGGCTTAATATTTCACGATTTATTTAACAATATGAATTAGTCAACATGTTTCGAGCGTTAGCTCATTTTCAAGACTTGAAAAAAAAGACTGAGTCTTGAAAATGAGCTAACGCTCGAAACATGTTGACTAATTCATATTGTTGAATAAATCGTGAAACATTAAGCCTAGAGTTTAATTTAATTTAATGTTTATTTATTTATTTGAATCTTGTGAGGAAATTTACTATAATCTGAAATATTTCTGAAAAGCGTATACTTTTCTTTATTTAAATCTGTGAAGGAAATATTTATGTTGAACAAAACATAATGCCAACTTTCTATAGTTAAATAAAACACACAAAAACTGTAAATTTTGCATTTAAATTTAGAATAAAATATGAAAGGTTATTGAAAAAACAACAATGCCTCTTCGAAACCACATGGAATATTCTCAGATTGTAGAAAAGCGATTAGATATACATGTGCTTTTCGATAACAAAAAGGAAATACTTGGAATTATCGTTCCAAGTTCCGAATAATCTCCCTTCTGAGTAACACGATGATCCACTAGTTTCCTAGAAAAACCTTCATCAAGTTCACATGGTTTTTGAGGTTATGTTTTCAAACTGTCTTAGTCTGACAGCAACAAAGGATAAACAAACAATTTCTCCAACCGAATCGCCATTAAACGATTATTGAGATAATGGAACACAATGGTTTACTAGTCAACAAAGAAGAAATCAGCCAGAAGCATTTCACACGATGTCAAGTAATGATGATCACATTATTGTGCCGTTATCAATAGCCGGGCTCGAGTGGCCACGCCGAGTACATTTGTGGCCCCGCTGGGACATAGTCGGTCCCTGGCGCTTCCAAGAACCCCCTTTTACTGCAAATTGTGGGGATCCGACACACCTACCGCCCATACTTATCTTTCAGAACTGCTGTCTACCTGTCCTACTTCAGCATCCACCTTATTGCCTCGTCTTCCCTGGCTTCAGACTTTGTGACAGTGGCGTATCTGAATCAAAACAACCAAATTAGTTTTCGGAGGTTATGTATACGTTCCTTATATTTAAAATAAGGTTAAAACAACAAAGAACTTAGTAATAGAACGTACATTACAAGAAAAAACATTGTTTATTCCAAGGTATTCATTAATTGAAATGAATTATCTTCGCTACAAATACTATGGTTGAAAGCATATGTCTACATTTTATATAATGAAATGGTTGTTATATGTGCAAAAGCTACAGTGGCTGAAATATGATGTAAATGATTCTCTCAAATGTAGTACTTAAGAAAAATATTCGAAAAATGCTAAAAGTTATTCATATTTCAGTATTCAGTCCATCAAATATTTCATAAATTTTTTTTCGATGAAAAACATAGTTCCTAAAATATTAATGGTACGCAATATAAGAGAAAGAAAACGAGTAGTAGGGCCAAGACAAAGAAGGAAAAAGGAAGTAGAAAATGAGAGAATTAATTATCAATTAGTCGTACTAAGGAAGATTTTGTCAATGTGGAGAAGAAGAACACATAATTCTCTATTGTAGTAACTCAAAACATCGGGGTAAATATTTCTTGGTAAAATTGACTGGAGTTATGAAATTTATCAATTTTTCGATACAGCCTTCTTATTGTCTCTTGTTAAATTGGAGCTACTCGATGTGATAACTAATAAATATTTAATAATGTTGGCGTTTACTTGATGTAAATCCATTATAATTGAATATAAACTTAAATTCAAACACTTGAACTTATGATTTACACTTTAGTGACTACATAGCATAAGCGTTTCGTCGTTACAACCGACTTTTTCAGATGCTTACAGAATAATTCTTCATTATTCTGTAAGCATCTGAAGAAGTCGTTTGTAACGACGAAACGCGTCATGATATGTAGTCAATAAATTGTAAATCATAAGTTCAAGTGTTTGAATTTAACTTCATATTCAATAATTACTAATATTTGAACATATTGAATATGTAAGTTTGAAATTGATGATGTTTTTATAAGAAGAATAAATGTAATGACGAGTCCCTTGGTGTTTACTCTCCCCGATTTTTTGAAAAATATCTGATATTAATTTAAATTGGATCAAATTGAACAGGATACCAAGAAAATACGTAGAAATAAAATAAAAAATATAAATATATAAAATACACCATCAATCTTTTCGAAGAGTGATTTTTTGAACATAATGATTAATAAAATACAGGTTGTTTCATTTGAAATACCCCCGTAAAATAAAATGAAAATCTGTAGCATCATATTCAGAGTTTTCCAGGTTTGATACTCGTTACAGAGGCTCTGCAACATTTCAATTTTCAAAAATTCAGAAATTCGTGCTCAACATTTCTTATAAAATAAATATTGTTAACTCAAGTTTGGATAACTTAAGTGAAAGTTACGTGATAAGAATATATTATTCATTATTTATAACTCTTTCTCAATTTGACAGTAACTAACCAGTTTCCCTTTAACCCTGGTTTCAGACTGTCATGAGGATTGTTATGTGTGTAAATAATCCATCAGATTAACAATAGTTTTACACCACAAACACATACATATGTACTAACATCCTTACCTAAACAGGTATTTCGAACTCAGATCATTTAATTCAGCAACTATTAATCAAGCGATCTTGATAGAACATTGTTAGAGTGCTTTGCTGGATTCCACAAACATTGTTTAATAATATATAATAATATATATTATTATATAAATCAATATATATGTATCAATATATCCATAAATCAATATATAAATCTCAATAAAATTTATTGAGAAATATTCTTTACAATACAAAATTACATTCATTCAATTGATACAATAATTACAACTAAAAAGAATAAAAGGACTGATTCAGATTTGAGCAGCATTTTCCATTCAGCCCTCGAACAAAAAAATTGGTTCAAATAAAAATATACGTTCAATTTATATTCACAATAATATACAACTATATTCAAAAAGAAAAGAAAAGAAATAACTTTTTTCTTTACTTTCAGAGAACAATTTGACATGGTGAGGGATATTCTTGGTAAAAAAATAAACAAACATATGATACAAAAAATTGATTCGTACATTATTGCCACATTTGCATCATCAAAATACTCTGCCACACTATAGTATGCCTTTGTTAACATCAATGACTTATCTTTGTTAAACAAATGAGCGTTCAATAATTTCAAATTTGACGGTAAATGGTTGAAGATTTTAATACCTACTCTGATAATAGAGAGAGAGAGAGAGAGAGAGAGAGTGTTCAAATTTAGCTGTTTTAAGCGTAGGAATAATTGGCACATCACTATTCCTTGTTGAATACAACGATTATTCAACATGATTACTATTCAATTTAATAAACCTATCTTCATTTTATTCAACATATAGTAAACATCTATAAATATATAAACAAGGTAGGGTGGTATGTAATTATTAATGAAGATATGTTTACAAGATGTTCGTTGATGAATATTGAATTTTAATCGAAGTATTCGATTCTGTGTAATAAACACCCTATTTACCTATTACTGTAGAGCAACCCCACAGCAGAATATTATAATTTAGATGACTATATACAAGACTGTAATGCACATTCATAACACAGTTTCTAGGTACAATATTCTTAATTCTAGAGATTGCAAAAAACGAGTTACTCAATTTTTTACATAAAGCATCAATGTGTGTTGTCCATCTCAAATTTCTCTCTACATATATTCCAAGAAATTTAGTTGATTGGGATGATGATATAGTGTTGTCTCCATATTTAATTTTCAAGCTAGTGATTTCAGTGCCATTCAGACAAAAATGAACACATACACTTTTGTCAACGTTCACCATGAGATTGTTCATTCGACACCAATTTACAAATTCTCTCACAATGCAGTACAATACCTCTACATATTTCGGGCTGCCAACTCATTGTCAGGAGTTCTTTCAACATGGAAAAAAGTTTTGTATTTTCTTCCATAATTCCTATAAATTTGAATAAAAATATTTTAGGCGGGAAATTGTATTTTTACACCTGGTAGATGAGATAAATCCACGCCACTGATAATACCAGAAACCAAATTTACGAGCAGGCGTTTTGTGGTCGTATTTCAACATAATTTTAATAACTAAGGAACCAAGTCCGTTGATGAGCAATACGTAATATATCAGGTTTTTAATGGTTTTATAATATATATCTATTTGGCCCCTTTTTACTTAAACGGCTATTAAATATAACTTGTTTGACTTTATTAGAAAATAACTTTTCTCTTTCACAAACTTGGTTTAATTATGATTCATATTTCGGAGGTTAATAAAATTATAGGTAAGAAAAATTGATATGGTATTTTACCATATTTCCCATGAGAGTAATTATAGGTAATTATTTCATTTTCATAAAACATGAAAATAATTATTTATGTAATTAATATTTTAGAAGAAATCCTTAGTCTAATTGAATTGCGAGAGTTATAAGCTGGGTAAAACAAATTTCTTATATACCACAGATTTCTATGACTACAGTATGGTGGCACTATTACTATTGACAGTATGACTATTGTCACCGGCTATTCTCAGTGACATACCACATATTGCTATTGACATACCCAAAACAACCAAATAAAATTTTGTGAATAATTTAATCGAGAAAAACCTTGTGAATGTTAACATTGAATGTTGTTTTTTGTTATTTATTTGTTTGAAGATTAATATTTAGATTATGCGTAATTACAAATTTGTATCAAATAATAAAAATTTAAATGACTGAGATTGAATTCTCGCTTAACTCTTGGTGAAACATAATTAAAATATTAAATTAAATTAAACTCTTGGTGAAACATAATTAAATATTAAATAAAACTCTCGGCTTAATGTTTCATGATTATATTTAACAACATGAATTTGTCAACATGTTTCGAGGGTGAGCTCATTTTCATGACTGATGAATCTTGAGAATGACGAATCTTGAAAATGAGCTTACGCTCGAAACATGTTGACAAATTCATGTTGTTAAATATTATCTTGAAACATTAAACCAAGAGTTTAATTTAATTTAATAATGAAAATCTTTGTTATTTAGAGAAAATAGCAGAAGTTCAACTTTGAACTTTCAATTTCGAAAATTAAGAAACTTCGAAACAATTGTCGATTGCCTATATCAAGAGAAAGAAGTAGAAAAAAATTGAATGATAAGTAGTTGAAAGTTTTCAATCTCTATTCGAATGATTGGTGAAATGAATTAAAAAGTGAATTTAAAAGTGATGAAACAAAAAATATATACATGCTTATATTTATTGAAATCTATAAAAACATACCGAAAGAAAACGGTTTGCCATTTCATTTTGAACTTGATGTTTTACTTTTTTTTTACTCTTTATGTTTGTGAACATATGAATGTTATGATCTAAGGATTCTGAACTTGACCTAACTTCATTACTACTGTAATGAATAAGCACTGCCTTTTCTGAATAGATGGGTATATGGAAGCACAATTTTTACACATCATTATAGGGTTGTAATTTATGAAGGTGATTATCTGACAACTTTATAATTAGAATAACTTCAAATACCTGCAATATCGACGAGGTGTATGTTGATTACATAATGATGCTTTTACAAAATAAAATCGTTTACTGACTGGTTATAAATAATAAAAGGCACCACACCATAAACACTATCTTTCAGATTCTTCTTTTCCAATTTCGAACCATCATACATATTTTATGAGGCATAAAATAAATACCCAAAAGGGGTAATTTCAATTCAAGAAAAACACCCAGTAAATAAACTCTAAACACCCTATTCAACACTGACATTTCGAAAATCCCATTACATATTAACAAGCCTTCATTTATATTATATTAACATCCGAGATGTCAGAAAAAACATATAGTTAGTTGGCCGAGGACCAAGATAATAAACTATACGTGCATCTCACTCTTTTCTACCTTAGTAATATATCTGCTACCTTTCTTCCTGTCAATTTACATCTTCAAACAGTATACGCCTTCAGAATTACCATAATAATTCAAAGTTGATCTCAGGATGTGGCTTCTCCGTGAGTCTTGGAAGGGTATCATCACAGCCTTAACCACATGACCGAAGCATTAAACAAATACAATTTTGAAAAACGACCAGCTCGATGCTAACGAAAAATCAGAGTGTGTTTTTGATGAGGCATATTATCACCTGGGCGCCATTTTATTATGCATTTGTTTCAGAAATAATTATTAGGGTCGTAAAGTTGTCTTTGAATTAACCATATATTCGTGTTTTAAGTGTCTCTCAGACCTTACTAATAACAAGGCACGATGGGGGACGCGGGTTTTGTAATACTGTTTAATTAACTCGCTTCTTTATTTCCCAAATAGGATTGCCGTTGTTCAACTTTAATAAGCTGGACGATAGCGATGGTATTTGATTGTTTGGCACATCGTGTTCAGATCATCACTTCGAATTGAATCATTAAATTTTAATTTCCATAATTTTGACAGTCGTTTAACTATATATTTATGTTATATGAATGTTTTCTGAACAAATGGATGAACATATAGCTATAGATTACACTTTAGAGAATGAATGTTTGGTGCATTCCGAAGAAAATGCATTCGTTGAAAGTCCTCTTAGATTGAGAATCATCAATGGCATGTATCGAATCGATTGAGTTTCGATGCTCTTCCTAAACACACCGAAGTTTTATCTACTCAAAAGGAAACAACTGAGGTTTGGTGCTTACGTACCTCCCCCTAAAGGAAAAACATGATCAACTCTTCCAAGGGTGAAAAAAGCCACTTGGTGATACATGTTTGGGGTTTTAGTGCGTAATTCCATACATAGGCGGCCTGAAGATTTTATCTGAAGGATTTCAGTTTTCCGATTGAAATTTCAGAATAGACAAACTTCAAAATCACGCATTATAACGGGTGTTTTTTTTAGAGGTATAGAACTTTAAGTTGGCATTACTGTTGAATATGGCAACCCATTTAACAGCTGAGAAGCGATTTATTCTCAATTTGGTTTGGCAATTCATCATGAATAGACTCACGCCTGAACAACGCTTGCAAATAGTGCAATTAATAATCGAAACAAGATTGCCATTATTCCTGATTTTCATAAGCGAATTTTGTTTAGCGATGAAGCGCACTTCTGGTTGAATGGCTACGTCAACAAAAAAATTGCCTCATTTGGAGTGAAGATAATCCTCAAGTGTATGTCAAAACACCGTTACATCCAGGAAAACTGACTGTTTGGTGCGCTTTATGGGCTGGTGGAATCATTGGTCCGTACTTCTTCAAAAACGATGATGGCCAGAACGTTACAGTTAATGGTGATCGGTATAGAGCGATGATTACTAACTTTTTCATTCCTGAATTGAACAACCATGATGTCCAGGAGCTGTGGTTTCAACAAGACGGCGCAAAATGTCACACAGCTCGTGCCACAATCGATTTATTGAAAGACACGTTTGGTGACCGCCTAATTTCACGATTTGGACCTGTGAATTGGCCTCCAAGATCTTGTGATTTAACACCGCTAGCCTACTTTATGTGGGGCTACGTAAAGTCATTGGTCTATGCGGATAAGCCACAAACGCTTGACCATTTGGAAGACAATATTTGCCGTGTTATTGCCGATATACGCCCAAATGTTGGAAAAAGTCATCGAAAATTGGATGTCCAGATCGGACTACATCCGAGACAGCTGTGGTGGTCATATGCCAGAAATCATATTTAAAATGTAATGCCATAAGGTTATCTTTCGAATAAAAAAAGTTTCTTGTCAATCGAATGATCCATCGTTGTTGTATTGCAATTTATATTGACATTTATACATGTATAATAACAATAATAAGTTTTGCATTCTCAACAGATATAATACCCAATTACAGCAAATAATAACATAATGTTAGAAAATGACTAAATAACTAAATAAATAAAACAAAAAGAAAAAAACAGAGAGCTCAGTCTAATCTAAAAGAAACTAAAAAAGTAACTAACGAGTGAATAATGAATTTAAATAAACTATTACAAAGAACTGAATTTCAATAAATTCATTTTAGTCAATCTCCCTTGTTCACATAACTCCTAATAATAATTTTTATGAACTTAAAGTGAATGCTCATTTATTAGCAACTATATTCAATGTAGACTCTATAAATCAAACGGGGATTGTATAAGCGGGTTGGTCCTTCGGTAGTACGAGAATTTTGCGCAGAAACACAAAAGTTCAAAGCGGACAAGAGAGGAGGACAATCAATATTGTTGTGTAGTAATTTGTACAAAAATTTTTGTGATAAAGTTTGTGAACTAAATCGACTCAATAATTCGACATAATGGCTCCTCTCTGTGGATAAACTTTATCCTCCCTCCAAACTAAGAATATCAAGAACTTTCACTGAATGGCTTCAAGATGGCGTTGATGGCAACTGTGAATAGGATACCAGATCATGCTGCCATTCTCCAACTTGCAACGGATTAGGGCACTAAATAGTCCTATAAATATCTCACATATATATCATATATCCTATAAATACATCAATAGATATATTGTACCATCTATCGATAAATCTCAAATCGTTAGCTATCACATATCTGCATGTGTTTGACAATTTCCCACTTTTAATTATGTAGCTGCCCTAAAGATGAGGCAATTAAGATCCTCGAAAGGCTGAGTATAAAAAAGACCACCTTATTTCACTCTAGACTGCTATCCAAACTATATTTTATACGAATAAGTTGATTTTACATCAGTCAGAATAAATTATATTCCTCAAACCACATTATTTTCAACATTGTCAAAATATACTCTTCATATGTCTTAATCAATCTATTTATTGCTGCTCATAACTTCCTGCAAATAGTCTTCTTGGAACATTGGGACCAACTTTCAACACAGCATAAGCAACGATACAAAATGCATCAGGGTTTGATAAAGTTTTCATTAAAACACAGATATCAAAGTAGCTATTTTTGGACACATATCATATGCCTAACAAATGTCACTAAAGCATACCATCGTCTTTGACTAGCTTCAGTGTTAAATCTCTCCTTTGTTGTCTAAATTGATAATTTTAACTTTCCTAAAAAAATATATCAATGTTGTCTTGATCTTTGTTATATTGAATTGGTTTTACACAGAGCATTACAATTGTCTCATTGATTCCTATATTAACTTCAAAATAATGTTTTATTAAGTAATTATTTTAAAATAATAAAAACTAATTTATCTTATAAGCTTTTTATAACTCAAATTATTCTCAAAGTCAAAATGTGGTTTTGTTGCCGATAGTAAAAAGCAATTTTCACTCCAGATCTTATAGTTACATCGTGATGGATGCTGCATTCTTAGCGAGAATATTGTCTATCTGCATTTTCTCTTAGAATTATGGCACTTAACTTTCATTAAATGCTATCGTTCTTCATCAAGAACAGTAATTTACTATTGGGAAATTTTTGAATAAATAGTTTAAAATTAAGTGGAGAGAGCGCGAGTAAGATGCGATAACAACAACGTTGATGATGGTTGTAAATAACAAATTATTTTATTTCGACTGTACACCTCTGTTTGATTTAACTCTACCAAAGATACGCTGAAAATATATAATTAAAGGCGATAAATCTTCGCCGTGAGAAAAACAAATAAAACGCGTGACCATCGAGTTCTCTTTTAAATGAGAACGTTATTATGAAATGACGCTCATCAGTTTCTTTATTATACCCACAATGAAACAATACCACAAGCAAATTATGGTACTGTGTATGCACTTTTCCATGAAAAATCAAACGAGATGAAATAATTCAATTCTGATTAATTTTCTTACTTTTTCTATCTTTATAATAGTGTCAGTTCCCAAGTGGGAATGATATCTTGAAATAAACAATTGAATATAACTATTTGATTCACTTTATTTTTCTTTCATTCAGAATTTCAAAATCCGGCTTCAAGGGTCTATAAATATAGAGAGCGGCAATTTTATTTGGAAAAAATTCAAGAAAATGTCAAAACATTGATGGAATAGGTACCTAATAATAGTTATGGAAGACATACAGCTGAAATATTGTTCAGAGTTCTGCTACTTTTTCGATAGCACAAGAAGTCAACCGTTTGTTCAATTTTAACGAGTGTTTTTTTTAGAGTTATAGAATTTTAATTTGGCATTACTGTTGAAGATGGCCACCGATTTAATAGCTGAGAAAAGATTTATTCTCAGTTTGGTTTGGCAATTAATCATGAATAGACTCACGCCTGAACAACGCTTACAAATAGTGCAATACTTATCGGGCACTACGTCCATTTTAACGATTTGAGCGATGAAGCGCACTTCTGGTTGAATGTCTACGTCAAAAAACAAAGCTGCCGCATTTGGAGTGAAGATAATCCTCAAGTGTATGTTTAAACACCGTTATATCCAGAAAAACTGACTGTTTGGTGCGCTTTATGGGCTGGTGGAATCATTGGTCCGTACTTTTTCAAACACGATGATGGTCTGAACGTTACAGTCAGTGGTGATCGGTATAGAACCATGAATACTAACTTTTTCATTCCTGAATTGAACAACCATGATGTCCAGGAGCTGTGGTTTCATCAAGACGCCACAACATGTCACACAGCTCGTGCCACAATCCATTTATTGAAAGACAAGTTTGGTGACCGCTTAATTTCACGTTTTGGACCTGTGAATTGGCCTCCAAGATCTTGTGATTTAACACCGCTAGCCTACTTTCTGTGGGGCTATGTAAAGTCATTGGTCTATGCGGATAAGCCAAAAACGCTTGACCATTCGAAAGACAATATTCGCCGTGTTATTGCCGATATACGGATGTTGGAAAAAGTCATCGAAAATTGAACGTATAGATTGGACTACATCCGAGCCAGTCGTGGCGGTCATATGACAGAAGTCATATTGAAACTTTAATGCCACAAGAATGATGTCTTTCGAATAAAAAAAATTCTTGTCAGTCGAATGATCCATCGTTGTTTTATTTCAAATCAAAGTTCTACACCTCTGAAAAAAAAAACACCCTTTAGAACACCTTGTGATTATTCTTTCAAATACCATTTTCACCGAAGAATTGAACATTTTACTTCAGAAAATAATTAATTTTTGAAGTTCAATTACCCATTAAATTGATTCAAAAATCAATTTTCTTCAAATAAACTCTCTCAATTTTTCCAAATTTATCTCATCGAGTATTTTTAACTATATATCTGGATGAATTACACACTGTATAATAATTAATTATATATACGAGTATGCTATTATAAAATCCCTCTCACCAAATTCAAAAACCGAAAAGAATAACTATGTATATTATAATTATCGTATAATAAATTCAGTTTCACCTTCCACTTTTCGGATTTGGTCAGTTTTTATTATAAATGCGCCTCGCAGCTTGTCTGTGACGGCAATCTTAAATACGACTCGGAGATTCTATCTGGATGTCGTGTTTGTCACTGCTTACAGATTATAACATGTAACAACTTATTCATACCGAAAGGTTGTTGTGCATCCATCGTTGTTCATAAAATGCTTCTTGTATGCACACGTGTTTTTTACGCCTTGCAATTAACTTATTAACATTGTTCATCACAGATTAATCTTCAGGGAAAGTTTGCTATAATATACTTATATTATTCAATGTTTAATTGAAAAATATATAAATCGATGCTATCATTTGAAATATTACGCTAGATTGTGCAAAATTAAGTGAAATATACGACTTATGTTTCGGTATACTTAATCATCATCAAGACATTTATACCATCCTAACTGCCGAAAATGAGTTTCATGAAAAAACAAATACCATTCAGTTTTCATTAGTGTAATGAAATAAATTGAGGTATCATTATAACAATATGTTGTTATTTAGTTATGTCAATTTCATTAAATTTTTTCACTATTTGAGTTTATCATGACATTAAATGGATTCTTTATACGCAATGGCAAATACTTCATTAATTCGTCAACATTTATGAGACTATTTAATGCCCTAATCCGTGGCAAGTTGGAGTATGGCAGCATGATCTGGCATACTATTTACAACGAGTGTTTTTAGTTGGAAGTTGGCATTACTGTTGAAGATGGCGACCGATTTAACAGCTGAGAAGTGATTTATTTTCAGTTTGGTTTGGGAATTCATCAGGAATAGACTCAGGCCTGAACAACTCTTGCAAATAGTGCAATTTTATTTCGAAAATAATTTCCGATTTTCATATGCGAATTTTGTTTAGCAATGAAGCGCACTTCTGGTTGAATGACCACGTCAACAAACAAAACTGCCGCATTTGGAGTGAAGATAATCCTCAAGTGTATGTACATCCAAAAAACTGACTGTTTGGTGCGCTTTATGGCTGGTGGAATCATTGTTCCGTATTTCTTCAAAGACGATGATGGCCAGAACGTTACAATGTCAATGGTGATCGGTATAGAGCTATGGTTACTAACTTTTTAATTCCTGAATTGAACAACCATGATGTCCAGGAGCTGTGGTTTCAACAAGACGGCGCAACATGTCACACAGCTCGTGCCACAATCGATTTATTGAAAGACACGTTTGGTAACCGCCTAATTTCACGTTTTGGACCTGTGAACACCGCTAGACTACTTTCTGTGGGGATATGTCAAGTCATTGGTCTATGCGGATAAGCCACAAAAGCTTGACCATTTGGATGACAATACTCGCCGTGTTCTTGCCGATATACGGCCACAAATGTTGGAAAAAGCATTGAAATTGGACGTCCAGATTGGACTACATCCGAGCCAGCCGTGGCTGTCATATGCCAGAAATCATATCATAAAATGTAATGTCACAAGATTATCTTTCGAATAAAAAAAAATTCTTGTGAATCGAATGATCCATCGTTGTTTTATTGCAATTTGAATTTCTCTACCTCTAAAAAAACACACTTTACTTGCCATCAACGACATCTTGAGGCCATTCAGGGAAGGATCTTGAAATTTTTAGTTTGGAAGGAAGATGAAGTTTATCCACAGAGAATGGTTAATCATGACGAATTACACTGGAGAACAGCAATTTTGTTGTATTAGATCTGTGACTTGTTTTTGACTAAATTCTGGTCTCTGAATTCAAAAATGTTATCAATTTTTTCCATCGCGTCAAGTTTTTGAGCTACAGGATACCCTCTTTAACCTAAACGTCATACAAAATAGGCATACAGAGGAAAATAAAGTGGGTACTAACCAGACATATCAGAATATTTTATTCATCCAAAGGTTATTATAATATAAAAGTTAAATTGTGTTTACACAAAAAATGAAAAAGATATTAGGGTAAAACTTTTGGCTTATAACTTTTAATAGAATGTTCAATCTGGGGACATTCTCGCTTGTCGCATCTACTTTGATACCTTACTTCCATGACCTTCAAATATTGGTAGAATCGATCACCCTGTTCATCACTAACAGCGCCAAGATTTTCTGAAAAGTTAGCAAGATGGCTATGTATCTAAGAAATGCAGTTTGATAATCATCTTGTTGAACGATTTCGATGTAATTCTGGGCTCGTGTGTTTCCAAGTATTATTTTCAAATTCGGTCATTGTTTCAATGAGTTTATCTTTAATAAGTTGCCAAATCTGTGGCCCATCAAACACACCAGTCTTTATATTCTCATATGACAAGCTATGAAATGGCGAAATGATATACTTAAAATAGTCCCCTTTAGTTGGCAAAACTTCAACGAATTGCTTCATGAGACCTGTTTTTATATGCAAAGGTGGAAATATAATGTTTTTTCTGTTGAGGAGTGGCTGATTTGAATGTTTGGATCACCAGGTTTCAGGTCAAGTCTTGGCGGCCACTTTGACTGCACCCAATACTTTTCACGAGCTCTGATGTCCCACATACATAAAGAACGGGGATACTTGGTATATCTGCTTTGCTATCCAAGAAGAAAACAAACCATTTTAAGGTCAACACAGATTATTCATTGGTGTAAGTTATATTGCAACAAGTCAATGATCTTATTGATGTCCTCGTATTCTTCATGCAATGAAATTGAATGACCTGGGACTGAAGCATATAAATTTCGATTGTGGAGTAGAACACACTTCAAGCTACGTTTGAGCTATCTATAAACAATCGCCATTCAGTTGTATGCAGACAATAGTCTGAAATTCCGAATTATCTCATTAAACCAGCTAAGTTATGGCCAATACAAAAATCTATCAGCACTCCGAAAGAACTGCAGAAATGCACTTTCTCTCGATCGAAAGTAGGTGACTTTAGCTCCTTCTAACAATTTTTTTCGTGCAGTTTTGATGCTAAAAGTTCTGGAGCTTTTTGGGATAGTCCCAAATCTCGTACCAAGTCAGAATTCAGTCCGTCAAGTACTCTTGTTTACTACAGTGTCTCATACGTAACTGACCAAATTAGTCTAGACAATACGAATCTCAACTTATCGCGCCGTCAGGACCCCCTCCAGTCGTCACTGGAACAAGTTCCGCTGACAGGGGTTCAGTAGGGCTTTCTGTAATTCGCGTTCAGTTCCGCGAAGCGAAATAGTATACGCAACAACAGTAGAAAAAAACATGACGTAATAAAAAAAACTGATTATAGTTTTGGAATCAGCATGTCAATTTGCCTTTAAAACAGCCTAAAAATCAAAGTGAACAGAAATTATGTAACAAATTGTTCCCCATTGTCATAAGTCGATTTACTTCAATACCATTGCAGGGCAGGAGAGAAACTTTTTCACTCAAATTTTTGTACAAAGTACTGCACAACAATATTGATTGTTGTGCAGTAGTCCTCCTCTCTTGCTCGCTTTTAAATTTTGTGTTCCTAGACAGAATTTTCGTACTAGCAAATTATTCCACCTAGAGTTTACAAGGACCAACTCGCTAATACAATCCCCATATTTGGTGTATGAAGTCTACATTCAATACAGTTGCTAATAAATGTGATATTCGACTATTTGACTTCATAGAAGTTATTATCATAAGTTATTTGAACAAGAGAAATTGACTAAAATGTATAGAACGAGATTAAGTTCTTTGCAATATTTCATTTAATTTTATTATTTAGTTATTTGTTACGTTTTTAGTTTTTTCAGATTAGATTGAGCTCTATGTTATATTTCTTTTCATTTTGTTCATTTAGTTATTATACAACATTATGTTATTATTTTCTGTAATTAGATATCATACTTTTTGAGAATAAAGGTCTTATTATTATTATTTTTATTATTAGATAGAGTTATTTCGTTATTTTATTCGTTTCGCGGAATTTTCTTCAATCATCATTCATCTTTTTATACAAATTACTATAAAAACAAGCTGCAATTATCAAATCCGGATCAATATCTATTCCAATTTACCTAGCAATTCCTGGTGCAAAATCAAATCCTCAAATCTGAAATCGTTCGTTCCGGACATCCTGTATAACATATACATAAATCAATAATTCAATTAACTCCAGAAAGTTATTTTATCTAATTCAATTAACATGCGGGTAATAAAAATTCTTGTTATGACAACTACTAATGACATATTAATTATATTTCTTATATTATATTGTCTGTAATAGGAAGATGCGGGTATTGTTAAACTCAAATATTATACTTTAGTACCCCAAAATTAATCTTATTTTTTCAAATTTACCATTTTCATTGCGTTACAAAGTTACAAAACTGATTTGTTTCCTTAATTTTAGCAGTACTATTGATTAGAAACCTACGACGTTAATGTGGCTGTTACAAACTCAATAAGTAATTAAGTTACTAATTCTAAATATATTCATTGAGCAGTTTGATAGTTCTCAAGAAGCAACGGTTATCTCGAATCTAATGATGAAGTCAACACGCTTTATATATTTCTTCTATCCACTACTAATTAAGACACAGATTACATCTTGAATAGTTAATGTTCAATATCGAACTAATCGATTGCATTGTTATGTAAATGAACGTTATCATTTGGTTCTTATGACAAAACCAAAACACTGCCGACTGTTCTCCATTTTAATTTTCAACGTTCTTTACGTATTTCAAATAATAATTCAATTAAACTAGTAGCCTCATGTATAATTAAATTCCACAAAAATTTTTGTCGCACTCGATATATGATTCAGACTTCTAACCAATTATCACAATTTCAATACAATACTATTTGAATTCAGTTAAATCACTTTAGTGAGCAGATCATTTGTTAACGGCATTGAAGTACTTTGAAAAATAATAGGACCTAAGTGGGACCCCTGTGGTACCTACCCCCGATGCAGCTGAAATTAGCTTCAATAAACAATTATTATTCACTGTGTTTTTCTTTACACGTTACCATGTTAGTATAATGCAAATCAATTCAATAGAATAGGTAGGAGTTGTATTCAATGACCATCCATGTGAATTAAAATTATTTTACAATATGAGCCTTATTTGCAATATCTGTCTGCTTTCATTTTACTTCTTCGATCCAACAAAATTTCTTGAAATGTGCCATCATTCTTTGCTACCTCTAACTGCTTTATGTCTTCTTTGCTAATCCTCAAGTGCTTTTTTTGGAAATTTCTTACAAATTTATCTTCAATTTGTCGAATATTGCCCAATTCCTCTACAGGTATATCCTTTAGTGGATTATTTTCTCTTGTAGTATGTGACCTGATGGTTACAATTTCATCTGATGTAGCTTTTTTTCTCCTAGCAATTATGGTACCATCATCAGCATTAACACCAAGAAAACACTCAACCCTGCAGTGGTAATTTACCTTCCTGGAATACTGGCTCCCACTGTTCCATTGCCAATACATCAGTAAAGATTTCCTCAGGAGAAGCAATGTCCTTCTCCTTGAGCATGTGGGGCCCACAACGTAAGCAAATCATTATCTAAGGCTCTAACGTAAGACCTATTCGATCCAAATACTATTGTCAATTAACCAGTAATTTCCTCTGTTTTAGTTGTTATCCAGCAATTTCCATGGCTTATAGAATCTTTGTCAAAAACTGCTCCCACGTTCAATTTCTTTTCCTTATGTTTCCGTTTCCTAGGTTTATCAACCTAGGAATTTTTCAATTTGAGTTTTTTCTCTTTCAACATTATTATATTCAGACATATTGATAAGTTATGATTTTTTATTTAACTCCTGTATGCTTTCTTATTATGATATTATAACGACAAATGACGACGGTATTATATGTGAATATATAGATTTTTATAGGTCACTTTACTTCAGAAAAAGTCGCATTGTTCGGAGATTGTGCTCGAACACGATCAATGAGAATATTTGATCAACAATAAGACGCGAAATATACAGCTTTTGTTGATGGCTTTGTTAATTCCTCTTTAATTTACTTCAGAAGATTTATCCAGACTACTTTCGAATGGATTTTGAATATGACATGTTTGACATAGTGAAGAATATATAGCAATTGTTGCAAATGGTATAAATAAATAATATAATGGTAATAAATGTATGAATAAACTTAGTATTTTTTGAAGAAATAAGAGGAAATTGCAGCAATTGTAGGTCCAAATTGCTCTACTTTAACAGGATTGCAAATTTTAGGCACAGGTTCATCAATTTTTGATGAACATTTCCTATGTTTTGGAAATACTCCATGTGTCAGTGATCTGTTAACTAAATCTAAAAATCGATTTCCAGAAATGTCAAACGAATCCTTCAGTATCTTGGCAGTTATTTCATCTTCGTAACTACCTGTATTTTCTTACGATATTTTTCAAATACGTCATATTAACCTTCTCAAAATAGGGCATTTACAACATTTTTGCTATAGATTGTATGAGATATTCGTGGTCATGTATCGGAATTATAGTGTCAATTATTTGCAGTACACTTTATACAAATCAAAGATTGAAACTTCGAGCAATATCTTTATCTTCATGTACTATTTCCTTATTAACCACGACATATGGTGTATTATTAGTATAATAATCACACAGGTATAAACTAGCCACACACTCTCAGGTAAAAATAAAATCTCGAGACTGTTCTGGCTGTCTCACCAATCTGCCTCGAGACTGGAAACAATCTCAAGAGGACAGCCCTTTAAGAATGATTTCAAGAATTATTCTCATATATACATCTACATTTATGTCTTTTGCATAGCGAAATAGATTCCCAGAGCGACCACATCTCAAAAATATGGAAGCAGAGGAAGAACAAGCAAATATGTGAAACACCTGCGTGAAAAACGTCAAATATAATTAATTTCTTCACCTTTATCCCGCACCTTAAACGGATTAAGCTTGGCCTTAGTTTATAATCAATTATATTCATTATCTATTTTTTGTAGTGGTAGTTATTGTATACTTCAACGCTATTTAGATTAAAACGTGATTGTATTCATTGGACTAGTTTATATTTACCTCAATTAAGATTTAGATAAGCAGCTCTCCTTAACTTATATTATCGATGCTATTAATCCAAGCTCTAACAATTTTATTTGATCGAAATGTTCTACACAAATTATGTTTTAGTGTTATGAACTATATCCAATTTACGACTGCGTGTAATCTTGTTACAATAATAGATTCTATATAGTTGTTGCTGCTTGAGAAATTTGATAATATCTATTTTATATTTTTATTTGAAATTTAAAATACTAACCAGGTACATAATAAATACAGAATATTAACGCCACACGATGTTCAATTGAAATAAGTTATAAATTTATTGGTCGTGATAAAGAGTTGTCATATTTGTTGATAAGGAAGTATGAAATTCGTTATTCGTATTAACAATGCTTTGAGATGTATTTTGAGTAGAACATACTATGAATTTATTGTAGCATTTTTTTTTCTTGAAAAACTATTTTGAAGAAAGAACATATATATGAATTCGCAATTCTTAGGACCTTTGTTTCATCTTTTTCGCCTCCCAAAAACGCTTCATCCTCTCTGAATGCTCTTTCTTCCGTTCACCATTTTATTGCGGGTTGGCGATTTCATTTTTGCTCAAACTTCATATGTTCGATCTTCGAGATATTTTATATTTATCTGTTGTTGATCTTTTTGGACCTCTTTTAGCCACTCTGTTCCGCTTTTACTCTTCCTACTTATATCGGGTACATTTCTGATTTCTTCCGTTATCGTTTGTGTCTCTTGATAAAGTCCATTCTGAGGTCTTTTCATCCAAATGTCGTTTCTATTGATTGGCCCGTATATCTTTCTGAGAATTTTCCGTTCTTGTTTTTTTATTTCTCTAATGGATTTATTTTTTGGCTTTCTTTCCATGTATTTTGTTTTATCATAAGAAATTTGAAACCCGTTTTTCTGAGCTATTTCATCTAGTTTTTCTGAAGTGAAAATGGCTTCAGTTCAGTTGTTTGTGATGATAGCAATATCGTCTGCAAAGGTGAAACATTTGACATTTATTATATATATATATATATATATATATATATATATATATATATATATATATATATATATATATATATATATATATATATATATATATATATATATATAAACAAAAGCAGAATTATGAATATAGCCCGTAATCAAAAGCAGCCGTTGATACGTGTTTCGGCTTATTGGCTTTCCTCAGAACCAAGTACAAGATTTAAGAACCTGGAGATGAAAATAAACGCAATAACAAAAGAACACCCCTGTGAAGGAAGTTACCAATGTTATGCTTCCACGTGAACTACCCGGGTTGGGGGATTTGGTTAAAACTTCGCCTTTCGACGACTATTATGCTCGGTTGAGAATTTCTGAAAAGAGCCAATAAGCTCGAAACAGGTGTCAACCGCTGCTACCAACTGCAAGATATACCGATAATTCTACTTTTCGATAGAGTCACTTTCAAGGTGAAAAATGAAAAAATATTACGTCTGGGAACTTTTTAAAGTAAAATACATTAAATTATTCTGAAAAATCCCATAAGTGGTATTATTGATACCCTCAGATAAAATCACTGTTCCTCGATATTCGAACTATCTCCAGGTAAATCTACCACTACCTATGAATCCTCATGGTAGCATCTTCATCTTCTACCTCGGCTAAGAAATCACCAAACTATTTCATTATCTGGAAGTTCATAATTTACATAACAATACCGATGTTAGTCCGCAGTTTGTATATGACTAGTTAAATGGCCATAATTCAGTTAAGTAATGGACACGTTTCCTGTAAAGCGTCCTCAAGACCACAGAAAGAAGTCTGTGACAACTCTATTCCACATCTCATATCGTCCGTAAATATCTCGCGTAATATTTTACCAGCCATATTGTGCTCAGTGCCTTTATCTCGGCTATTTATCTTTACACCTACGACTGTGCAAGCGGCACCCGGACCCTGGAAATTAATTTTCAAAATCCGTTCCTTCCATTCGTACGTCATTGTACGAACCCATTCATATTTCTCTCATAATATTCATATAAATATCTTATTATAGTCACACTATTCCGGTTGATTATGATGTATATTATGATATATTCCTCTTCTTTGGGGCGATCGCTACCACCATTGAATCTCTGCGAGAGATTATCCTCTACAAAGTAGATTGTCTGCTGTGATTTCTACTGGATGAAATTATTATTTAAGCTATGGAATAATAGCTGAACTCGTTGTTCAATTTATATATAATTTAGGCGTGTTGAATTCATAAAACCGAGCATATAAAATTTTCAATATGTAACATCTTTCGTATTGCTGGCCTGCAATCGAGCCATTTCGAGAAAAGGGACGGAAGTGTGAAACAGAAACTCGAGGAAGCCCGCGCTATTTGATTTGACAAATGGGAGCGCAGGGGTAGAATGTATAGTCAAATTAATGTCTTTGATTAGAATTTGGATTATATTTATTGTTAATCAACTAAAAGCAATTTTTATTACAAAATACTCCTTTTAAATAACCATCTGTCTATAAATAAATAAAAATAAACCAGAATGTATATTAAATTAGATAAAACTTTTCATTTTGTGTTCTTTACTGTCAGAACAAGGTTTGTATGGAAGAAAATTTGTGAAACTTGAACAGAAAATCTTTGAGAATCTCTAAATTTGTAGAGTGATTGTGTGAAATTTCAATATATTGACAAAACATTGAGAGATTGAGGTCAGTTTTGCAAGTAGCGGTTGATATCTTCAAGAATATCGACAGTATGGATAGATTGATATTATTTCACATTCAATTAACTTTTTAGCAATAGCAAAACGGCATGTTCATCAGAAAATTCATTTATTTGAAGGTTCACAAGGTTTGGTGGTTTAGAACGTCGTGTTATTTATTTTAATGGATTAGAAAATTCCACCAATAATGCATCTTAATTTTGTTAGAGCAACTATGACGCTAAATGGTGACGAAAAATCTATTGCAATTGAGTTTTCAAAAAGAAAGATATTTAGATTTTCAACGAAATTACGGACTTCAAGATTTCTCATGTATTTATTGAGGAGATATAAAGTACCTGCCAGGAAATTTCGATTCCTTTCAGTCCTTTCGGTCCTTTGATGATCTTGGGATATTTGAGGATGGGAGTAAAAACTACACCGGATAACTGTTTTCATATAAAAACTGCAACATGTTCCTCAATAATCGATAGTTCCTATTACCAAAGCGAGATGGCAGAGGTTACTACTGCTATGTGAGCATTGTGTTTGTGAGAAATTTGCTACTCTTTTTTCTGTTTATATTCAGTGAAAGAGGTTTCCAGATGTTTTCCAACAATTCAAATTCCACCAATAAATATTCGAGTAATTTTTCAATTAATAAATGAATTTTCCTCGATTTAATTCCAGCAATTTTACAGAAATTCTGCAATAAAAAAAAGAATTTTTCTCGATTTTGTATCGAATTGTTGAGGTTTTTTTATATAAATATTACATTTCTTTTTTTCTCTAATTTACCTTAAAACTTTTTTCAATGGAAATGCCATTAGGCATAGTTAATGACCGATGTTTTATTGTCTTCATAACAACCACAAAAACAAATATCATACATATATATATAAAAATATATGTATATATATATATATATATATATATATATATATATATATATATATATATATATATATATATATATATATATATATATATATATATATATATTTTCCATATTTTTTATATATATTATTTTTTGTATAAATACAACAACTTTTTAAAACTGTTGGTAATATGTTATTAGACCAAAACATATAACAAAAATTTCAGGCTATTCATATATTTACAATATAAAAAATAAATTTTAAATTTTTGTTACGTATTTTGTGTGTTGATATTCGCTTTTTGTAAAACAAAACAACAAAATTTGTATATACATGAATTGAAAGCCGTACCCTCATTCTCCCCACATTTTATTGATATTTTGATACAAGCCGATATCGTTTGATAAACACGCATCTGATTCAAGTACAAGTTCTCTTGTCTTTGTGGCGTTGGCTTCATGTAGTGTCTGCTATAATATTTTGTAGAGCCCCCCCGCTGGTGTCTGTGAAGTGATAATATAGTTTTTACAGCATCCTCAGACGTCTAGGGAGTGGCGATCCCAGTTGTGCACCATTAAAATATTTAATTTCGATATAATCGAGATTTTACATCAATAAAAAACGCATAAATTGTGTTGATATATGTAGGTATGTTTGTTGGAGCTAACTTGGAAGTTTTTATGAATATTATTAACATACTCAAAGCGTTAAGTTACATTTATTATAATCTGTTTCTCGAGCAGGTAGATTTCTTACGCTGAACGATCTGATTTGATGTCTATTATATTCAATATTGTGGTTAACACTTTTGCTATTATCATTACCATATATCTTATTCACGGAATTAATAACATATTAATCTAGTATTGATTTGTGGTTACATTCAATAAATTATAAGCAATAAATACCAAACACGTAGTTGATGAACTTCATTTTTTGGTTATCCACTTTAAATAATATACACAAATATTAATATAATGATACATTATTTAAGTTACAAATAAATTTCCACCTTTCTCAAAATATTGAAGAACTGATATACTGGCGCAAAAATGGTTACGTAACTGCCTGCGTAATTTAAAATATGTAATATGAAATTACTAATTATTTTTCGTACAAGTATAAATTATATATTTTGATTTCATTAATGAACTTTTTTATGTTTATTGGGTCTCTCTTTATGTCAGACGAATGTTCGTTGTAATTGAAACTGATAACTTCATAGAATAAAATTTTGTATTCTCGTTTTTTCAATCAGTGTTTTTCCATACAATAACATTCAACAAAGGCAAACTACGAGGTAGAAACTGGTGTCTTTATTGGTATGTCCCTTGGAGGAATGTAGTGGCTTATTTATTTTAACAGATAGTCTTTACAGTGTTGCCGATAAGAGGAATCAAAAGAGTACGCAAAGTGGAATCATAGCGAAGGATATACTTCCAAGCGTTTATTTATTTTGCTCCTTGCGGAATAGTGCGAACTACAAATGTATATTGTGTAACATCCAGTGAACGATTTTGAGTGCTTTAGCTCTCTCATATTGTTTCTTTGAACTTGAAGCAGAATTAAACCAAATTGAATATGGTTGATTCAAAGGACGCTAAAAATCATTAAGATACATTGCGGCATATCGATGAAATCGGCCAAAACAAATAAGCATAATTGACCAAAATGATATGTGCTAACCACAATGTACGTAATCAAAATAGTGTTTAGTGCGGATATAAAGGGTGCTTTTTTTAGAGGTATAGAACTTTAAGTTGGCATTACTGTTGAAGATGGCAACCGATTTAACAGCTGAAAAGTGATTTATTCTCAGTTTGGTTTGGCAATTCATCGTGAATAGACTCATGCCTGAACAACGCTTGCAAATAGTGCAATTTCATTTCGAAAATAATGGTTCTCTGCGGAATACGTATCGCACACTACATCCGTTTTATTTTTGTTTGTAGCCATTCAACCAGAAGCGCACTTCTGGTTGAATGGCTACGTCAACAAACAAAACTGCCGCATTTGGAGTGAAGATAATCCTCAAGTGTAACTCAAAACACCGTTACATCCAGAAAAAGTGTATGTTTGGTGCGCTTTATGGGCTGGTGGAATCATTGGTCCTTACTTCTTCAAAACCGATGATGGCCAGAACGTTACAGTCAATGGTCATCGGTAAAGAGCCATGATTACTAACTTTTTCATTTCTGAATTGAACACCCTTGTTGTCCAGGAGCTGTGGTTTCAACAAGACGGCGTAACATGTCACACAGCTCGTGCCACAATCGATTTATTGAAAGACACGTTTGGTGAACGCCTAATTTCACGTTTTGGACCTGTGAATTGGCCTCCAAGATCTTGTGATTTAACACCGCTAGAGTACTATTGCATTGCCGATATACGACCACAAATGTTGGAATAAGTCATAGAAAATTGGACGTCCAGATTGGACTACACCCGAGCCAGCCGTGGCGGTCATATGCCAGAAATCATATTTAAAATGTAACGCCAAAAGATTATCTTTCGTATAAAAAAAAATTCTTGTCAATCGAATGATCCATCGTTGTTTTATTGCAATTTAAATTTCTATACCTCTAAAAAAAACTCCCAAGAAACTAAAAAAAAATTGTGTTTTTTGTTTTAAATAGCAATTCAATTTGTGTTTAGTCCTCTGACTTTTTTTTGTTCTTGTCCATTATCATGTACTGTTATAAAGAAGTAAATTGAATGGAAAATTCTTGGACTAAAAGAACGTCCTTCTATTTATTTCTATGAGCTTTATGTTAACGAAAAATTTACATGAATTTATTCATTGCAGTAACAAACGGTTTTCCTGCCGGTTTGAAACATTCTGGTTAGTTAATTTACGTTTTTACTTGAATATTCTGCTTTAATGAATTATTACTTTGACAATACAAAATATGCGGAAGATGACTACCTATCCAGTCATTTTCTTCAAAATATGTCTTCCGCAACTGAGTGGTACGAATACAACAATTGTCAAAATACTTAAACTTATTGGTATCTCACAAGTTATGGCCACATAATCCGGCGGAAATTGTTGACATGTTGGCTTTCATTTTTAAACATTCACAATTAGAGGTATTTTTATGGATATTCAAAGAAAGATTGGAATGAAATTCCCTATTTCCCCCTTTTCTATATCAATGCAATTTATGACAAAGTTCCGATAGCTACTGGATATAAATACAACGAAAACTCAATAACTTACATAACAATTATATTAAATGCCAACATAAAGATATTGGTTATCTAATTTATTCGAATTCTTCTGTCATAAACATCGCTTTTACTTTCCTTATGAGTAAATCTGGATGTTATTAATTCTGACATTTTTGCAATATTTAATTCACGTTAAATTATCATTGTGGTAGTTACTTTCACTGGATAACTGGCCTTAGTTATGTGAAGATCACGATATGAACGTAATTATAATTTACAGTATTTGGTCTGAGAAACAGTGCAGTATTCGGATTTATTCTCGAAACACTTCTTGAAAATCTAAAACAAGAAATCAAATTGCTGATAAAATAATGAAATAATCTGTCAATTCATGAACAAATTTAAAGTGTCGCCCAAAATGTCAATTGATCTGTCACAGAACTCTTGGACCCACATCATTAACAAGTGGATTAATATAATACAACAATGATTAAACTTGAAGTAAATATTTCTGACTTTGAAATAAATTCCAAAATGTATGTGAAAATTAGACATAAATGATCAATTTCGAAATTTTTTGGAATCCTCTATGAATGTATTGTTTCTTAAATATCTGATCTTCACATTTTGTTTTTTAAATAAATGTTTCAAGGAATTCAAGGAATTATCTCCTTCACTACTTCAATGAAACTAAAATTAGAGTCAAAATTTCATCAAATATTTTCAAATTTCCAAGCGAGTTATTGCTAGGATACTGATACGAATGAACAGGAAAAAAACTATATCAGGAAATATATGAAGATAATTAAACTGGGTATTCACAGAAATGTTTGTGTTTACAAAACATATTTCACAGAATCATATTGTTTTGCTTGTCAATTGTTTCATTCTCAAAAAGTCAACTGAGTAAAAGGTTAAAAATATTTCACTTTCGGAAATGGGTTAAGACCCCGAAACAATAATTGTCAAGAAACAATGAAATTCTGTGAAAAGTGTTTTTAGTGTTTGAGTATAATGTATATAGTGTATAAGTGTATTTAGTGTATGTATTTCAGTGTATGAGCTAAATGTCTCTGATTCAATATAATTAAAAATTAATTTATTCGAAAAAAATATATATTCCGAAATGATCTAATTGCAGAGTTTTTGATGAACATGTAGAGAATATTTGCATATGCTACAACACTACATGATATCTCAAAACAGTCTGTTTCGTTTTACAAAGCCCCTTCTGTTGTGCGGGTTCAATTAGCAAGTAAATAAGTCAATTCGATCTTAATTGCCAGTTTAATAACTCAGCAATGGAATGAACAGAAATCACCATATGTCTGATCATTATTTTATGATCAACAGATTTCTAATCATAGAAGTACCAAAGACAGAACACTCAATTAATGTGCTTTAATGTTTTCTTACATGATCCCCTGAAGGATTGTGAAGACTTACATAAACAATCATAAAGCCAGCTCCGCTATGACATGTTTTTGAGTATTTTCGTTGTTTTTATGAAATATATGGTGTTTTTTCCAATAGAGTATAGTGTGTATAGTATATAATGTATTTAGTGTAGGTATGTATTGAAGTGTATGAGCTAAGTGTCTCTGATTCAATATAAAAAAAATTAAGTCGTTAATTAAAACATAGCACTTTTCAATCGTGCTATGACAATAATGACATACCTACTTATGAGTAATTTCGACGTTTTAATAAAATAATAGTGTTTCTTCGAATGTTGTGTATACCGTGCTTATTTTTCATATCTGTACACGTATATGTGTGTATTCATATACGTATATGCCTATTCATATTTCGAGTAAATTATTTTTTAATGGAATATAAGTACCTAATACCATTCGAAGGTCGTGAGGGTACCGATTAAATAAGACATAAAAATAACTCTGTTACTCGAAATTACCTTTTAAACTCAACACCGATTACATCGTGCCCAACCATGGTTCAAACGTCAAAATTCCATAGTCATTTTGATGATATCTCACTATACCCATGTCTGGCCAGGCCATGTAAGTGTCGCCCCCTGTTGTGCCTTATTCAAGTATTATAAACTGCCTGCTTCCAGTACGAGATTAGCTTAACAATATAGTTAATAGTTATTAGTCTCATTCAGCTCTAATCCACAGATATTAATTATGTTCAGATAGCGCAAAAGTTCGTAATAGCTGAGCTGTCGCTTCTAGATATGATAAATGACTTCTAATAAATGATTGAAGAATTATTAATATCAATATTGGTTAAAAGGAATGCTGACCTATATGACTTTGAGTCATTTGTTCGATTCAATATGATGGTATTTTTAAAAGGTCGGTTTTCAAAGCGGTCTTTATATTCATCAATAACCTAAAGACGTGCTTAACTAACAGATAATTGTCTTTTTATTATGATGTTGGCATATTTACATAAATTGTTCTTAATGAGGTTTAGTGGAATCTTTTGGTGTCACGTTTTGCTTCCTATCCACACAATCACCCATAATTAGTAAATTACTACACCAATGCAGGTCGGTTTTCACTAATAATCTCACGTAATATATTCACAATATCTACTATTAATTTAGTAATATATTCACGTTATATATTCACAATAATTTATTAAAATAATATCTATTGATTTATTTTTCACATATGCGAAATAATAGTATTGTGGTAGAAAAATACCAGAAAAAGTACCAATTGTTTTGAGAAATTATTCATAAGTTCATAAGAATTGATGGTTTCATTTTCATCCTCTACAATTAAGTAGGTAGGTATTTAACCTTCAGCGTAAATCGTTTCATTTTTACAAAGTGTTTTTTTATGATATCAAGCATCTTTTCGATAATTTCGATAATTGGTATAGGGTTAAATCAAAATTGAATAAAAACATTATTCAATGATTTTATATAAAATTGAAGTGAGATACATTGTTTGTGTATTTAAAGTATTTTGAAATTATAGTGAATGGTACGGTTTTAAGTTTCAGTAATTATTTTGTGTTGATATTTTTGGAATTGAATAGTATCCACTGTTCTTGTATTTTCTACTGAAGTTTATAGGATAGCTTCAGAATGTTTTTAACAGACTACAACAACGACAATATCTAAAAATGAAATAAATCATATACCTAAGAATAATTGATATCAGGAAACTTGATTGAGTTGAGATTGAAGAAATTATTTCAATATTAATGATGGTGCTCAAATTTCGTTAATTTTAATGTAGTTGTAAGGAAACCTAAAAAATATATCAATATTAAAAACAGGATATATTATCGAAATATATTCAAAATGAAATACACATGTCTCAATATAGCATTCAAAATAAATATAATAAAAATAATATTTATTTAGCAATAGCTATTACAGAATCATATATACATTTAGGTTCAAAATATATTATTTACAATTATGTTTAAAACGAACTTAGCTTAATTTACACTTGAATACCGTAAGGTCGCTAACAGTTTTTATGGAGCTAGGCAATTCATTAAATGCGTTGAATCCTCCATAAAATATACTATTTCTAGATTTAGAAAGCGTACAAACTTGCATGTAGAAATTGTCAGCATTTCTTGTATTATAACATTGCACATCACTGACACATGTTACATTTTTATTACACTATATGGGAACAATTTGCTTTTAACTTTAAACATAATTATATATGTAGCAAAAAGTATTCCCTGTTTAACTAGCATTAGTTCTAAACAATTTAGCATGCTTTGGATTGGAGTATATCTATTACACTTCAAAATTGTTCGCATAGCTATTCTGTAACTTTTTTAGCTGTTTTTCTTTACTCAAACCCAATAACAGAGTAGAATATATTCACTGTGTGACATTATTATTCACTTAAAAAGCAATAACTTCATATATGTCGTCAGATTTTTCCAATTGTTTTGAGAAAGTTGATTTTCTTGGAGATTTCAGACGATATAAAGTCGACATGATCATTGAAACTAAATTTCTCATCTAACTTAACGCCTAAGTATTACACAAGTTTCACCCTTTCAATGTTTTGATTTTCAATTTTAATACTTAATTTTCGTTACCTACTATTTATCTTAAGAATTTTACTTGTACCAAAAACTATATATTTAGACCTTGTTACATTCAGCGATAAACTGTTATCGCTCAAATCAAAAATAATTAACACGGAAAGAGTAAAATACACTAGAAAGTTGTTCTTAATACACTTGAAATAGCTTCCAATCTTATCAATTATCAATAAACAGAGTAGTAAAGCTTAAATAATAGCCCATCAAGGAGGAGCTGTTTACCAATGCTTAAATTGAGTGACAAATGGTTTATGAAATCTGTAGTCCGCAGTACAATTTCTATGTTAATCTGTTTCTCGCATTCCTTGGACCGAAATTTTCGCTTAAATATCTCCAACATTTCTTATGGATTCGAACTAGTATATGTTATACAAGGTGATCTATGAAGAATAACAATTTCATGAAGGGATGTCTTCAAAATCGAACTAAAGTGTGAACTAAATTTATTGACAAATGTAGCTAGTCCAAATAAAATATAACATAAAGAAACTACCAGAATTCAGACTTTAAAATTATTTACCTAGGTAAATGTAGGAATATTAAATGACAGGGAGATTTCGCTGATCTCTTGATGAAACATTATGTTAAAAACAATAAGTTGAAATTAACACAATTGGCTTAAGTTTCACCAAATATATTGAAATCTCTACATATGTTTCGGGTGGTTAACCCATTATTAAGAGTATACAATGTTATTCTTAGTATAATTGTAAGAGTTACTTAAGAGTAACATTGTATACCCTTGATAATGGGTTAACCACCCGAAAGATATGTAGGGTTTTCAATATATTAAGTGAACTTAAACCAAGTTTCTTAATTTTAATTTATTGTTGAAATATTACATTTTAAAGCTGGTAATCTAGTTCAGTTCAGTTAAGTTGGCAACGTTTTTTGACATTAATTTGTTTATTAATTATTCTATGATTAATTTAAGAAATATAATAACCTAATTACTGTTAGGAAAGTAAACAGTGCTACTAACAGTTTGTAAGTTAAAACTATTTATAATATACAAATCTAATCATATCCGTGAAATCAATAACAAAAACATTAAAATAATTCAAAAGTCTATTATTTTAGTGATTTATATGGGGTTATCATAGAAGGAAGTTATCATAGAAAAAATTAGTAAGTGTCTAGTTGTTAAATTCTAGTTGTTGAATTCTATTCAAAAATCACTGGTCCACTTCAAATAAGTGCATAAACACATCTCCCTGACGTTTCCGAATCTCATTCTGTGATTATTATCCGTGGGTGATTATCCGTTCACCCTTATCTGGGTTAGATCACTAAATCGCGCAGTCGCAATGCGTCCTCAGGTTGGCAGCCCTTGCCAGCGGGCATCCAACATAACGAACGCCCGCTGAGCCTAAACCAGCTGTCGCTATACTAACCCGCTTGTTCTGTAGACATCTTCATCGGATCCACGGCAGAAGAATTATAAATATCTGAATAAGATGGACATAATTCTTGTTAAACTTGATGATTGTGTAGGTGTGGATAAACGTGATGGTTTCAGATTTGAACTTGTGTATACTTACATCAAATATATGCTTGAGATATGGATCTAGTTAACCCCCACTTCTGCTTGTTACTGGTAAATGAAAGACTGAGAAATATTGAGTTGGTATTTCATCCTTTAGAAGTAAACGAAGATAAATGGCGAACAAAATTTGCGACAGTAAATACATTTCAACAGCAAAAATGAAAGTAAAAGAGCTTCATCTGCAATAAATGTTCGAAATGACTTCTTTCTTCTCTTACAAACACAATACGATCATTTGAATTTCTCGTTATGGACTGCCTAGCTCATTTAAACAAACCTCGGCAGTTAAGAGGCTTCAGAGATCCCCTGAAGAAAAAATCTAGGCGGTTTAAGTCTAGATATCGAGCAGGCTACGTTTATAACCCACCCCAATCAATCCAATGATCTCAATATATTATTGTTGGGTTTTGAGGAGCAAGCAGATCAAAATATCACTAGACGCCATCTGTATAAACCTTAGTTGCAAATGTGGCTCATAAATGTGTTGCCTCCAGAAAGTCAGGCAGCGTAGTTAACATCAGATATTGTTGTTGCAAGTATTCTTTTACCTGTATCTTCAAAACAAGGGGAATTTTTAGAAATCAATATAGGACAAAATATCTTAGAATTGGTCAATATATAACCCGTTGAAGTTTAGCCGAATGTCCTCCTAACACCCTGTATATGTACTGCAGAGAGTGAGAAAGTGCAAATTTGAAATTATTTAAAATTCAAAAGCTACATATCCATGTAGCTGTCTATTTTTCAATACAGATTTTCTAGAGCTGATTCTCGTCTTTTAATATTTTATTCTGAATTGGAATGTACAACTGACTAACCCAAGTAGAACGAGTCGTCTATCACTTCATAAAACCATCCGTCATTTTTGACATATATCGCTTACACTTAATGAATTGAAACGTCTTGGTGTGAAATTTTATAAAAGTTTATAAAACTTCACTCAATTGATTTTTCTGATTGTAGTTTCGCATTTGCCAAGTTCTGTTGAGGCTTGGTGAACAGCAATGGTCAAATTAACTTGAATATGTTTTATGATGATTATGCTAATTTAAAACTTCAGAAATTTTGGGAACATTGGGAATTTACAATTCCTGTTTCTGAGCATTTCTTAACCCCTACTTCAATGAATTGATGAAGTGAATGGAGTTAACATGTTGAGATTCTACGAGTTTCAAAATGTTTGCTCATGTCTACAATTTATAATATTTCATCTGATGGATGAAAATTTGAATGAATATTGTGTTTTCATTATGAGTTATCAATTAGGTACAATACAAATGATTTTCAAAATTAGATTATTTTCTGAAAATGTTTGATTCAAGTGTTAAATTATACTTCTTCACAAATTTTATAAGTGATTGTTTATTATGTTGAATATCAGAAGAAGCAATAATAATTTGATTTGGATTTTTAAATTGTATCTTGGTATCAAGATAAATAACTGACATTGAATTATCGCTTACCTCTTGGTGAAACATGATTAAATAAAAATTTCAACCAAACTGTTAACTTATTGTTTCACAATTGTATTGTATTGTTAACTTATTGTATTGTAGTGTATTATATTGTTAACTTATTGTTTCACAAATATATCGAATAATTAAATAATATTATAAAGTTGAGTCGTCATGTTTTGAGCGGTCAGCTCATTTTCAAGACTGTAGTCTTGATAATAATAAGCTGCAATATTACAACTGCTCATTAATGAACTGCTAAAATTAGAACTTTGTGTTATTATTTTATTATTCAATGTATTAGTGAAACATTAAACCAATAGTTTGATCGAATTTTTATTGAAATATATTATCAAAACATAAAGGGTGATTTTTTAAGAGTTAACTTTTTCAGGTTGGCGGCACTGGTTGGTAATGGCATCCAAACGTCATCTGTTAAGGTGAAAAATTTTCAGTATACTCTGACTTTTCATCGTGGAAAGACTTATAAACGAACAACGATTGCAAATTGTCGAAATTCACTATCAAACTTCGTGTTCTGTGAAAAATGTGTATCGTTTGTTACGACCATATTCGACCTGGTGAATCAACAATTCGTGCTGTTATAACCAAATTTCGCACCAAGTATGCTTTGTTGGACATTAAACCATTGTCTCGCATGCGTACAGTGCGTACTGAAGAGAATATTGCAGCCGTAGCGTACAGTGTTAATGAGGATCGTGAAATGTCAATTCGTCGCCGTTCTCAGCAATTGGGCATGTGTCAAATTGGGCCTTCCGAATGGACCATTTGATACGGAGCCGCGGACAACATTTACATGAAGTTATCTTTAAAACGTAAATGGCAAAGGCCCAGTTATCAATTTCAATAAAAATTTTGAATATATGATGCAAATATAGAATAGAAATGAAACAATGGACTGAACTTAAAATGAACATCATTCTCTAAATACCAAACAAAAATTATTTACACGCATTTAGAGAAAATTGATATGACGAAACCCCAGTAAATCCGTCTTTGCGGCAAAAATATACAGACTGCGTTAATGAATAAACCATCAAGAACTGAAAGGAATTAGCTAGAATTGCCGACCCATGGCTCCTACGATCAGATAAAAGCGCAGTCGTTTGTTTCTGACAATTGACACAAACTATGTGCAAATGTTTGATAACCTGTATTTCAACTTCCATTATTGTCGGAGCTCATTTATTTTTATATGCGCTCATGGAACTAAGTGTGCTTTGGAGAGCTAAGTGTACAGGGTCCGAGCGAAATTAAATGATATGGATTCTGCTTTTACGACCACGTTCATGTTCCATAATTGACGTAAATTCGCCGCTTGTCACCAGACATTTTGTATTACTCATTTTTAATTTATAGAAGAATGGGAGTTTTGTGTAGTGGCCTAGAATACTTGTATTTCTCTCACGAAAAGACTAGTAGATGTGAATAATTATATAGCACACTAGTGTTACCATTTCAATACAAAATATATAAAACATTCAACGAAAGCAACTGTGAGCAGGGTTGTCACATTTAATAGTGGAGAAGAGAGTGTATTATTTGCGTCAGGTCTAGAGATGTTTCGCTTATCTCTTGGTGAAACATTATGTTAAAAACAATAAATTAAAAATTAACACATTTGACTTAAGTTTCACTGAATATATCAAAAATTCTACATATGTTTCGGGTGGTTAACTCATTATCGAGAGTATACAATATTACTCAAACTTGTAATATTGTATACTCTTGATAATGGGTTAACCATCCGAGACATATCTAGAGTTTTTAATATATTCAGTGAAACTCAAGTCAAGTGTGTTAATTTTTAATTTATTGTTCATTTTTTCCATTAATCCTGTAGGTATACCTTATATATTAAAAAAATTCTGAATGTAAAAGTTACTTCCTTAACACTTTTATTTTATTGTTTTTTTTAGTCAGTTTGATTGTCTTTTTGATAAGTTTGTTTAAATTAGCAAATTATTTGGTAATACCAATATAACACTCTGATTTCTGGAATCAGATGAATTCAAGTTTGAAATTGATTGATCAAAATTAACTATGACTTATTGATGAATGATAATAATAATAACATTCAAAAGTGTAGTGGGGTTGACGAAAAAATTCAACGAAACGACGTGATTCATAGCACAGATCAGCAATAATGGAAATTTATTTACTGTTACCCAAATAATTACAGTATTTACTAGGCGATCAATTTCAAAGACTCGAGAACAAGAAATTAGTACACATGATTCGATGAAGCAGGAACGTAATACAGCATTTTCTACATTTTCAACTTTAGATTTGTATACAACTTTATAAATTTTTGTTACAGCGTGCTGATGAAAGCCAACAAACTCGAAACGTGTATCAGTGGTCGTTTTCTTACACTTGCTATAGCGATAACTGCGTTATTTTTATAACAATATTATAAAATGTATTTATACATTTTTAATATTTTAATAACTTTAGATTTGTATACAACTTCACAAATTTATGTTACAGCGTGCTGATGAAAGCCAACAAACTCGAAACATATATCAGTGGTTGTTTTCTTACACTTGATATATGTAAGTTATGCTGCTGTGTTATTTTTATAACAATATTATAAAATGTATTTATGCATTATTAATTCATAAAACTTGTTGATAGGCACTTTCAGGAGTAAAGAATTACAGTTCCAAATGCTCTGAAGATAATAATGAGTAGATATTGAATATAAGATAAAGAGTCGTTTCCACACTCCAAATAATATTTATGATACGATTGAAACCACTCATAACCATATTATTGTTTAAATATTATATTTCATATGAAGTGTAAGTTTTTCGTAATGAAAAGCTATTCCATACTATAATGAATATCTGTGTCGAATGTCACTTCGATAGGTTCAGTTATTTCAGGATTATTGAGTAAAAACAATCATCTAACGGGTGTTTTTTTAGAGGTATAGAACTTTGAGTTGGCATTACTGTTGAAGATGGCGACCGATCTAACACCTGAGAAGTGATTTATTTCCAGTTTGGTTTGGAAATTCATCATGAATAGACTCACGCCTGAACAACGCTTACAAATAGTGCAATTTTATTTCGAAAATAATGGTTCTGTGCGGAATATGCACTGAGAAGCGCACTTCTGGTTGAATGGCTACGTCAACAAACAAAACTGCCGCATTTGGAGTGAGGATAATCCTCAAGTGTATGACAAAACAACGTTACATCCAGAAAAACTGACTGTTTGGTGCGCTTTATGGGCTGGTGGAATCATTGGTCCGTACTTCTTCAAAAACGATGATGACCAGAACGTTACAGTCAATGGCGATCGGTATAGAGCCATGCTTACTAACTTTTTCATTCCTGAATTGAACAACCATTATGTCCACGAGCTGTGGTTTCAACAAGACGGCGCACCATGTCAAACAGCTCGTGCCACAATCGATTTATTGAAAGACACGTTTGGTGACCGCCTAATTTCACGTTTTGGACCTGTGAATTGGCCTCCAAGATCTTGTGATTTAACACCGCTAGACTACTTTCTGTGGGGCTATGTAAAGTCATTGGTCTATGCGGATAAGCCAAAAACGCTTGACCATTTGGAAGACAATATTCGCCGTGTTCTTGCCGATATACGGCCACAAATATTGGAAAAAGTTATAAAAATTGGACGTCCAGATTGGACTACATCCGAGCCAGCCGTGGCGGTCATATGCCAGAAATCATATTTAAAGTGTAATGCCACAAGAATATCTTTCGAATAAAAAAAATTCTTGTCAATCGTTGGTTTGTTGCAATTTAAAGTTCTATACCTCTAAAAAACACCCTTTATTTGCATGAACTTTCACATTTGAATTATTACAAAAAAAATTCATATAATGAAATGTTCAGATTGACGCTGAGCACTGCGATACGATATATAAATATCGTATTACACACTGAATGACACTGAATGATACGATATATAAATATACTGAATAATTGATTGTTTCAGAAAACTGAAATAAAGAAAATTATATATTAAATAAAAAATACTTAACTTGTTTCACAAAATTTATAATGAATTCACTTGACACCCGGAAAAAATTGTCAAGTATTCATTAAAATTTCATTCATTTAATATATTAAACAATGTGCCACCAAGAGATCAGCGAAAATTCAGTCAATTAAAAAAAAAATATTGCTTTGGTGCGCGATTCTATCAAACATTTCTCATCCTCCTCTTGATCTGTTGACCTTTTCCACTGAAAATACATAAGTTATTCATATTTCTGGACATTAACTTGAATTTACGATGAAACCTGATGAAATAAGCTTCAATAATCTTTCCTTTTCAGTCCCAAATTATTACGTAAATGAGGGTTTGCAATAATGCAATTATTTTTAATCAAAAAAGAAACGTTACATTGTTTATTCTTTTCCATAAGTCATAACAAATTCGATTAAACCTCATACGAACACTATTCTTTATCTTTGTCTTATGTTAATGAAAATCCGCCCCTGTAGGAATAAAAGAAACTCGGTCGAGCTTTGGGGGTTTGCAGGGAGGGGCGATTACGAGGTGTGTTCAACATATAGCAGAGAGTAATTTGTTGGATATTCTGAAAGGTTTGCTTAACCCGAGATTAAAACTAACTGATAATTACATAATAACCACGTTCGTAGACCGAGCAACTGTTATAGGATCATTAATAACGGAAAGAGAGACCGTTTAGTAATTTATTTGTTTAATTACTGATCCATAACAATTATGAGCCAGACATAAACTAGGCGCTGCCTTTCGACGCTCTTTTGTTAATGTCTTTCTGTTTTTTTTTTGTTTTTGTATGTCAGGCTCACGGTTGAGATTTGAGTTCGGCCCAATCTGCGATTAATGTGCTGAGCATTTGAACTTTTGCGTTGTAGAACCATTTCCAAGCTTTACCGTTTGTTGATTCTAAATTGCAGAAATATTTTCCTATCAACCATTTTTGCGACGTTTTAATTTTGTCCATTTTTGCATATAATGAAATATAACTTCACCTAGATAATTGCATTTAAATATTATGAAATAACTATAGATATCGTTTGGTGTTCCCCAATGTTCTATATTGCAACCTTTCTGTTTATCACCTCCATGAGTTATATTTGCCACAATATATCCCTGTCTTTGTATTGATGTAAGCTCATAGGGTGGTAGGCCCCCTAATAGCTGAAAGTATTCTTATCAAACTGAAAAAAACTTCAGCTGCCTATAATATAATATATAATAAGTTCTTTATTCTCAACTAGTATAATAATAATAATATAGTAACTTTATTAATCCTTTTAGACATTACAAAGCATTCATAGGATAAGTAGAGAGAAAAAAAAAAGAAAAATTACAATGTAACTTGGAAATAATCTTTAACGCTATAATAAGACTTATACAATAGGAATTCCTTAACTAACTTCTTATATTGACTTAAATTTGCTGATTTAACATGGCTAGGAAGTTGATTATATAATTTAATAGATTGATAAATGGGAAATGATTCGAAATTAGCAGTGTTATGCTTTGAAACGCTAATATTTCTTTATTTCTAGTACTGTAGTCGTGGAAACTAGATAATTTCAACAAGTTATTTTCATTTTCTTTCGAATGAAGCAAACCTTTAAAAAAAATGGAGGCAAGCGTCAAGATCTCATGTTCAAGAAATATGGGCCTACATGAACACCGGGGAGCCATATTGAAAATCATGCACACAATCCTCTTCTGGAGAATGAAAACTCTACCTGCATCTGAGGAATTTCCCCACAACGGAATATTAAATGATAGAAGGCTGAAGAGCAAACTATAATAGATGGTCAACAATGATTCCAGAGGAAGAGCTTTTTTTACCCTACTAATTGCGTAATATGACCTCTTTAGCTGTTTACAAACATCATCGACATGGGTACTCCATTTCAAGTTGCGGTCTATATGGACTCCAAGAAATTTTGCACTATCCTTAGATGTAATGATGTTATCTGGATAGTGAACGGTCAACCTTCTACTACTATCTTTGAAAAATACATTCTGACTTACCGATGCTAATTATCAGCGCATTTTTTTGACACCACTGAATAAAGCTGCATACCAGAATCACGCTCAAACTCAATTAATTAATAAACTTAATACCCAATTTCAGAAAATAATAATATAAAGTTGAATAATCACTAAATAAATAATGTAAAAAGAAATATAACAAAGAGCTCAATCTAATCTAAAAAAACCTAAAAAACTATCTAATAACTAAATAATAGAATTAATTGAAATATTAGAACTCAATCTAAATCAATTCATTTTAATCATTTTCCCTTGGTCACATAACTCCTAATAATAACCTCTATGGAGTCTAAGTGAATCTCACATTTATAAGCAACCCTCTTGAAGGCAGACTAATGTAGAATGTATTAGCGAGTTGGTCCATTTTATCAGTTATTTTGTCCTCCATAAGATCAAATTCTACCACAGTCTATTTTCTGTTGAAAGTTCGTCCTGAAATGATTATGTATTTTACACAAGTTAACTTTGAACATTTTAAAGATGATTTTATTTAGAATTTTATATTCTGCTTGAGGTATTTCTGTAGTTTTATGTTGTTATTTGCTTCGTTGTTTGTATATATCTTCGCTTATAATTAATTCATATCATATGTACTTGTCATGTAGGATAAGCTATAAATTTTCTTAGATTTTTACATTTGTGGTCATTAGGTAGCTACATATCTGTGAAGGAAAGACCATACTATATTATTATCATTACTGTTTCAATATAAATGTACATATATAAGCTATTATCACATATGCAAAAATCCTAAAAGGAACAAATTTATAAAAGTAAAATTGCACGATTTTTGTGGCCCATCCACATCATCTATGCAGTACATATAACCAAATCTGTAGCCAAATAGCACATCAAGTTTATTTTTTTACAAACTTTTTCCAGTAACGACTGGAGGGGAAAATGACACGGCGCAATAGGTTTAGATTCGTATTGTCTAGACTAATTTGGTCAGTTACGCATGAGACATTGTAGTAAACCGGAGTACTTGTCGCTTAACTTACGGCAATGGACCATCTGTGTTTTTGGCCAGCAACGCGGATATACCAAGTATTCCTGTTTTCTATGTATGCGGGACAGCACAGCTCGTAAGAAGCATTGGGTGCAGTCCCACAAAATTTCGGCAAAGTGACCGAAAGATCTGACCTGGAACCTGATGATCCAATCTTTTTAAATCAGCCACTTATCGACAGAAAAAACATTATATCTCCGCCTGTGCACATAAAACTAGGTCTCAAGAAGCAATTTGTTAAAAATTAAATTTCATGAAATGAGATGAATGAGATCAAAAAAAATGAGAATAAAAGCTCATTTTCTCGAAACATGTTGACTATTCATATTGTTAAATAAATCGTGAAACATTAAGCCAAGATTTTAATTTAATTTAATATGCAATTATGTTTCACCAAGAGTTAAGCGAGAATTCAATCTCAGTAAGTTGTTAAACCTCTGTCAACTGAAAGTTACTGTTCTAAGTATATCATTCCGACCAATCCTAGCTCATATGAGAAGATGAAGGCTGGTGTCTGTGATGGTCTACAGATCAGGCAACTTTTTAGAGTTGAACGTTTCATTGAAACAATGACCGATCATGAAAAGAATGGTTGGTTGGCATTCAAAAGTATTGTCAAGGACTTTCTTTTAAACACACTTGCACAGAATTACGTCGAAATTGTTTAATAACTCTTAGAAAGCTTCAAAAAGCTTGGCTGTAACATGAGTTTCAAACTGCATTTTATAGTCATCTTGCTAACTTTCCAGAAAATCTTGGCGCTGTTAGTGATGAACAGGGTAGACACCAAGATTTAAAGGTCATGGAGGCAAGGTATCAAGGTAGATGGGATATCAGTATGATGGACAATTACTGTTGGAGCATCAACCGAGAATGTCACCAGATTCAACATTCTAGGAAAAGTTATAGCGAAAATTTCTACCCTAATATCATTTTTTATTTTTTGTATAAACACAATTTAACTTTCAATATTATAATAAGCTTTGTACGAATAAAATATTTTAAAATGTTTGGTTAGTACCCACTTTATTTTCCTCTGTATGCCCATTTTGTTTGACTTTTATGGTAAAGAGAGGATATCCTGTAGATTAAAAACTTGACGAGATAGAGAAAAATTGATAACAATTTTGGTTTCAGAAACCCATATTTAGTCAAAAACAATTCACAGATCTAAGACAACGAAATTGCTGTTCCCCAGTGTAATGTTCCAAAAAACAGACTAGTGACTCTGATGTCTGGAAATCCACTTCTAAAAGCAAGTTTTTGTAGACAAATTGCTGATATATTTTGATTTTATATCTGTCATCATTGAAAAGAATAATAGCTCAATAACTCACTCTCAATTATTCTGTTAGTATTCTTCAAGAATAATTAAGTAATTTATAGGTCTTAAAGCCTGTCGACAATCCAAGAACCGTTCGAATACTACTTTCTACTATTATTTTCTGATTACTGAATTCAATTATCATATCTTTGAAATCCTAATAGCACCGAGAAGTGTAAAGTTATACTTTTGCGCGTTTAATTCATTTACCGCTTCTAGACCTTTATTGATCTACTCTATCATAATTTCAACATCCTGGATATATCAATAGTATATTATAAATACTCGTAGTGTAGCTTATAAATAAGAAAAATTAAAATAGACCTAAAACAGTTCCCTGGGGCACGCCACAATCAACACCCCTTCTATCTGAAGCAACATCATCGAATTTAATTTTTTGAGACCAAGAAATTGATTAAGATTTGAACGAATTATCCAACACCCCTACAAAGGCAATTTGCATTATTTTTTTTTATGGTAATGATCTGCATAAAGTCCCTAAGTCCACATCAGTTGGAATGCAAGGCACCAATTTAACAATCGCAAATCATCACTTGCTATTTTGTGATCTGCTTATGCGAAAGACCACATAATTCAAGCGAAATCAAGTATTATTTCAAGTTGTATGTTAACTAACCAGTCATTATTCATCATCCGTCAAAATCGTTCTCATTATAAACAGACTGTTATCCCTAATTACTGAATTCAACCCAGTTCAATCAATTACAATTTCTAAGGAATGCGTAAACGCTAAAGTCCGCTATGTGAGAATCATTAGCAAGCCGAAAAATACAAATTACCATCTACTTACAGTTACTGCATGACTATAAATCAACAAGACTGTTTATGAAAGTACAATTAACCCTTAGACGCTTCCCTTGAAATTATAAGTCCATTTAACCGAGCAACATGATAATTAATACCTGAAAGGCGAAAATACATCTTCCTTGGCGAGTTTACGATGCTCATATGAGCATATACATCATGATTCTATCGTTAATTCATTAAAAGATCGTTACAAAGGGTCGGTGATAATATCAGACTTTCTAAAAAAAAAATTTCCAACAGTTCTGAGAATAAATGCTTCTATTTTATACTAATACTGATTTATTATTCATGATATTGATTATAATAATATCTAGTATTGTTGTAAAAAGATATTAATAAATTCAATGGACGATGAATCCACTCTGTGATAGTTCATATTTAAATGAGAGGTAATAATAAAAACTTGTCTAAAAATCACTGACTGATTGATAATGCTGTAAAAGGCGACATTCTTGAAAAGGTGACATTCTTGATAATGATGTAAAAGGCGAAACTAGTCGAATAAAGAATTGTTCAGTCAGTGATTTTTAGACAAGTTTTTATTATTACCTCTCATTTAAAAAGATATTAAGAGCAACCTTTTGAAATATGCTTTGATAATCCTGACGGTGGTGGATCGTTAATTTGTGTCTACGTTCTTTTTATAATTTTTTCTGTCACATGTGATTAGTTATTTAGTATTGATTTCTACCAATAACAGAAAATAATTGGAAGAAAAATTTTTCGCTATTTTTAATTTCAATTTGAAATTCATCAGACTGTTCAAAAACGGATTTGAATATTATTGTAATTTTGTGCAACAATTGATCAGCACCATAACCACTAAAATCATAGACATAAGAAAAGGTCCATAATACTGGATTCGAACCCATTATATATGTTTCACAAGCAGTTATACTCAACGCAACTTAACAAAATTTTTATTCACAAAAATGTTTACAGAATAAGGATAATACATGACAATTGTTTCGGAGTGTAACCTCATTTTCAAAAGTTTAACTGTTAAGTTAAACTAAAGTTAACAGTTTTGTAGTTTTACTTTTGAAAATGGGGTAACACCCCGAAACAATTCTCACGTATTCGTCACAAATTTCGTGAGACTAAGCCAAGTGTTTTTTATTTAATATATTGAAAAAATTTTCACCAAGAAATCAGCATTCGATCAACTTTATCAAACTAATTGTATATATCATTTTTCATTACAATCATATAATTTTTACAGTTCCTACATCAGTTTTACTGTACATTCATTTCGATTTTGAACAATTTCATCTTGATATATATAAGTGATCATATATGTGTGATGATAGTTTTGTCTTTAGGTATTTATTTTTTCTTGTTTTATTGTACAGTATCATTTTATTTATATATTTTAATTTTACTATACAGGAAACTATCAGCAAATACCTGCTTTTGATACTTATGTCGTATGACGAATCGTTGGCTTTTGTATTCAATCATGATTTAACATCTCTTGTAGAAAACACCAAGGGAATGCTTTTCGTCGAGATTTTATTACTAGGTCTGTGGTAGTCAAATTTAGTTTCATATTCTTTCATTGAATATGGGCAAATTTTGATATGGTAGTTTGTGTTTGATGCATTCTGTGTTGTGTGCTCTGATGTTTGTTATGTTTTTAGTCAGCGGGTTGATTACAAACACAAACACAATTGAACAACAGTTCAATTGTGTTTTGTAAAATTTGTTGGCCATGTTATCAATTTAATATCTGAGCGGTTCTATATTTGCTTCCCGATGTAGTGTATCTATTTAACATTTATCTATTTAACATTTCAGTGTTAACATTTGTATTAAAAAACGTGCAAAGGTCTGAGTGCTGAGTTACTTACGTTACACCTCACTGGTGCAGCGTATGTTATTTTTGGTCTTATTATTGCTGTATATATTAACCTCTTATTATTTTTGTTCAGTTCACTATTTTTGTTGAGCTGAGTGAATATAAGGTTGAACTCAGGTTACACCATCTGATTCACAGAGGCTTGTACTTTTTAGTGTAAATTACAGCTCTTTCGAAACTTCGACTATAATTATTTTCACTAACTGGCATTAATTCACTTTGAAAAAATAAAAAAAACGATAAATAAAAGTTTGTTTTTGTAGCCTTGATATAGATGCAAGTAGATGCCACAGATCTACTTGCTAGATGGCATATTTATTTTCTTTTCTTTGAACAAACATCAGAAGGAATAATGAAAACATTTTCAATTAATTAATAATTACTTTATAATTTTTTTCATTAACTTTTTCAGTCGTAATTTTAATAGTTGTTCTATCAGATGTAATTACTCAGATGCTATTTTATATTGCTTGATTCATTTTGTTGTGTTTGGGTACAGTTCCTTCAGAAATATTACTAATTGGGTCATACGATGTTTATTCGCCACTCTAATCATTTTAATACCTAAAAATAATGATAGAAATGTAGAAAAATGGGGATGTTTGTATATCTATGACCTTCAATTCGTGTATGTAAGTTTTTGGATGTTTGATATGTATTTTTTTGTATTACACTCCATAGATTAATTAAATTTATTTGTCTATTTGAGTATATAGTTTTAATAGATAGATTATATTCAATAAACTCTACAAAGTTATCATCTAAGGTTTGAAAACGAAAAAGTGTAAGGACTGTGAGGTATTCGTTTCAACGTATTCAAATGTCATAATTTCCAGAATATTGCAATATATTTATGCAGTAAATATTTTAATATTCCCTTTTGAATTTTTCAGTGGAATTTCATTGTTGAATATTGAATGAGATGATACAATCAATTTATTGGAAATATTACGATAGTTCTTCAATTTACATAAAAAGATACAAAGACGTTGTTAGCAAAATAATTCTTATATTGCTTTCAAGAAGAATTCACATTCAAACTACTCCAAACAGTTAACATGCCAAATAAAATGATAAATTTTGTTCCTTTTCGTTCCTAATATATAATTATAAACCTTAAATTTTGGCTCTGCTTCATCACCGCAGGATACCAAGAAGTTCTTGTTGACAATGATGATATAACACTCGTTTACAACTTGAGGTGTTCAATTGAGTACTGATTTTAAATACCTCATTGAAAATACACAGTAAACTACGGTATCATAACTTCCCATAAATTTCCAAAGACACATCTGATATATTTATTAATTCACTAATAAGGTAGCGAACCAATCTCAACACCGAGCCACGGATTTTTAAAATAAACATACACACGTCTGTACAACTCTGGTCCGTGAAGATACCGTGGCCTACTATGAAGTCCACGTTTAAATTCTCATAAATAACCCGCTAACAATCTACTAGTGACAGCTTGTTAAGTCCTAACCACAGGTTAGGTTATAATTAATGGCTTACGTCACAGTGTAATTGTTGCCTCGTCGCTATTAAATCCACTTGGCTACGTGTACGGCCATTTGTTAACGATATTGGGGTATTTCAGGTGTTTATGTTGGTATCCCTCTTTACATAGCTACAGACTTGTTGCCCATGCATTTTCTTATTTCTCTTAGAGGACAGATTATTGTGTTGTGTAAAATTAGAATATTTTGAATGAAAAGTCACTATATTTTACTGTATTAATTTTTTTTTTGCTGAATTAGTGACTATATAGAGGAAAGTGCATCTATGAACGGATATATGGTTCTATGAACAGATGATACTCGAATACTACAAATATCTTCATGGTACAGAAGAAAAATTGAGAGAATTAAGGTCACTACTCGAGTTCATCCTGAAAAGTATATCTACTGATAAAAATTCAAATAATCGTTTTTTTAGAAGATCATTAAACATTGAAATTTGCATTGTTTTTATACAATTGGAACCAAACAATAAGAGCTAAAACACAGAATAGTGTAGACAAATATATTCGAAATGCGAAAATGAAATGTCAGCAGAAAACAAGTCAGGATTTAGTTATCTATTAAAGAAAAAAATTGACATTGATTTATCTTCATATAATATAGTTTGTTATCACTATTTATGAATAAAGTGATAGGAAACAAAGTATATTTTTCTCTATAATACTATGTATTATCAAAAAAATAACGTAGTATTCTTTATTTAGTTATCTATGGTTCCATTCGGTTTTTCATTTCAATTCTGAACTGAAATTTAAGTTCATTTCAATTTTGCTTTTGATATTTGCGTTTCTGGACTGTTTTAGATGTTTCAATTATAGAGTAAACTTTTTTATATACTTTTCTTTCTTTTCTGTTCTTTTTTCACTCGTTTTTTACTCTCATTGGCCAAATAGACAGAAATTTTGGATTTTGATTGTGCGCACAAAAAAGCTGATATATAACGAAGAAAAAATCAATTCCGAGTATGAAACACACTCTCAAGAAGAAAACAGAAGATTCACTAAGAACTTTGAAAACTTGCATGAAAAAAAGGAAAGATACACTCTTAATAATAATAAGTTCTTCATTCTCAACAGGTATACTAGCCAATTAGAGAAAATTATAACATAATGTTGAATAATAACTAAATAAATAAAATGAAAGAGATATAACAAAGTGCTCAATCTAGAAAAACTAAAATATTAACTATTAACTGATAACGAATAATTAATAGAACTTAATGAAATATTTCAAAGAACTCAATCTAAATCAATTTATTTTAGTTAATTTCCTTTATTTACATAACTCCTAATAATAACTTCTATGGAGGTAAAGTGAATGTCTCAATTATTGGCTACAGTATTGAATGTAGACTCAATAAACCAAATGGGTTATTGTATTAGCGTGTTGGCCCTTGGAGTCTCTAGTATTTAGAACCCTTGAAAATCAATAGGTAATAGAAAAAAGTCCACGAATTCTTTGTATGGCTAACATATATATGTATATTCCAGTACCCATGTTGAATCTAACAACTGCATTTGGTTGTTCGAACTTAATGCAAAGACAAGAGTCGATCCCCAGTTTATAGATCCAAAGTTTTCTCATTCATGTACCTATTTCCTGTGTGATGAGCGTATAAACTAGATTTGTCATTTGTTTATAGAAACATATTGATCTTCCTTTCTCTCATGCAAATCCAATTCAATTTCATACTGGATAAATTTTTACATTTCATATCTTCTATATTTATATCTGATAAAGTCAATGTATTAGCGGAACGATTGTTATGTTTTAACAACACAGGTGGTGTGAAAATTACATACTTAGGCAATTCTATTTACAATACAGTGATGGTTTTAATTTGAAGAAACAATAATATTTGTTAAGGCAATAATATTGTTGTATTATTTGCCAAAGCCATTCAAAATGAATCTAATTGTTTTACGTGGTTCTATTCAGACTTCTGCCTATTTCAATCGGAAACATAAATTCTATATGAATACGTCATTATGTTATGTACGTGAATAATTTTTATTTTATATTTATAGTTGATTGCTTTTAATTTGCACCTTTGATTTACTATTTCCTGCTCACATTTTTGATTTTAATGAAATAAATTCAAACAAATTCCTATAAATCAGCTGAATAAAAAAAACATTGTTTCTAATAAAATATAATATTTGAATTTTTATTTAAAATTGCCCTAAAAACAAATCAAGGTTTGATATGTGAAACAAATATTCGATGTTTCTGAAAAACATAGGCATTAACCAAAAAAGCTCAGATTAATAACTATGCCATGCTTTCATACTTATTAAGAATAACAAAGAACTGATAATTATAATCGAAATTCATGACTACATAGTTTTCAAGTAGACATGGGAAATAATTCATCTAATCTTCACATAGACTTGGTAAATACCACGAATCTTGTTAATGCACTCCACCTAAATTTCGAGTTACTAAACGATTATCAAGAGTTGATAAAACGGTTGCCTTACATCTGCTTGTATAGAGAACCTGCGTGACTTTGATTATAGAGACTAGCGCTCATGGTGGCCAAATATAACACTTATTATGTGAGAGAAATTGAATTTTGTACTTGTCACTACAGTAATAATAAATTATTTATCAAGATTAAAAATGTCTAACATAGTAATAATTAAAAGTGGATTCCAAAAAATAAATGTCCAGGATCTGCGACAATCGTCAGATAAAAAAGGTGAAAATTTATTCCTAAGTAACCATGTAAAAAATATTGAAGAATGGAAGACTGGAGATACTAGTTTGATAAAAGCTCAAGTTATACGTCAAACTAATATTAAACAACATTTTGATGTAACACTTGAAGTAAGATTTAATAATTTATCATTATTCTTATAATTATGCATATCATTTGAAAATTATAATAAGGTTATATTTTAATATTTAGATAGATGTCAACAGAAGTGTCGCAGATCGGCGATGCAATTGCCCAGCTGGTTTGGGCAAAAACTGTAAACATATTGCTGCTGTAATTAATTTTATTAATAATGAGAATGCTGAGTCTAAGACTAGTCAGCGGTGTCAGTGGAATGTTCCTTCAGTGTCTAAAAATAGCGAACTTTATTCGAAAGGACGAAAAATAAAAGAATTATTTCCTAAGAAGGCTTATCAAAAAAAGTATGAGCCAGTTGAATTGGATAATATAAATATTGTATGTTCACTAAGTAGTATGCTGAAATCTGCAAGAGCGACAGAATCAAGCAAAACAGCCAACTTTATAATTCGAGAATTAATTGATACTGTAGTAGATAAAGTATGCACTAGAAATTGTTTAAATTTATACCGTCACTTCTACAATTACCATAATAGTTTAAATATATATGTTAGCAGTGTGCCATTGAAACGAATTCTCCATGAAATTTTTTATGAAAACAATATAACTATCTCATTAAATGAGTTGGACTCTATTTGTGTAAATACAAGAGGGCAATCAGACAGTCAGATATGGTTTGCGGAACGTGCAATAAGAATATCAGCAAGTAGAGCTCACACAATTATAGCTCGAAAATCTAAATTCCATGAACTCGCTGATGCTATGACAACAGAAAAACATATGAAAGGCAAAGGACTAAAAAATGTATTGCATGGCAAGAGAAATGAGGGAAACGCTCGTGAATTTTATAAAAAAATAACTGGATATGATGTTGAAGAATGTGGCTTAGTAATTCATTCTAGTCAACCATGGTTGTGTGCGAGTCCTGATGGGGTGGTCATTGTAGATGGTGCACCTAAAAAACTTTTGGAAATTAAATGTCCAGTTTCAATACAAAATAAGCAAGTGCTAAATAAGCAAGGAAAATTGACACATCCGTACTTTGAATTTCATGAAAATAAAGTGCAAAGTTTGAAACAATCTCATGCATATTATACACAATGTCAAATATTGATGTATTGTACTGGTCTTCTTGAATGTGATTTTTTCGTTTATTTTCCAAACTTGGAATATAGTTTATTAACAATAGCGCGAGATGAAGCCTTTTTATCACAATTTATACCTAAATTAGAAATTTTTTATGTTAATTATTATATTAGCAAGTTAATAAGTAAGTATGGTATTTAAATAGATAAATTTTTATTATAGAAATGTTTTGTTAACTTAAAAAAGTTTATTTTTCATTACATGTCAGAATTTTTATTATATTGATAAAATATTTTGTGTTAATTTCTATAAAAAATATATTAGCAAGTTAATTAGTAAGTATGGTATTTAAATAGATAAATTTTTATTATAGAAATGTTTTGTTAACTTAAAAAAGTTTATTTTTCATTACATGTCAGAATTTTTATTATATTAATAACAAAATATTTTATGTTAATTATTATATTAGCAAGTTGATAAGTAAGTATGGTATTTAAATAGATAAATTTTTATTATAGAAATGTTTTGTTAACTTAAAAAAGTTTATTTTTCATTACATGTCAGAATTTTTATTATATTGATAAAATATTTTATGTTAATTTCTATAAAAATTACGTGCAAACACGAGACTTGGTTGTTCGCACTTGATTTCTGTACAGTCTATTATCACCCTGCAATTAGGGTAGTGTACTTTGAATGACGGTGGCATAGTTTCTTGAATATCCTCTCGGCTTGGCCAGAAAATATAATTGACAGTTCTTTGTGCTAATATAGATAGTGTGTCATAAAAAATTCGAGAAATACATGTTGGGTCTACACCAAAAAATGTTGCAATACAATCATAAGATAAACCTGTCTTCATTTTCAACAAAAAAATTAATAATCTAATTTCAAGGTTTATTTTTGAAATTTAGTTCGTGGTAACATTCCTAATAATAATGTAAATACTTCCGGCCTTACACCAGTTACAGCCAAAAGTTGTTTATCATTTTTTATTGAAGAGTATCCTCGAAATCCTGACAGTAAAATTGGAATGTCCGGTCCACTACTTTTGTCTTTTCTCACTATTTCTGCTTTTAAATTTTTAGTAGAGGATATTGTTGCTTGAGTTGAAACATTATTTGACCCACGATCAAAGTCACATGAGAAAATAAAGTCATCACTAGTAGATTGAAAAGACACCACTTGAACTGATTTATCAGATTTTCGGACTATTTGATTATTAATAGTTTCTAATTGAACACTTTCAACTGATGAATTAACTTGTTCTTGTTCATCATTAGCACCAGATAAAACCTCAGACACTAGTTCCCTTTTCTTCCAACGATCAAAACGAATTAAAGTTGTATTTGAAGGTTCCTTACGTTTATAATTGGACGGAAAAATTGTTGGATTATATGCTGGATGACGAGGATCTTCAGATTTCTTTCCTCCAACAAAATGATGACTACATATCCTTGAATTATTTGTAGGTTGCCATGGAGTACCATCTCGACTAGAAAAATAATGAAATTAATATCATAATAAATATATAATTTATTGTCCACTCATATACACTTACTTAATACGATTAACTGCTTTTATCCACTTCTGACGACGATCTGTTAAATGGGGTTTTGATGGAAACGAATAAAATTTTATACTCGGCTCAGTTTTACTATAAGTATTGTGACAAAACGCAACACAACATCCAGTATTACCAGATCTTGATTTCTTTTCACCGATTTTCCCAGTCATAGTCACTAAATAAAATTTACTGTAACAATATTTATTATAACAATAAGTTATTGTAAAATACGTATTTATTTAATTCGTATATATTTCCAAGAAATAATTCATACAAAATTACATGCTTTGTGAATAGTATTAAAATGCATGTTTATAAACACTTCGTGCTCACATATGAACTTACAAAGTTAACGACAGAGGCGCCACTAGTTCTTATGCAGGTTCTCTATAGAATGTTGTGTTGGTACCTACTATAACAGTGTGCCTCTTCAAAATTCGTAATATTTTCGGAGCGATGGCTGGATCTTTAGACTAAATGTAGCATCTACATTTGAGATTATTTGCATTTTCTGTGATCAATAGGTATACTTTCATCTTTAAATTGTGACAATCTATGAAACTTCATGCATTGAAATGGTCAATATATGTGCACAGGTCAATATATTTCAGTTTATATTGAATACCTATAGTATATTTTCAAAGTTCTAGGAACGAAAATATAGCAACGTTCCACAATTTTTGAAAACAGCAAATAACTGTTGTATAAAATTTGACGATAAAATACATTTATATATTATTAGTTTAATAACTTATAGAAGAGTCACGTTAGGAAAAATTTGTGAGAACAATATTTATTTGGGGAGCATACAATAATTCTTTCAATTTTTGAATGAATGTTTCGCTAATTTTTTTAATGGCATCATCAAAATTCACAAATTCGCTGATTAGTCTGCTTGAATTCAAATTACTCTGGCACAAATGAACATTTTTATTAAGATAAAGATACAATTTTATTTCGATGAATGACGAATTAATAAATCATATCAAAAAGAATAAAAAGACGTTAGGTACTTGCGTTTCACTTTACCACACCAAAGAGATATAAATCATTACAAATGACGCATGATATGATCACCCATATAAGCCTATTGTGTTCTTCATTGTCTGAAATGATTTTTGACAAACAGATTAGTGCTCGATTGGCCATCCTACTACCGTACAGGAATTATTATTATAAATCCAAAAATGGAAACTTGATGTCAGAATAACAATGTATAATGTTACATAGAAGTTTCTCCCATAAGGTAATCAATTTACAAAGGCAGAGCGCTCTTAAATTCGAACACGTGGCAGGTACTTCTTTTTATCATTGACAAATGATTATATATTATCATAAGTTAAATTTGAAGATATATACGATTTAAAATTGTGTACTCAAATCACCATTAAAGTTGTTTCCAACTTAAAACTCTTCAAAATAGAAGATTTCATTCAAAATAATGGGTGTTTTTTTTAGAGGTATAGAACTTTAAATTGCAATAAAACAACGATGGATCATTCCATTGACAAGAATTTTTTTTTATTCTGAAGATAATCTTGTGGCTTTACATTTTGAATATGATTTATGGCATATGACCACCACGGCTGACTCGGATGTAGTCCAATCTGGACGTCCAATTTTCGATGACTTTTTCCAACATTTGTAGCCGTATATCGGCAATAACACGGTGAATATTTTCTTCCAAATGGTCAAGCGTCTGTGACTTATCCGCATAGACCAATGACTCTACATAGCCCAACAGAAAGTAGTCTAGCGGTGTTAAATCACAAGATCTTGGAGGTCAATTCACAGGTCCAAAACGTGAAATTAGGCAGTCACCAAACGTGTCTTTCAATAAATCGATTGTCACACGAGCTGTGTGACATGTTGCGCCGTCTTGTTGAAACCACAGCTCCTGGGCATCATGGTTGTTCAATTCAGGAATGAAAAAGTTAGTAATCATGGCTGTATACCGATCACCATTGTCTGTAACGTTCTGGCCATCATCGTTTTTGAAGAAATACGGACCAATGATTCCACCAGCCCATAAAGCGCACCAAACAGTCAGTTTTTCTGGATGTAACGGTGTTTTGACATACACTTGAGGATTATCTTCACTCCAAATGCGGCAGTTTTGTTTGTTGACGTAGCCATTCAACCAGAAGTGCGCTTCATCGCTAAACAAAATAAAATGGATGTAGTGTGCGATACGTATTCCGCACAGAACCATTATTTTCGAAATGAAATTGCACTATTTGCAAGCGTTGTTCAGGCGTGAGTCTATTCATCATGAATTGCCAAAACAAACTGAGAATAAATCACTGATCAGCTGTTAAATCGGTCTCCATCTTCAACAGTAATTCCAACTTAAATTTCTATACCTCTAAAAAAACACCCGTTATTTGCATAATGTTACTTCGCTACGTTATTTTGAAAACAACGGCAACATGGGTAACAATGGTTTAACAATGTTACTGGAAAAAAGTAGTCAACACTCTATTTGTCAGTTCACAACAGTTTTGTGTGAGTTTTGGAAAATGAAAATAGTAAAAGTGAGAATGTTTGAAAATTGAAAGTTTGAGCAGTTTGAAAATAGAAATAAGGGTGAATCATTTTACTGATTCACACTTTATTTAATTACAACTAGCTGACCCGGCGAACTATGTAAGCCCATTTATTTTTCTCTGAATATTTTTCGAAAAGCCGGAAAGCCATTTTCTACTATTTGTGCTACACTATGTTGTTTTTAATATTTTTCCCGTGTGGAGCCAGGGATATACTCACTTACGATGGGACTATAATACTTCGTCTTATTTCAAATCAGTTAAATTATAAAAACATTCCTATATCAACACGTTGGATGTATTGAAAGTGGTTAACCTGTCCATTCTATAGTTGAACCGCATGTTCCTAATTTCGTAGCAAGTATTTGTCCCATATATCTCTTAATTAATTACATGAAATATTTACTGGATGTAAGTCAAAAAATGTTCAGAATTTTATCCATTCCCGGAAACCAATGAATATATTGGCTCTGGTTGCCTGCCGAAACTGAAACAAAAGAAATAATATCGAGAAGCCGACCAAATTGAAAATCAGTACTAATGACCTATACCTCTTACTTTTTGTGGCTATTCAATTTGGTCGTGTTCGCGATATTATCACTTTTGTTGAGTTTCAGAACGCGACATTAGATCCGCTAACGCGCACACACACACTGTTCTGATAGATATGATTGAATTTGAACTTTGTGCAGCGGTAATAAAGTGCAAATTGATTATTTGACTTTAGAGAATACACATACATTGCTTAGACAACAGTGAGTGCTTGTAATTTAATAAGAATGAATAGGCTCTACATTTCAGTTAAAAAACGTTTGTATGGGAAAAAGAAAAGTTTTTAGAGTTTGCAGGCAATTATGCGGATTTTTTTCACAAAAAAACCATCCTTGAAGTTCAACGAACATTTAAAAAGAAGCATTGGCCAAATTAGTTCAGGCATTGTTGAGTTACCAACAAGTTTTGGGATTCATTTTTAAATTATAGATATGTTACATAGATGGAATTACTTCGTGCTTTCGTATTACACATGATATTCATAAATTATTATCAAGTATGAAACATGTAATTGGAGTTTTGAACAATGAAGCCCTCAACTTCCTCAAGGAAATACGAAAAAAGATTCATGTGTAGCTTAAAAATAATTCCCCGAGTATTCCATTTCAAAAAAACTCTCACTAATTTTCAGAAGAAGCTGCAACGCTGTAGTCCTCATACTACTCAGTGTTTTTTAGTAATCTTCTTCTATCTCTTGGATTAGTTTAGTGACGTCATATACTTTAGAACTTCACCACCAAAAGGGCAGAAAAAACTGTTGAATAGAATTCTGATATCCTTCCACTTCATAAAAAATTTGTGAAAATATGTAGTTTAATTTTCAGAAATTCTAGAGTAGACAAAAATATTCCACTGATTTTCTGAAACTTTTTCCGTGTGAAAAAATGAAAATTGTGTGAAAATGCGATTTCCGTTGAAACCCAGGTTCAAGTTGTTTACGATCCATGATATAGAGGGCACCACTATTTCTGCAGATCCATCAGATATCATCGATGAGTACCAATTTACTAATTTGTTACAATACATTGTTCAATATTGTTCGATATTTCTGATATTCTTTGAGTTGATCAATAGATATTTGTTAAGCATTGTCTAGAAGAATAATTCACTCAAAAATAAATTGCCGAAAATACATTCAACTTTAATGAAGTATTTCAAACGAAATAAAATATAAATGTATTCGAAAACTATGACATTCATTAATGAACATATTTCAAATAAAATGCAATGAATGATGTTGTATATAGCGGTACTTTTTATAATTATAACATCAAATAAACCTGAATATTTATTGGGACTATTAAGCCTTAGTTTCGAAGTTTTTTTACAGGGGCTAAATGTATTTTGTTGGATATATCTGAAATTCTTCCTTCAACTTAACATCAACACAAAAGATTGAAATTTTAAAAACAAAACAATACTAATGAAACTAAATAAAACAATACAAATAGTACTTTTGAGCATAAGATATAGGTTTATGTGGTTGATAAGAGTTAATATTATTTGTCCATGCTTATAATGCTCACAGGGGTGTTGTGGGACAATAAAAGACATTCTTATCAATTTCGATTTGTTTCTTTTCATTGTTGTATTTTCAATAATTCCATTTAAGTACATTCGTTTCAATATAATTATCTCTCCTAATTTGATCTACAAACAACCTCAATGAACGCAACAACAAATATACAAAAACGTCAAAATCTACCAAGCTAATTTCAAACACTTCAAATGAGAAATAGTCATTGTATATAAAAAAAATGGAAAACGGATTGACTACAACAAACGATAATTTAATCAGATTTCAAAGACAATTATTTCATGTAATATAAATCTATTCCGATATTACAGGCATACATATATCTATTCACAATAAAATAAATACAAAATTCGAAAAAATAAATAATATATACACTGGAATAACTTCCTATTTCACTGGTATTAGGACTATTGGCACTAAAGTTTTTGGCACATTTTTGGCACTAACTGTCAATATACATATTGCCACTGGGGAAGATCAATATTTGCACAGGGTTATTTACAATTTACAAAAATTTTCGACGTTTCGACCTCATGTCTCGCTCTCAACGTCACTAACACAGTCATCTTCCATATCCATATCAATGTATTCACCATATTGGTCATCCTCTCCCGTTTCCTGTTTCCATTTGTTTACGTGATGTGAGTTTTGTTGGGAGTTTTGTGAATTTTGTGAATTTTTACCGCCCTGATTGGTTTTCGCTTCTTCTTCTTGTTGCATCCTTTTGTGTTTCGTTCGTCTGTTTTGGAACCACACTTTTACCTGAAAAAAAAACTTTTATAAGCATTGGAATCACTTTGTAAAAATATTTATTCATTTTGCCAAATTCAGGATCAAAAATACTGATTTGGTAGGTGAATGAAACGATTATACATTAAAACAGCATAGTTTCAACTGTCCGTAATTATTCTTCTTGAATAAGTGGACTTTTGACATCGAAAAAATTTTGTTTTACATAATATCGACTAATCAAAGAAAGAAAAGCATAATGTGAAAAATTCAATACCAGAAACACAGTAGCAGCGAGCTGATAAATAAAAGTTTGTTGAATTTTTTCAATAAATAAATTTTCTCTTCATTGAATGAAAGGCATTTTTTTCATCTTATATTATTGCACAGCTTTCGATTAAATAGAATGATCTTGAAAACGAAACGTGTTTGGAAAAGTACAAGAAAAACTTGCCAAAATATATCTCAATCTACCAAAATTTATATAAAATTCAAAGATTGGAAAAACTGTAAACCAAAAATGTTAGTATTTAAACTTCTAAAATACATATAATTTGTTCATAATAAAACTAACAATGTTCAAAGAAAACAAAGAGGTTTCAGAAAAACTAACACCAATAGCATTTATATGATTTGAATCAATCAACCACTGAATGTTCAAACGAACTTGGTTCTTCTCATTTCACGCCATCTCCTCATCACTACATAGTATAAAGCAAAGTCGCTTTTTCTGTCCCTTTGTACGCTTTAATCTTTGAAACTACGCAACGGATTTTGATGCGGTTTTTTTAATAGATGGAGTGATTCAAGAGGAAGGTTTATATGTATAATAACATCCACTAAATAGTGGAGAAGAACTGTTATTTTTGAGGTTTCTAATGTGATGTCGTAAATAATTACATTTTTTCCGCTTACATTGCAAACGCAGGCTGAACCCTACGAGTTTTATCAAAATAATGTACTAAGTATTGTACACATTGAAAAGGTCTACAGAAAAGTCCGTGATGGTATATGTCTATCTCTTATGGATAACCCACAATAACTTTTTTTGTCATTTACTTTTTGCGACAAATAATGGCTAATTTTCGAAGCGATTTTAACCCATACAGCATTAATCCTTAACCAATTAAATACCTTGAATACATTGTTCATTTAATATAGATATATATGGCCCTTTACACCGTATGATTTAAGTGAATATTTTCGAAGATATTACAGATTTAAAAATTGCGGGGCGTAGCGTTTGCGGCGTGCGAAGCCGGGGCGGGTCGCTAGTTTAGTATAATCAAAAATACTTGGCTTGAGCAAGAATTGTTGTATAATTCGTCGAATTATTATTTCGGATGTCTTTCCGAGGTTATGATAAACATTCTAGCATTCAGTCATTTTTTTAAAATTACTTGAATTTATTTAAAAATTTAAACAAAAAAAATTACATAATCGAAAAAATATAGCGATCTTATTGACAGTAGGAGTGAATACAACATTTTGAAATGTATCCTTCAATTGAAATATCAGTCGTAAATTGTTTGAAGCACTCGACCTATGTTTCGGGCTCCACACCCATCATCAAGGGTTTAATTGAATCAACTTGAACTGAAACTTAAATAATTTGTAGGTATACCCATTATATGTTATTATTATCTCATGGCAATAACCTGGATTAGAAGCCGGAAACGTATGTAGAGTGCATAAAACAATGCTGTTTAATTTAGATTAGTGTCTCAATTGATAGGTAAAATTTTCTGTAACCGAATGTAACCTCAGCCAATCAGATCGCTATCATCGTTATTACGATGTAATGAATCGAATTTGATTACGAGTATTTATAGTTATGCTTCCCCTTTGCCGTTCTAAGGGTGACTGTTGTACGAATCATGACCAACTTAGGTGATGCGTGAAATAAACTATCAATTTCACACCCTAATACCACTTCATCATAATAATAGGGGTACATGTTAAACAGCGATTGGGGATCTTTTGTTGAGTGTTAGGAGGTTATGCCGACTGTTCAATCCCCATTGGTCTACATCAAAATTTATTATTATGAATTGTAGGGGATGCTTTCGCCATTTTACGGGGTGGGTTATTCGCATTAACCGTTAGCGATATGATACATCTGTCTCGTTTCAAAAAAGTAGGTATTAGATTTATATTGCTTTGTTATATTCAAAATTGATTTGGATATTTGAATTGAAGAATTTTATTTTCGATTTGGTGTTTTTCTGTCGAAAGAAGAATTACTGGATGATTAATGTCTATTTTTGTGACTTTAAAGTGCACCAGAATCGTTATAATTTATTTTAGCAATACGTTTTTTTTGAATATATATATATATATATATATATATATATATATATATATATATATATATATATATATATACATTTTCAAAAATGTCTAAAGTAGTGTATCTCAACCTTTTTTGCCATACCTTAGCTTTTCGCAAATTGTTATGCCCCCGAAAAGAGTGAAAAAGTTGAAATTGAGAAGTGAGAAAGAATTAAAAGAATTGCCCCCTTGTTGGACGTGGGCCCTCGTTGGTAAACATTGACAATTGACAAGAAACTTTCAAACAATTGTCAAGTATTCAATATAATTTTGTGAAACCAAGTGTTTTTATGCAGTAGGTATATTAATCGAAGTATCACCAAGAGATCAGCAAAGATTTAATCAACTTTATCAATATATTTATAAGCGTTGTTGCCTTACTCTATTATCCAAAATCGTAGTTATTAATTGAGTAACAAATCTGTTCAACGTAATTAATGCTATTGTTTTCAACTTCTTATAAGCATATTAATCGTGTTTGGAAATGGGTAAGATTTTTCATTATTTGACGTAACTGGTTCATATTTTAACGAATTATTGTAACCCACATTAAATTCGTTACAGAGATTCTTCGAAATAAGGTTAAGATCAGTTTTCTTCTTATTTCATCGTCAATGAATTAAGAACAATTAATATGACTTTCAATTAATTCAAGACGTCAAACTTAGTGTCCACTTGACAGTATTTTTTTTGTCTGGAAAGTTAGCAATTTCAGGATTATTAGGAACAGCAGGAGTCGATTTTCTCTCTAAAATGTATTTTCAAATTAGTTGAACATCATCGTTCTTCAAAAAAGGAAGTGCTATGCGTATATAACCGAAAGATTCTATTTTGAATGAATAAAATGCAGAGATTTTATGTATGTTCTTGTATATTTTCGATGCTGCCAAATTTAATATATCAATAAAACGAAATTCGAATAATACATGTCATTTACTTGTGATCTATAGCGAATACCGAATCAAAAAGGAATATCATCCCCCGTCGCATCCATTCTGCGACAAAAAGAAAAACTTCAATCGTGCCGAGTCAATAAGATTCAATTTAGCATAAAAGTTGGACAAGTTGGCCGTGGAAGCTGAATAAAGACACTTCGATCTGCATCAACAGAATTCGAATTCACAAACCATTAAGCACTTGACAAACTACATTTACCCCTATAGAAATTTCTTTTATACGAACCGAACGCAAAAATTTCCGACGATGAAGTCTACAATAAGCTTTTTATCCGGGCTTTTCCGCATTTTTCATCGACTTCCGGTTTCGTTTATTATGGCAGACGGCTAACGCATCGCTCGCTTCCGGAATTCGGGGCGAAGGCCATTTGTTTAGAATTTAGGCCCCATTTGAAACAAATGCCGGATCCGTCCGATGAGATTTTATTACTGGATGTTTGTGAACTTGCCAAATGCGATTTGGCTTTATAAAACGCGGTGTTTTGACGCCGTTTAAGCCCTCTATTGATGTTGCTTAGCTGGTTATTGCTTTTGCCTCATTATTCGTTCAGAAAATTTTTGAAAAGGAATTGAGTTAATAGCAAAGCATACCTAATGGTTTTGAAGAGTCCACAGTTGACAAAATTTGATTCAAAACCAACAAATTCATTCTTAAATATATATATATATATATATATATATATATATATATATATATATATATATATATATATATATATATATATATATATATATATATATATAAAAGACAACAAAATTTTTCGGAATTTTTTTCCTAATTGAAGTGCCAAATTTTGCAATAGTTTGAAATATCGATCAATTTTTAGCAATCAGATGTGGATAGATGAGCGGATTTTGATACATTCTAGATAGAAAAAATTTGAAGACCATCTGTACCAAAAAAGGAGAACATAAAACAAATCCATAGACATCAATAATCCAGAGATATTACTTTACTTAAATGAAGAAAGGAAAAGAAGGGACTTTGACGTTTCTGTTGACGATATTTGGACTTATTTATAAGACTTTGATATTAATGAACAAAATGTGCTAGTCACCTTTTGATTTTTAGAGAGAAATGTTTGGTCGTAAAAAATGAATACAGAATAAACTGAAATTTGCTACCAATGCCAACACGAATTCAAAATTTTTTCGATTTAAGTCCACAAGAATAGCAGATTACTCATTGAACAATTTGAATAATTAATAATAATTAATAAGGAACTACTATATAAATTGAAGAAAATGAATACACCCAAACACCATATAAGGATAATAAAAATATTTTCAGAAAACAGACAGCTGATCTGCTTTGCATCCGCTGCTTTAGAAAATATGCTGCTCTGATATTTGCTTGAAGTCGGCGAAAGTCAGCATGTCCTACAATATGCAGATGACACTTTGTTGGTAACACATTAAAAAAGAATAGGAGAATGCACTAGCAAAATACAGGAACTGATGGACAAATCAAATGAATGGTTTTCAAAGTGGCGACTAAAACCAAATTCTAATAAGTGTTAATACATTATTTTCAACCCTAATAACGCATAAAATAAACACCAACAGTAAGAAACAATGGAATGAATATAGAATCATCATCATCCACGAAATTCCTGGGACTACTGTTAGACAATAAATTAAATTTCACCCTTCTCTCACAGTCGATGAAGAAAAAAACCATAACAAGAGCAAAACAATTAAAATGCCTTACGTATTGAAACAGAGCAATAAATATTGACGGTGCAGTTAAAATATACAAAATCATATGTAGACCTTTAACTGAAAAATGTCGTCGCTTAAGAGTATAGAGGTAGCAGAGAGATCAGTTATGCGTACCATTAGAAGGATAAGACGCCCACTAAACATACTACACAAACCCTCTAATGGGCTGCTTATTCAAGAAAAAACATAGAACCTATAAAAAATGGAATTGAGAAACTTAACAGAAAGTTCGATACAAGATTCAAAAAACTGGAGGATACAACTGGAACTATGTACGAAGAAAATTCCCAACTGAGACTCTACTTGAAGCAATAAGCATGTTTTAAACTGATTAACTAAAAGTAAAATAACACTATATATAGGTATTGAAAAAACTATCAATAGTCTTTTGTATGAAATTTTCATATAATAAAGAACTATTACTATTATCACTTTTCATTAAACACAATAATTAATCTGTACTCATAAAAACCATAAAATCTGAGAAATGTTTTTTCTAAGAAGTTTTTTCTCCAGCAAGTCGAAATTTCATCCGAGTGGTGGGGTCCATAAATATTACATGATGTAAAAGTATCTGAAATCACACCCAACCTTTACATCGTAACAGTAAAACTAACAATTAAATAACATGTTACGATATCGGAAAACACCGGGTAACCATTAACAGTAAATACCTCTTATGAAGAAGATAAAGATGAATAACCAGTCGATCCCACTCCTCTATGCGCGGGGGCTTCACCTAACTCGTCCCACCTCTGATTAATCATGCCATTAATAATGCAAATCAAAATCTATTTATCAAAACGATTAAAATGAAAGATCTTCGAGTTAATTCATAGCCGACTGTCAGTTTAACCGAGATTATTCGTTGATATTTTTAACTGCTATCGGGTTTCTGATCAGTAATCAAGTTTATGTGCCTGATTGCGCCCATGGGGCACCAGAATAATAACTTGGTCGCTTTCTTGTTCTCTTCCTTTCCGTTATGACGGTTCGAGGGGCAGGGTGGGTAACTGTGGGTAGGTGGTAACCACTGTTGTGTTTTCTGATAAGATATAATTTAAATCATTGAATACGCACCGAGCACTTAAAACGTGACCACAGGTGATTCTGAGGTTCACCAAGGATTTATTTTTATCAGGTTTATATACGTTATGATGGGTCTGCTGCGTGCTCGTTGTCGAAGAGGTGGGGCAGGGTGTAAGTGATGGGCAAGGTTCGTTCTTGATGTATTTCCAAAAAGTGAAAAAAATTCATTTTAAATTACAAATAATTGCCACTTTTGTCTATTGACCTTTTACACGTCACGTGATGAAGGCTCGTTCAATTGTAACGTAAGCAGATTTATTACAATTCTCTTCTTCAGTTCCATTGTCAGCAAAACTAATAAATGCTCTTCCTCTCCCTCGCATATTTATGTAAACGTGTGAGGACATCCATTTTTTTTAATGTATTCTGCGCCTTTTATTCATCCATGAGCATCAGATATAATTCAAGAAATAGTAAAATAGGCTAAGGAATCATGGCAAGATGTCATCAAAAATATGCAGAGCAAAGAGACCCCTTCCGACCCCTATAGTACTCGCGTAATTCTTGAAAGGCCCTAAAGATTGTTAAAAAAATTGATATATAATTCAAAGTAGGCTAATTTCCATAAAAACATCATTCTTCTCCTCACTCGATGTATGTTTCGATTTACGAATCCTCTAATAAACTATTGCTTGTTTATTGGATCATACTTGTATTTTCGTAGCTACTTTGTAGCTCAATTCAATTCGTTTCTCTATTGCCGGTTTTTTTTTTCCAAAGGCTTACAGTAGCTTACTTTTTTCCAACCCTATCAGCAATAGTTATTTTTGATACAGTGACCAGATAGTCGAATGGCATTCTTGCTTTACCGGATGTATTCTCTCTGTTATTTCAATCTTGCCCCCATGTTTTTTTCAACCTCATCAAAATACAAATTTTTCAATTTATATACCCCTGCTTTTTCAGGGTCATATTCTATATAGGTATATATTCTGTTGGTGTATTCTTCTTATAAAATCATGTAATAACTTACTAATGCAGAAATTATATGTCAGAATTTCTGAACGAATATAGATGAAATTTGGCATAAAGACATAACACTATCTGGAACAATACTTAAATCGTTTTTCATAACTTATGAAGGCAAAATGAAAAGCTTCCATGTTTTATCTTCCATGGGGAATAAAATTATCATTATGTTTCATTCACCAAGACCCAGTTTAGGTTTTCAAGTATTGATGTATTTTAAAAAAAAAGCAGTGTAACTTCTTTCAATTGATAGTGCTTTTTATCCCAGAAAAATAACGGTTATTATATTATTTTACACGAAGGTTATTATATTATTTTATATTTTTATATATTATATTTTATATAATATTATATTTATCTTATAATCTTATATTTTGTTCACTGTCAATTTCATCCTCAAATCAAGTTAGAAGATTTGCAATATATTGAAAAAACGTAAATATGAGAAAACTTATCAGGAATAAAAGAAATTTTGGTTGATTTTCAATATTTTTAGCACAAACAAGAGAAATGTGGTTACGTATGGTATGGACTTGTCTATGCAAAAAAGAAGAATTATCTGATTTATAATAACATATAAACTTTAAAACTGAAAGAGAAACAGTAAAAATTTTAAACTACTCTTCATCATCATTAAATTCTAAAGTTGATTTAGGTTACCTTGAAATCAAAATGGAATTTTGCTATTATTAAGTATTCATAGTAGACCAAATTTCTCATATCTAACCCGCTGGCAAATGTCGAAAGATATGCCATAGCCTAAAATTAAAAAAAATAGTAAAAATGATTAACGAAATTTTTTTTATTCCCATAATCGAAATAATCTAATTTAAATATGGACAATTTTTTAATAATAATAATAATTAACTACTTAATAGTGTTGGCGTTTACTTGATGTAAATCCGTTATAAATAAATATAAACTTAAATTCAAACACTTGAACTTATGATTTACACTTTATTGTCTACATAGCATGACGCGTTTCGTCGTTACAAACGACTTCTTCAGATGCAAACAGAATAATTATAAGATAGAAGATTTATAACAGAATAATTATAAGATAGAATAATTATAAAAAGAATTGTATTATAAGATAGAAGATTTATAACAGAATAATTATAAGAAGAATTATAACAGAATAATAGATTATTCTATTTGCATCTGAAGAAGTCGTTTGTAAAGACGAAACGCGTCATGCTATGCAGTCAATAAAGTGTAAATCATGAGTTCAAGTGTTTGAATTTAAGTGTATTTTCAATGATAATTAATTGTTGACACATAAAAAATTTATCGTTACTCCCCCGGAAAAATATCAAAACTAATTTCTCGTATCAAATTGAAACCATAATTTCAACAATTCACGGCAATGAACAATCGATTATTCTACATATTAATTTTCATATTTAATTCCGCGCTCCGTGGTTCAATCTTCCAATTAAAATCTAATAGATTTCAAATTGCGATTCATTTCGCCACATTTATAAATTTACTTGATTCTATTAATGGAATTGAAATCGTCGAAATACTATAACGTTACTCCTACGTAATGAAATCAAAATAAAATTAAACAAAGGCTGTATAATAAACGTGAAATTATACATTCGAATTACTGTCCATATAACTGCTAAACAAGCAGCAATTTGTTCGGGACTTTTATGTTTGTTTTTTTTTTCAGAAACTAATTTAACGCGTGTATTTTAATACTCTTGCGTTGACATGAACAATATTAACAGTATTCAAGGAAAGGAAGCCAATTGACATTCATATAATAGATTGTTATAATTCTGTTGAAAGTTCTTCCATACTCAAAATCGAGATAATCCATCAAGTTTGAAATACTCCAAAAAAATCCAAGGTGCCCCCCTCAAAACTTCAAATTATTAATTTTCATTAAAATTACTGCATACATAAAGCTCACAGAGGCAAAAAACTTCCAGATCAACTGGGGTTCGAAATAAGAACTCATTTTACATTGAAGGCTCTACTAGGCCCCCTCCACTTTTGTAATACGTGGGGAAGTTTGAGGCAAAACCCTTTCGCCATACCTAAAACCACGTTTATTTTTTCAATAAAAATATTTGAAAAAATCAAAATAAGCCATGGCGTGTTCCAATAAAGAATACACACAATTATTCCCACTACACCTCCTTTCTTGTGATGTTAGGTGATTTTTTCCAAACCCACTCAGCCCTGTCGAACTTCGCGTGATTAATGAAAGTTCCTAACGTGGGGACAATTACTTAATGTTTACAAATAAAAAGAATTTTCAATATCGTGTATTTATTTCAGTTCTTTTTTTTGAATCTTCATTATTTTATGATCAGCTGATTTTCAGTTTACCAAAAAAAAAATAATGACTCAAAATAAGAATTATACATTTTGGGTACTTCATCTTTTACATAAGGAATTTTCACAGATACCCCTGTTGAAATTTCCTGGAAAACTGAGTTTTAAATGAGCTGTTCATAGCAACTAATTTGAAAACCTTTGACGAATAAATGAAACATATTCCATATAGAATATTTCTTCATGCAAATTCGAATTTTTCGAAATTTCATTCTGATATTCTGCTATTTCCAAAATATCAAAAGTTGTAAAGGTGTTAAGACGTTTCAAAATATTTCAAAAGCTCTAAGACACCTTCACCCATATTGAAAACGCCTGTTCTAGGTAAAAACCCATATCAAACACTTGAAATGTCCCTTGTCCAATATCTGCCTTAAATATAATGGAAACTTGAGGAAACCAGAAGAAAACTAAATTATTCTTTCAGTACCGGACGAAGAGTGCCTCCCCTATTACAATATTTTTCATGAGCAGTGACAACCTTTCAGTTATATCGTTCACATAATGATTTTATGATAATTGAAAATTTTCTACCATGACTTCAAGAGCCAATTCTGGCCTGAAAAAAGGACTTCGTGTCATTTAACACTACCTCGTGTTTATCGGGGGTATAATAAATTAGATGCGTACAGAAAATTAACAGAGGTTAATGTTGTTTTGTTCACCTCCTATCACGCGACGTGGCATATGCGTCACGTACTGACATTTCAACTTTTCTGCAAGAACCACGCTAACTACTGCGAGTAACAAACAGAGGATCTCCATTGACGTATAGATACTTATAATCTCACATATTCATATATTACTATTATTATTATTATACAGATTATTTCTCATTCGGAGAGAGGTAAACTTGAATTCGCAATTTTTAGGGTTATTGCTTCAGCTTTTTTACCTCCCAAAAACTCTTCATTCTCTCAGATGCTCTTAGTTCCCTTCGTCTGTTCATTTTATTCCAGTCTGACGCGATGATTTTTGCTCAAAGTTCACATTTTTGTCGTACCGCCATTTTTTCAATATTGTCGTAAATGCTACAAAAATACGACGTGGAAATGTTGAAATTAATGAAGAGCCTATCAAAATCTATGAATAACACATTTTCAAAACTTCCGGAAAATTTTCTAGTTATATTCTTTTTTCACTAAATGACTGCACTATATCTGAAAAAATTGCCAGTTCACGAGTTATCTAGCAGAATATGTATTATTCTAAACAATTATTAATTTTAACAATTTAAGAAAACGGCAGCTTTATAGCAAACTTCTCTCAAAAGTATAAAATAAAATCTAGAAAAAATTCGAATAAAAAAATTCCCAATGTAAACTGTCTCAGTTCCGTTGTTCTCCTTATATATAAACGATATTGTCTCTCACGTGAAAAAAATTCTATACGTTTATTCGCTGATGATACTATGATCTATATATGTGACAAAGATATTAAGAATATGACAGAGGGGATCAATAGAGATCTTTCTGCAATTAATGAATGGTTATGTGACAATAGCTCATCTCTAAATGTGCAAAAACTTCATAGTTTTTGGGTATAAGTAAAACCCTTAAAACCAATAAAAATGAGGATATAAATATAAAGATTAATGAACAAAAATTAGAAGAGTAGAAATAGTAAAATATTTAGGAATTATGTTAGACGAAAAATTGAGTTTCAATGATCATGTTGATTTCATATCATCTAAAATCTCTAAAAAAATATTTGAAGAGAATAGGAAAAAACCTGTCGACATGTGAAATTATTGTTGTTCAAATCAATAATAATGCCACATTTTCAATAATGCTCCACGTTGTTATTTGATTCGACTAAAGAAAAATTTAAAAAATTACAAAAGTTACAGAATAGAGCCATGTGAACCATTTTAAAGTGCAATAGGTATACCCCTGTTAAAATTATGCTGAACTCTTTAGAACTAATGTCTGTTAAGCAAAAAATACTCTTTGCTCCATATACATTCATATTCAAAATATTCATATAAAAAATGTAACATATGTCAGTGATATGCATGAGTATAAATAATACTAGAAATACTGATAGTTGTTATATCCAAAGTTGTATGCTCTCTAAATCTAAAAATAGCATATAGTATGACGGATTTAAGCCTTTCAATAATTTACCAAATATATTGAAAACTAATACTAGTCGTAAGATATTTAAGCGTGATCTTAGAAAGTATATTTTAAATAATGGATAGGTATATAATTAAAAATTGACAGTTCAAAATATGTAGTTTTTTTGTTTAGCTTCAGCTATTAATATTATTATTATTATTATTATTATTACTATGTACTAGTCTCATAGAACGTCTAGATTATAGGACTCTATTATAATTAAAAGTTCACAGTTCAAAATATGTAGTTTTTTTTTGACGTCTCATTAGAGTATTTTCATTTGACTCACTCAGATGTTGTTGATATTTATTCAACACAAGAAAATTTCATTTTTAAAATCACAAAAAAGTTATTGGATATTGAGATGGTTGCCCCATTGATTATAAACATAGCACATATGATGAGTAGATACACATGTAGACAGACTTTTATAATAACCAAGGTAAGGTCTAATCCCGGATTATATCAAAACGATATCCTCCGCTTTTTTCCAAGTGACAGTTTATTCAGGACGGACCTAAAAACGTCCATACTATCCAAAACTCACAAAGCCTGATTATGTGCAAGATAAATACTCATAAAGAAAACCGTACTCTCATTATCCCTCACGGAAAAGGGTGATACGAGAATAAACGGAAGGGAATTATTATTTTTTAGTATTGGCTGTCCCGTTTAACTGTTTGTATTGCTAATTGAAAACGTGTGCGGTAGAATTTTCTACGCGTTATTATTTGATTGAATATAAACACAATGTCGTTACTACCCATATTTCAATTTTTAACGGTTCATGTGTGCATGTGACTGAGACATTCTTTGTTGCTAAATATTTCGCAATGGCAATTTTAGCTGAATGAAATTTTTGACGAAAATTTTTGAATGATTTTGAAATTGAATATTCATTTTTATTTAATTAATTTCTATATCATTTAATGAAATTATCAATAGTTCGTTTGATATTTTATAACATTCCATTTGATTTTTCCTTTTTACAGAGTGTTTCCAGAGATCTGGATGCTAAAATCTTTTAGGATAATATTTAATTGCATTACTGCAAATAAAATCCTGCAAATTTATTTAGCAATCAATCACTCTATAGTTTTCCTTCGATTATGTCGAAGTAATGTGTTTTCACAACTCTCCTCAGTTTCTGAATAACTAATGCAAATGAATAAATAAAAACGTTTCAGATCTCGAAGAAATTCATCCGACCAGGCTAATTTAAGACGAACCAGAACAACAGGTACCGACGCTCCTTCGAATAATCCATCACACATACTTCTCAAGAACTGATACTATCAATATCTAATGATTATTAATGGTAGGAACAGAGAACCCGAGCATTCCTTTTGAATAATAACTTATTCCTCGAGCCGCGAAACGAATCAACTATCTCACAAATTTTCTACCATCTTTCAACTCCTAATGAATCAATACTGATGTCATTAAAAAAAAGATTCTAAATGCAAGTAGTATTAGATAAATAAATAAATAAATATAATATATATATATATATATATATATATATATATATATATATTTCGTTGACAGATAACAGTTCATAATATGAAATGATTCTCCGCAAAATCTTGGTGAAATATTGTTGAAAATTAAAATACTAAGCAAAATTCCCCAAAATGCTAAATACTCCACATATGTTTCCGCTTCTTACATATTACCAAAAGTTCAATAGAAACTAACTTTAAAAGTAACAATTTGGTTATACAACTGATTTGAAATTCTATGATTCTAAGTAACAATCTAATAGTTTCATAGTAATAATTATAAATTCTATGATCCATATCGAAACCTCGAATTCTATGGTTACTCCTTCTTCTTAAACGAGATTTCTTTGTGAATGAAAACATTCTTCTTTAAAGTATCGCCTTTAAAAAATGGAAAATTATAAAATTCGTAATTTCGTTGAAAATGTGATCGTAACCTTTTCATTGCATGTTTGAATACTTAAATTATCAAATACAAGAAATCATCGAATTCTAGAAGACTGCACAATAACACAAGGTCTAATTTCTATAAAATTTTAGGTCTTTCTTTTTTTTGCGATTTCCAATATTTTATTTCACTGTCACGTTTAATTACTTCAAGTTACGCCACTGGTTAAGTTAATATCTTGATTTCAAAGATAAAATACATTCGATATAATAGGATAGTATACTTTATGGGTATTTATCAAAGCTGTGAAAAAAAAACTGAATGTTCATTTAGCATTTAGAGATAAAGCATTTTCTGTAAATCACTTGATTTCTTAATGTGAAAACGTTGTATTTCGATGTAAAATAGCAAATTAATTCAATTTATACACATAATTAACAATTCTATGTCACTGCAGAATACTTATTCTATAAAATTATTATTGCTACTTCAACTATATCATGCCTAAGTGAGAAATCTTATTATGTTAGTAGCTATATATTTTACTTGTAAAACTTCAATTTGCATGAACAACACCCAACGCAACAACTGAAGCAATAGTTCACAAATAATCACGATATGTTTTTCAATCGTTTGTCTTCGTATGATACATTGTTTCTTTATTGATTATTTATTCCTGCATTTAAAATAAATTCAAACACCCAGTACAGAAAATAAATCGTATTATTTCGAACAAAGGTCACCAGATTCTATGAAACAGGTTTCAATATTTATTTTGTATATAAAGATAGAAAAAGGCATAAAATTCACTCAGCAGAGAACTTCCGTTCGTATTCATACTTTACTTTTTTTGAATATTCTTTTCATTAAGGAAGTTGGTTATAGGTATGTTAAATTCTTCATCGAAACTTTGTTCATTCTTCGAAATAAACTGTAATCTATGATATATAGATTATGTGATGAATTTGATTCAAGTTTACCTGAGTTTCAGTCAGTGACAGAGATTGTGCTAGTTGCTTCCTTTCTGCTCCCACCACGTAATGATTCTTCTCGAATGCATGTTCTAACTTGAGCAGTTGCGATGGACTGAATGCGGTTCGTATTCTCTTTGGCTTTCTGAAGGGTTGAAGTAGGAATCCTGGTATATCAGGACCTGCAAGAAATTTTATTAATAAAATAAAGTGACAAACGTTGGGAGCATTCACCAGTAGAACTACAAAAAACAACAAAATCAATTACGATGATGTAAGTAATTTTAAATTTTTGTTTGTGTAAGACTTTCATAGCTATAGTTTAAGTATTCTTGAAGAAAAGAAAATTGAGGAAATAATGAGAAAAAAATAAAAGAGTGACTATAAATTAATTATCTTATAGGTACCATTACCGCTTTTCGAAAAATATTTTTTGCTTAGGTACATACAAAGAAATATTCTTTCGTAAAGTGATAAAAAACCGAAGGTTTCTTGGTTTTTAGCTGAGACTATAAATTTCCAAATTTACTTTAAAAAATATTTTACATCTATTTATTTGCATACCACACAAGTATGTTCATAAAGCTTTTCAGTAGTAGGAATTGGTAAGAATATAATTTTCTATCACAAAATACAATAAAATACTAATTTTCTCTACTCATAAATATAAAAATATGATTAATGATAGCAATAATTTCTTCATTTAAATTATTAAGACACTTTATTTCAAGGCATCTAATAAATTGATTCTTCTACTTTACTTTATGTAGTATTCCGAAACAATCAAGGAAATATTCTATAGAATAAAATATCAAAATCTCAAAATATCAATAATATCGAAATATTACATATAAAAAAGAAGGCTCATATTGAAAACAAATTACGATTCATTGAAATGTCTTTGAAATAATAAAACTGAATTTTAAAATTGTCCCCTCCTAAACATTTCTTTCTTAAAATGTCAGCTCTTACCTTTGGGAATTGCAGATACCTGAATTCAGTCCTTTTATGAGCATTATTTTTAGTTGTAATAACAATATGAACTCAAATATAATATGTACAATGTAGGTAATGTTTCATAATAAATATTATTATAATATAAATATAATAATATATTCAAATACTGATAGTTTTTTTTTCAATTCTGTGGACCTACAGTTACAGAACGAAGGTTCCGAACGGCCATTGGGCATGTAATCAATGTATATTACCCAGCATATATCATTCATTAAAGTACTCAAATCATAGACTAACACAAACACCCATACCTTCAGCGGGGCTCGAACCCGAGTTCTACCGCACCATAGTCGGGTTGGTCTACCGACTAAGCTACGGAGATCGGCAAAGTGATAGTTTTTTTTATTATTTTTTTTTATTTTTTTTTATTTCGGTGGACCTACATTTTAACGCCGGTTCCGAACGGCCACTGGACTTGTAATCAAAGTACATTACCCAGCATATAGCATTCATTAAACTACTTAAATCAGGACATTCAGTTTTTTCTTACTTCAATCGTCTTCTGTTATGTTTCTTTTTATAAGTGTACTAAAAGAGCAAATAGACCCGGAAGAAATTCCAAACATTATTTCCACATTCTCAATTATAAGAATTCGCATATGTCTAATCTAAAAAGTGCGTGAAGAAAATGATCAACATAAACGCCCCAAGGTTCCCTAAATACTTGTAAAGTGAAAATAAGCCCAGCATTATGCAGATGAATTTTAGCCGCTCTACAACTTATATGGCTCCAGTTAATGAATAGTTATGAATTTCCTGTTATCAGGGGGACAATCGTACCCAATGAAATTATTATTGCAGCGGGCACGGGGGTTACGTACCGTATAATTCATTTTTAATTACGGTGTTTCTCAGCTAATTTAATAGATTACCAAAGAGATAATGCATTAAATGATTGCGTAAATTTATGTCGCGTTCTGACTTGAATCGGATGCATATTTAAAGGTTTATAACATATTGTATAATCATTTTCTATGAGTTGAATTAAATTCTAATTGATAAAAACATGGCCGCTATTAATTATCATCCGCTGTTTTGCCATTTTTATCGTGATTGTAGTATTCCCTTCTGATTACGTTATTTCTTGTTGGAATTTATTATGTCCGTATTTACGCCATCAATTAACTAAGTGTAATTTGTATGAAGACATCAGATTATGATTTGGAATTTACGAGATTTTAATGAAGTAGTCTTGATTATCGCACAGGAAAATACTTGCGTATTTCTAGAGAATTTTAATGGGAATGAATTTTTTTTGAACCACTCTAGAGTTACTAGGATTGAAAGTATTACATAAATGAGGAAAGACTTTCAATCATATTCAATATTCTTCATATTCAATATAGAGAATCAGAGAAATCCCTTGAAAATCCGAAGAAAACAGGAATATACGAAATACCATTTTGGATTTGAATCAGCTACGGAAATTCTTTTAAAAGAACGCACAAAAGTTAGTCGTGGAAAGTTGTACGAAAATTTATATTATTATCGATTGAATGAACGGTTAAATATACCAATTGAATCTTTGTAAATGTTTTTTCACTTAATTAATGGCCTTAAATTTGACGTTAACATGTGTGGATGAATTGTCTCAACTTAAGCCTTTATCCACAATTTTAATGACTCGAATTTTCAATTGCTTGATGCGTTCACAAAGGATTTTCGTCCTTATTATATTTCGTTATAGTACCAATCGATTTTCTGTATACTAAATCTCATTGAATTAGGCATTTAGTTATGAGGAATAATATATTTAGTTATTCTGCATTTTTCGATCTTTTCCTGCAAGTAGACTCACCGACGTTTCTTGACCTTCATATATCCTACTCAAATAGAATCAACATTTTCAAAAGTCTTCGTAGGTTAGGTCAGCAATTTGAAGAAACTTAGAGTCATTTTCACTCTCCAATTATAAGTTTAGAATTGTACTGTGAAATTCAATTTCGAGTACATCAAAGCAAAAACTTACAAACTGCTATCGATTTTTTTGGATATTTTCACTTTCTTTTTGTTTGTTTGATGAATGGTGTAATTTCTCCTTATTAATATTGTACAATCAGTTCATATAGAACTTTGAATTGCATTAACATTTATTGGGAGATATATTATGTATATAAAAAAGATATACCTCTCATACAATTGATTGATTTCGATTAAATTGATGAAATAGATTATTAACAACCATAAGATCACACAAAATTCTCCAGCAGTAATCAATAAACGGAATGAATATAGCACCATCATCATCCATGAAATATCTGGGACTACTGTTCGACAATAAATTGAATTTCAACCTTCAAACACAATCACTGAAGAAGAGAACAATAACAAGAGCAAAACATTTCAGAGCTTAAGAATAAATAGGTAGCAAAGAGATCAGCTATGAGTAGTACAAGAGTCAGATACTCACTGAACAGACTTAACAATCACAACTCCTCTAATGAGCTGCTGTATTCGAGGACAAACATTGAACCAATAAAAAATCGGCTTCAGAAACTAAACCGAAAATTCCATACAAGACTGAACGAACTGTAGGACATTTTAACCATATTCCCTAATAACTAAGGTGTTTTTTTAGAGGTATAGAACTTTAAGTTGGCATTACTGTTGAAGATGGCGACCGATTTAACCGGTGAGAAGTGATTTATTCTCAGTTTGGTTTGAAAACTCATCATGAATAGACTCACGCCTGAACAATTGCAAATAGTGCCGAAAATAATGGTTCTGTGCAGAATAATATCGCGCACTACGTCCATTTTATCGTCGACAAAATCGTTCATCAGAGCAGTTAATTCGATTAACCATGGAACGTTTTCGCACCACGTTTACTCTTGCGTAGATTCATCGAATGGGCCCAAAACGAGATTGTCGTTGTTCCCGATTTTCATAAGCGAATTTTGTTAGCGATGAAGCGCACTTCTGGTTGAATGGCTACGTCAACAAACAAAACTGCCGCATTTGGAGTGAAGATAATCCTCAAGTGTATGTCAAAACACCGTTACATCCAGAAAAACTGACTGTTTGGTGCGCTTTATGGGCTGGTTGAATCATTGGTCCGTACTTCTTCAAAAACGATGATGGTCAGAACATTACAGTCAATGGTGATCGGTATAGAGCCATGATTACTAATTTTTCCATTCCTGAATTGAACAACCATGATGTCCAGGAGCTGTGGTTTTAACAAGACGGCGCAACATGTCACACAGCTCGTGCTCTAATTGATTTATTGGAAGAGGCGTTTGGTGACCGCCTAATTTCACGTTTTGGACTTGTGAATTGGTCTCCAAGATCTTGTGTTGACCGCTAGACTACTTTCTGTGGGGCTATGTAAAGTCATTGGTCTATGCGGATAAGCCACAAACGCTTGACCATTTGTAAGACAATATTCGCCGTGTTATTGCCGATATACGGCCACAAATGATGGAAAAGGTCATCGAAAATTGGACGTCCAGATTGGACTACATCCGAGCCAGCCGTGGCGGTCATATGCCAGAAATCATATTTAAAATGTAATGCCACAAGATTATCTTTCGTATAAAAAAAAATTCTTGTCAATCGAATGATCCATCGTTGTTTCATTGCAATTTAAAATTCTATACCTCTAAAAAAACACCCTTTACTTACAACAGGAAGGATGCACGAAGAAAATTCTCAACTGTGACTCTAGTTGAAGCACTAAGCATGTCATAAACTAATTAATTAAAATTAAAATAACACTATATATTGAAAACATATTATTAAAACATTATATATTGAATTATTGCAAAAGCTTAACTTTATTGTTCCAAGAGTTTCTTCCAGAAGCGAATTCACGTTCTACCTTCCATCAGCTAGAACGAATGTTCTAAAATTTTTCCATTGCACACGATGTGTGAACAATGTAATATGGAAGGTGGTTAGTGATTGCTGATACTAAGACAAGTCTCCTAGCATAATCTCTGCTAAAACAGTCATTTATGTGTATACACGCATATGATTCATATTCATTCATATACTTGTATGTGTGTATACGTGTTAATATGTGAATGTATATGTATATGTGTGTTTATCTTTATATGTATGTATAAGTTTGGTAGGCATTTAAGTTTTTTTTTATTCCTATAACTAATTGTATTTCTTTTTATCAGTTGTGATTAATGATCACAAAATCTTTCTTTCAAAAACTCTAAAATTTTAAATTACAAAATTGAAACTTTCGAACTTTCGTACTACCAATTTTGTTTTTAGTATCTGTTGTCATTTCCTGTTTTGTAATTAGGACCTGCCCTGTAAAACAGTGTATGTTAAACAAATGAATAAATAAAAGGCTGAAGAACCTAAAGTCAATAGCCTTTTGTATAAATTTTCCGTATAATAAAGAAGTATTATAACTATTATTAATAATAAAAATAGGCAAAAACTATTATCTACATCACAAGGAAAGACCTTTATATGAATGAAGTAGGTAGAGATACGCAGAAGAAACTGCAAAGCAACTAACGGTATAATATATCTATATAATACAATCATGATGATCTTGCACTTCTTCAGAGTTGTAGCAGTTTGAGGAAAATGAACCTGCGAACCTCGTACAAATCGTCGCCCGTTTTTCCCCGAACTACAAAGAAACAAACGTATGTCATGCATAATTTGATCGGAGTAATGAGCCGCAAAATTAAAAATTTTCAACGATGATTTCCCGCTAGACTATGCAGCAATAATTATTATACATACCGGCATCGGACCCGTATTTTTAATTAGTCGACGATTGGTTATCGCGATCAAAGGGTATCAATTAATTCAAGACTCCATTGTGGTTCAACTATTATGAATAGCGAATTCTCTATAAACATAATTGACAGTTAATTTGGAAACCTATACGGACAATTATCTTGGATCACGTCTAGTGATTAATCGCTACCCGGATGATCAATTAATAAGGCATGCTAATTTCGTCGTTTTTGATGGGTAACGGAGGTGGGTGCTCTAATTTGCATAAATTACACGTAAATTAAATGAACAATAAACCACGAAAGCAACGGTTCCGACCGTCCGAAAACCGGTTACCGAGTGAGAACACGTAAATTAGTATATAGCTAGTGTGGTTTTGTCGTTATTTGGTGAGAAATGTGAGAAAAATGTAACACCTCTTCGCGTGGTTTGGCGTGTTCTTTTCAGACAATCGGTCTAGCGATGGGTCGACGAATCAACTGGTTATCGAATACATTTTAGACCAACTTTGTCAAGAAACTCGATCTGATAAGGTAAGAGATCTTGGTGTAGTCGTCGACCAGAAGTACGGATCTATGAAATACTGACTCATTGACTATATTTTCTTCACATTGTAGACTTCCTGTTCTACTAGAAATAAATTTTGCAATGAGGTACAAGTACTATTAAATACAAGATTCTCGTTTAATTCTCTTTTTTTGTCCAGTTCCCTAATTTTTGATTTCGGTGTTCTGTTGTTTGTCTGAACAACTGTTGTTCAGTTCTGCTTTTGAAAATAGGGTAATTAAGCCGAAGCAATTGTCAAGCAATTCATCTAATTTTGTGAAACTAAGCCGAGGTGTTTTATTCAACTCATATCAAACCAGGTTTCACCAAGAGTTCAACGAATATTCACCAATAATCAACTTTAATCAGTATGTGGTATTATAATGTCGATAAACCAGATGCACCTAATTTTCAGTTTTTAAGTACGGATCTATGAAATACTGACTCATTTACTATATTTTCTTCACATTGTAGACTGCCTCTTTTACTAGAAATAAATTTCAGTTCTGGATTCTCGTTCAATTCCCTGTTCTTTTTGAGTTCCTTAATTTTTGCTATCGGTGTTTAATTTTGTTTTCGTTCTTTATATCCACTCTTTCTCGACTTTCACTCGGTTCTCAATTGTTGCTTGGTTCTCAGTTTTTTCTTGGTTCTCAGTATTTACTGGATATATCTGATTTCTCTTCAAATGACGAGTGTCCAAATTCGAAAACTAAACTTGGTCTTCACAGCTCTCGTCTGGTAGAGATCGTGGTATAAATATTCGAAGAGATCGTTTTCTTGGTCAAGTTTGAAGGGTTTCAAAAATTAGATTCTATTTCAGAAATAGAAGTTAGAACTTAGAATTTGAATAGCTGAATTATATTTGTTGTGGAGTTCGATCTATTTATTTGTCTTCAAGAAGCATTGCAATCCACTTCATATACTTATACCTTCTGTTGATCATAAGAAGCTTCCATGTTTGAGAGAATTCCAAAACATTCAACATTTTTGGAAGAAGAAGGGGTAAGCGATAGTGTTTCACTTTGTTCAAGAACAAGGTGAAAGTGACCAAGAACTGACTTCAAACTATCTAATAACACCTACTTGTATTATGGAGGATCTATGGAAAAAGAACATTGTTTTAAGAAGGATTTTAACTCGATATTCGATTGAGAATATTCTGGGAAATGATCCTGATTAAATGATTATTATTTATACTGTTTCAAAGGTTAGTCTTTTAGTGGTATAATATATAATTAATTCTTTATTCATATAATAATTAATATATCAATGTAGTTTACAATAATAGCGTTCCAGTTATGAGATTTGGTACCTTGTTTTTTAAGCGTTTTTACCACGATTGTAGTGTATTGACATTATTGTTTATATTATTTGTTATTCCAATTTAATTTTATAGGGGCTAAAATGAGTAGCCCACGTTTAATTTCACCTCTTCTTAGGTTGTACTGTAATAATCGCTATAGTACATAATCAAGACAATTTATTATTATTTTTTTGTTATCCTCAAGGCTCACATACGTCTTCTTAGCTAAGAAATAGTTGTGAACTGTGAAACAATGTCTACATGTGTCTTCCTGGATTTAGGTATGGATCTTTGCGTCCTTCGAGTACCTACAGTTGTATATATAAGAAATAACCTTGGCTAAATGTAGGTATACAGTTGACAAGTCGATTATCCATTTAGAACTAGCATATGTTCGTCCATGGAGAAAAAATCGGATGTACAATCAAAATCATACAACCAAATGGTTCAGCCAAAAGGAAATATTAAATATTTATCCCGATATCATTTTTTCGATTTGCCTCTTTCTGTAGAGCAGCATATGACTATGGTATTCATTTATGGTGAAGAACCTCGTCACACACCACCTCCAATATATCTGATGAAATAAAAGAACTAGCCGTCTTGTTATTCAACATTAGCTACGTCCAATCTACGCCTGTCGGCCTTATAGACTGGAAGTCGACTTGAAATTATCTGGAGAACTACGTGTGGTAGTTTCTCAAGATGACGCCCATAGAGAATTAAGACCTATTAACGGCGTATAATATTTCACATCGTTCGATATCCGCGGAATTAAAATGTTAAGAACAAAAGCGTGATCACGCTTCGTATTATTCGAGATCGCTAACTGTCGCTCAGAAGGACGGAGGAAAATAAGGCATATGATCGACGATGTCGGTAATGCAGCTCGCCGAGCTCGCGACCATAGACCGGGTTCATAAGTCTGGAAACAATGAGCATATTTCAGAATGCGTTGGAGTGTTGGCGATTTCACAAGTCAATTAGAGGGACGTTGCGTGATCTAGCGTCATTAGGAAATGTTGAACGATAGCGTTGCTTTGATAGACCTCGGGAAAACTGACCGACGTTGCCAGTCCTTCGGCCGGTTTATAAAAGAGACCTGGACTTTGAGAGCTCGGTCGTTCTGAGAACATACAAGGGCCACTCAACAAGTAAATAACTAATTTGTTAAAAAGCACATATTTATTGATTTGTAAGATTAATTTAACTATATTTGAAAACGGAGGTTTCAAAATTTCGCAAATACGAATTATTGGTAATTCGACCGTATATAACTTGAAAATGTGATATATTTCATGGGTTTTCGAATGTTCAAGTGACATCCAAATTGAGAAATCAATTCCTTCACTGTGTTCCCCTCTAATAGAAGATATATTAATAGGTTTGTAAATCGATTTTGCATTTCGAAAAATTTACTTTTACTAAATTATTGGTGGGATATGCTTCGAGGAAATTGATCACTTAATTTCGCTTTTTAGTTCCTCAAAAGTGTACAAAGAAACAATAAACTTTCAAATGTCAAATACAATTTTTCAGCTGCAATATCTTCCAAAAGTGAGCGGGAAAACCTAAGCACAAGTAATTGAACCTGTAAATCCAATAAAACGTTTGATAGATTCATCCGTTTTCTTCTGTTTTCTCGGAAACTAAATTCCCAAACACGAAATGTTAGTTTCCATTTATGGTAATCATAATTGCACACATCTTCTCTACTCTTAACGTACAGATAACCATTTCTTTTATACTGAACTGCTCTATTTCCGTCTATTCATACTAATTCCATACTAATTACGATTTCTTGAACAAATTCCGATGCGGTAAGTATATACGTTTGAGGACAACACGTTACTTTACAAATCTGAACGAATTAATACCGCAATTTCGTAATTATAACGGATTACAATCAATTTCTCTCCGTTTAGATATGGTAAAAAGTCTTAATAATTGACACATTTGCCTGTTAGTTACCTATATTGCCGTCGTAATTGTCATATAAAAACTTGTAAATGCGTATAATGAATTGGATAGGAATTATTATTGATATTTATGTGAATTCTCCGCAACGCTAGTTTTTGTTTATGTTGGAATCGTGAAATTTTAAGAGCTTTACACAATTCCTACTCGTGAAAAAGAACTCAAAGGTGGAAAATTACACTCTGTAGTTTTGTATTCGAATCCCGGTTGAGATATCCAACCAGGATTCTGAAGAGATACCAAGAACTATGTATGTGTCTATAGGATTCAGTAGTTTTAATAGTTGATAAGTACCTTTCTAATAGAACAATATCATAAAGGGGCTCCTCTAGAACAGCAGCCTCAACCATAGTTTCAGATAATTCATAAGAATAATTTTTTTCTGAATACTTTTTGATATAACTTTACTACCATCATAATTATTGTTGTTTTTATTGAAATAGGTTTGAGTGACTTTATATAAAAACCAAAATACGAGTATTCAAGTAGGTGATTTCTGTTATCCCTTGCAGTTTTATAAGTTTTACTTCAGAGGAATATTTAATGAAGTTCATAGTTTGAGATACATGTATTGTTGACAAAACGAAACATTGATAATTTGTTCAGTTTGGAGGAGCAGAATCATTGTTAAATAGTTAGTTTTACTGGAAAATATTGCATTGGACAAATAAACGGTATTCTATTCAATTAAAAATGCAAACCAAAATAATTAACTTTTATAATGAGACGGTTATTTGTATATAAATTCAATTTGAATTTGAAATGTTATTTTTAAAGCTCGAATGTAACTTCAGAAAGCAAACCCATGAAGAAATCAAATTGACTATCTCGCTGCTTAAATTGAAGACCAGAATGGGCAAGAAAACAGTTGTAGCTTCAATACTATACGCTCCAACTCAGACCATTCTTTGTATGCAAATTTTGTATATGCAGGCGCAAAACAACAACAAATAGCTACAAATTGTTCTCCATCCTGTTACATCTTCATTTGTTATGAATCCCCAGATACAAAACGATCTTGTTATGTTGCATTTCCAATTCTGTATCAACAAAAAATTGGGGGTGCCATTGTTTGAACCAGATCTTTCAGTTACACTATCTTTCAATGAATTAATTTAGAGTTATTCTAAATACTTTCAACTTATTCTGTAGCCAACTGCAGCTTTCTATCATGAAGACAATTTCACCTACCTGCTATTATAATACCCAAGATGAAATAATAATAATAATAGAATTTATTCTCATAGTATTACAATAACTTGTAATAAAAGAAAACAGGTCAGAGATAATCGCACATATCAAATTAGGTTTTACAGGCATGTATGTTCATATAGAAAATTGTTACACGAAGGTTTATGCATACACTCTCACAGTCATCAGACAGATCTACTTGACAATTTCTGTTTTCTTGACCGGACGAAAAAATTCTGACGTTGAATTCTCTGAATACAACCCCAGATGGCCAAAAATCAGGCTTAGAGATATTGTTATATATTTCCTCACTTGGACACCCAATAGAAAAGGTCGAGTTTAAGCCTTTCGTTGACAACTTCTTTATATCTATTGTTTCGAAGTTCGGAATATTATCCATATATGCCAGAATATCACTTTCCGACATCTTTTCTTAATTGTTCCTTTAATTTTATTCTTTTTAAGATCGGTGTTGTTGTTAACACCTGTACAAACAATGTTAACATTACCTCTACGAGGTATTTTCTTAGCAGCTACGATGGACCAAGTTTGTTCAGCAGTATTAGGGGTAGTATCGTTGATACCTACTATTTTCATTATTGATAGTAAAGTTTACATCATTAGCTAATTTCATTGTGGTAGGAATTGCTTTTGATTTATTTGACGTTGACGTTAGGCTTGATGAATTGTTTAAATTAATGAGTTCGATCATTTTTGATCTTTGCGCGACTTCTAAAAGACGAGCATCAATAATCGAATCGGCCAGACTACTCCAGGAAGGATTTCCAGTTGCGGCACTCCCACCGGTGAAGATCGTCGATGTTTTATCGGAGATTTTCTGTCTGCTTGTGTTTATTCTTTCTTTAGCGTTGTTTCGTTTCATGTTATTTGCCACATTTGCGTTTGGTTTTTTGTTGAATTCCAATATGACGATATCTTTTGATTTCATTTCAGTCTTTAGTATTGAAATCTTATACTTCAATAAAGACGCATTTTCCACAAGGACTGCATTTTTATCTTGTAGTTCTGCAATTATTTTCATTAATAAATCATACCGAGATAAGCAAGCCGGCCAAGCGATTGAGACCACTCCCCTCCCCCTGCTTCCAGTGGTTCTGAGACATAATCGGATCATAAAATCTTGAACAAATTGAAATTATTTTGAAGTTAAAATGGTTGAAAATTCTGTGAAGAACTTCAAAGATTCCAAGGCAATACTTAGGTACTACTCGAATAATTTTTTTTCCAAATTAAAACCCTCTGACTAGACAACTCTGATGAGAGTAACTTTTTACACAACAAAATGAATATACAAATACCTAAATCTATGATTGTATAAAATAAAATGAACTATAAACTGCAATCAAGCGGATTATCTGTTTAAAAAAGCTCCAAAAGTGACACTCGGTTTGATACCCGCCAAAAGGAACGCGTGAAAAACGGCCATTGTATTACGTTCAATAAAAAGAGCTTTATATACACATGATCTCTTTTTAGCAGCGCGTTTACGGTCTACTGACTCGGTAACAAGGGCCTTTTTTGAAGGGCGTGAAACTAGATTAGGGCTATTGTGAACTCCGTATTATTAAATTAAACAATTCAGAAGTCAATCACACATGCCAGACCATGTGCTGAACAGAAGGCTGCGATTCACGTTCTCATATAAAATGGAGGCTCGGCAATCTGCAAAAAATTATATCTAGTCGAGGGGTGTAGACATTGAATAACTGAATAAAGTAATGCGAAGTCGATAAAGAGGATCACTCTGTAATTATTCAAATATCTTGAATAATGGACAACTTTTAAAGATAGGAAAAAGCTTTATAATGATCAGGGGTGTTCATTCATTTTAATAGATCTAGCATAGAAAATCTAGTCATCCAACTATGATTCAACTGATTAATTTCGACTTAAATTGATAAAAACTCTTTCAAAAGTCCTTCTACATCTAAAATATTTCTACCCATCATTTTAAACGTAAAAGAAGATGAACCATGCCTACCATGAGTTGTTTCAAGAACAATCCACTCAAGATACATATTTGATCGATTGATAACCTCGAAATAATCTAGATATATCTACCAAAGAAGTCAAAAATTCAAAGTTTTTCAAAAAAGTTTGTTTAGGCAAAATACTTCTTTTTCCAACATAATTTTCTTCATTCAGTCATTTAAAATTTCTGCAAATGTTTCATTACTCTTCAATAGAAGCTTCTCTGAAGGTTCACAAAATGATCAGTTTCAGTTATAACATGTTTATTCGAACAAAACTCTTCACCACTCAACCATTTATTCAGGCTTGGAAACAAGAAATAGTGACATGGGGCTGAATCTGGAGATTATTAACGGTTTGTAAGTAGTTGAGTTTATGGATTTTTGACAAAGACATTAGGCTTAGTTCATCTATGCATTATTTTGATGCAACAATTACTTTTTTCGTTAAATGCGGTAGTTCTTGCTTCAAACATCTCTCCAATCTGTACAAAAGCTGAAAAATGTTAGTTGGTATAAACGTTTTCAAGGTAATATCGATTCTTACGCGAATGACACAAGATGAATTCTAACAAATTGTAGCCTTGACTTTTCTGGTCGAAAAAACACAATTCGTCTTCTCTGGTCACTTGGAGAAAACCATTGTTTGGATTGTTCATTGGTCTCTGATGTATTCATCTCTCGACAATATTATCATCTTCTGTGATTTGACGCAGCTTGCTCAAAATTTGACAGCAGCCGATTTATTGATGACAGTTGACACAGTGATGCATTTAAAGTTACAGAGCGGGAAATTCAAAAAGCCACTAATTTATCAAATCACCATAAAGTATTTGGAACACAAAATTAAGACGAAAAACAAGTCGAATATGAAATAAATAAATAAATTCAATAATATTGTCACCCATCAGTAACAAAAATTTATAAAAATTCAAACATTTTCAGAATACATAATATAACCTACACACGATATTATTTATTTGGAGGTAAAAATCGAAATCAAATTAATTAACAACCAATTGAAAATGTTCGAAGTATCTTCCCGAAATAATCTGAAAATTAGATACTTTCGTTATAAAGAATGAGTGTTGTTATGCAATAAAATAGTCATTTCCTGACCCCCGATATCAGTTGGACATCGAAGACTCACTAATATTTATTCTATGGCTACTGCCAAAATTGGGCTATAAAGTCCTGAGTTGAATTGGTTATGTTTTCACCATTTATTATTTTTCACGTATCTTCCCCAGTAAACTACCATGTGTTGTATATGTAATTGAATATGATTTAAAAGGAAATAAAATTTTTATGCCCGAAAATACCAAGATGTTAAACTCTGGAATTTAAGGTGGGTTCCTTTCTTGATACTTTATACATAATATGTTGCGATTAAAGCAACAGTCATGGGACTACCATTCAAACATAAATAAACACAATACGTCTGGCTTGTTTAAAACTCCTAATTCCTATTCAATATTTTGTAATTTGTTTTTATATGTTCTTACGCCATTGTCTGTTTCAATTTAGTGTAAGTTGTAACAAATGTACTAGAATTACGGTAATCTCACTATGGAATTCCTGTTTTCTGTTTCAATAAGAATGTTCACTATTTCTCAAGGTATCTTTCATTTATTCGTATAAGGGTGTATCTAAATAGCCTACTTCAGAATTAGATCACATATGTCTAATTTCCATTTATATTTATAATGAAAACTAACTTTGAGAAAGGGTAACTATATAAAAAATAGTTGCTATAAGAAAGAACTACATATTAAAATGACAGATGTAAAATTAGTGAAATATAAGTATGCACAGGAGTGAGCAATAAAGGATGTACATTTTATGTCCTATATAAAGGCGATTGTTTTGTCATTTAGGTAGTTCAAACCTGTCAAAGTTCAGTCTATGCACGTAGATTTGGTATTTCACCAGAAATTCTTACATTTAAATACACGCACAAACGTACGCATATCACCAGGTATTCGAACGCAAGTTTCTAATTTGGCAGTAATACACGTAGAATTCGTAAATATAGGTATGGGCAGGGGTGACCAATAAAGGATGTACATTTCATATCGATAAAAAGGCGCATTGTTTTGTCATTTGAGTAGTTTCAATTTTTCAAAGTCTTTCAACCTTTGAAGTAGATTTAGGTCTCTAACTAGCAACCGCTGAACACACAAACGTGCACCAGAAATTCGAAGGTATATCTCCCATTTGGTAGTAAGATACTTATGTATAATTTGCCAGATGTGATAAGTTGCGTTCGTTTTAAAAGAAGAGAAAAACATGTCGAAAAATAAAAAATTTCGTTTCAATCTTATTTGAACCGCAGAACGATAAATCAGTAGTCCCACATTTTTGTTAGATCATGAATAACTCCTCAAGTCCCGTACTACATTCCTTCTTTCCAGAAAATCCGTATTCGGACAGACTTGTCGCACTGGCGGCAGGTCATACAGGCAGAAGAATGTCAATTTTTGAATTCAGGTTGTTAGCGAATCACAATAAATCAATAAAACATTTCCAGCTCGTATTATTTAATGGTTTTTGCCTTGTTGTAAATTCAGGAATCGTATAAATGATTGTTGAAGAAAGCATCGTCATATCGCTGCTATTGAATATCGCCAACTGTTGTAATGATACACCTAATGAATAAATACTACATTCAAAATCGTAGTATATAATCGATTTTTACATCGCTTTTCCTGGTAACCGTCAACACTACACCCAGTTGGAATACAAAACGCTGCGAGAATCTCTATATAAATAAAGATTTCCCTAATTGATTTTCACAACATAATATAATCTCGAGTTCATGTGAAGACGTCATATATTTGTCAGGTTATTGAGGCCACCTAGGAAGCTTTTGGTAATTAAAATGTGCAATTATGCCAATCAGATCGATAAATAACTCGATTTGTTGTAGTTTGTATTCGAGAAAACGACGCATTTGGTATTAAAACAATCGCTAATTTTACAACGCAAAAAAATATAATCATATGAGTATGTTAACGGCCTTACGTTACAGGAATTTAAATTGTTAATAAATGAGCATTAGAATTTATATGAATGCTGGTAGAATTACAAATAAGAGGAAACAACTTCTCAGAAACTTTTATTTAGTGTTTTTTCAAGAAGTGGTTTGGAATTTGAGTATTTGTATACTATTGAACTGTTTGTTCACTTCAGTGGCGTTCATATGGGGATGCCGAGGGAGTTTTAAATAATTGAAATGATTTAATCATGAAAATTTTTTTACATTATGATTATATTTTCATCTCACATTTTATAGGTAATATTATCTAACAAAAACAAACTCAAGAGGGTATCTATTGAAGAAAATTATTTAAGGGAGATCATCCACAAACGTGAAATGGGGATAACTCTACCAAAATCCACCAGTGGACCACCAGTAACATGATAAACCTTTTACAGCGCAGTGAAGAATTATCAAATTGGTCGCATTATAAACACCCTTTAGAGTCTGAATTTTTGTGAACAACTTTAAGAGGGAAACTTTGGAAAAAAATTATTTGAGGGGGTTCATTAACAAATGTGAAAGGAGGAGAACTCTACCAAAATCTACCAGTGGACCACCAGCAAAATGACAAACCTTTTGCAGCCCAGTGAAGAATTATCGTATTTGTCGCTTTATAAACACCCCTTAGAGTCCGAATTTTTTTGAACAAACTTAAGAGGGAATCTTTGGAGAAGAAAATATTTAAGGGGGATCATTAACAAATGTGAAACGAGGAAAACTCTACCAAAATCCACCAGTGGACCACCAGAAAAATGACAAATCTTTCGCCCACGCAGTGAAGAATTATCGAATTTGTGGCTTCATAAACATCCCTTACAGTCGGAATGTTTCTGAGTAAACTTATGAAGGAATCAATTGAAGAAAATAACTTAAAGGGGATGATTAATAAACTCGAAATGAGGTAAACTCTACCAAAATCCACTAAGGGACCACCAAGAAAATGACAAACTTTTTACAGCGCAATGTGGGACTATTGAATTTGTCGCATTACAAACACCACTTAGAGTCCAAAATTCTCTGAAAAAGAGTAGGTACCTTGTACCCAATCCATTTGATTAAAGATGAAATTAATCAGGTTCCATCTTAACTACAAATCATACAACATCCCTCTATATGTCCAATTTCATGAATTAAACAACACAATAAAGATCTAGACTTCAAAATCTTCAGAACTTTAGAATTGAGTTCATTATAGAGCTTACAGAAAATAATAACTGAACTTCAAATAAGGAAAAACATGATAAGGTAGAAATGTAGACAAATGTATATACCTAGGTACCTACTGAAATATCTAATAAAAAAATAACTATAAATAAAAAACATAATATAGGCTTGTCAATTTATGAAGCATGGAAATATAGATTGATTGTTTTTCTTTCGCACTGTTGAAAGGTGTGGAGAATCCTTGTCCTTCAGCCCTTCCAAAAGTAAAAGTTCATCGTATTCCTTCAGCTCATAACAAACCCAGCAGTTGAAACTAGAAATGTCGTTTATGATTCTATCTATATGAAATCTATAAAAATTGATTTCCTTATCTCTGATTCGGAAGCAATTTGCTTTGTTACCTCCAAAGTAACATTGATTTTTAGATCTTTGCTAGAAGTGGCGACTATATTTGTCATGACTTTTTTCAATAAGATTCAAAAACTGTTCCGATTATTTTTGATAGTAATGCTTTTCAAGATTGACAACGAACACAACCTAGTCTTTCATGTTAATTTGTTTTTATGTTTTTTCTTTCAGCTGGTCTTTTGATACGGTTCCCAAGAGTAACTATTTCTTGTAATCTTGTTTGGCAAACTGAATGATATGCTGGACACTGGCTGACACAGTTCAGTTTAGTGGAAGATACTTAATAGTGATGCATATATCCTCTGTTGTGAAGTTCTTGACCAGATGGATGACCAAGAAGTCATGAAGGTTTTTGAGAGAAATGAGGTTCTTTCAACCATTTTTTAACTTCGTGTACGAGGCATTCAACTTTTTCATAAATTTTTCGTCATTCATAGACTTTTTTTTCATGCATTCGTGAACAAAAGTTGTACTTTATGAAGCTTCAAGTTGTACTCTTACAATTTAGGTATGCACTAACGATAATTCGTAATATACTATGATAATTTAGTTTCCTATAAAAGTAGGTATATTTTAAACCTATTAATAAACCTATTTTAGAACCAAATAGGTTTATTTTATAAAACATAGATTTGTTGAGAAATTATTTATCACATATAAAAACAAGACGTTTGGTAAATACCAATTTCAGTTTTTTCCTAGTTACTTAGAATTCCTGAAATTCAATAAATTGATTATAATTACTCTATACGCGAATGATTCTTAATGAGCTCAATAATTTGATAATTTGTAGCGGCGCCAACGTTTTATCGCTATGTTGAAATTATTGTTTTTTTCTTCAAACATGCACGAAGTTATTATTTTAATGCGAGAAATAATTAATTGAATTTACTGATTTATCACCATTAGGATATTTGATTAAATAGTATTGATATTTCGAAATTTCATGCTATATTTGCATATGTAGGTAAAAATAATTTCAAAACTTGTTGCATGAAAAACGCAGTAAAAATTTTTCAAAATATTTCACATCATACGTCATTTTTTGAAGATATTCAGTGAAGTTGCTAACTCATTTAAGTGTACATATGTAAAATATAGAATTAATTTAGAATTATGAGCGAAGCTTATAAATAAAAATATATAAATCGAAAAACTGGATGCGAAACGTAAATGCGATTATCCGTATGATATTTTAGACATTCCTTTAGGTAGAAAAATTCATTTATTTACCCTGAGAACCAAAACAATTGATAGATAGTTGCTAATTATATCACCCAAAAATCGTGATAGGTATTACTTTTGTCTTATCAGGAAGGGTAAAAATAGAGAAAATTAGGAAAGTTTTTCATTATGAAGTGAATATTAACATATATTTCCTTGCGCCTTTTTTGATATCTTCTTTATATTGCAATTTTTTAATCAAGCCGTCCCAAAATATACATTGGGACACTCTGATTTGTCGCAAATTATTACAGGGACATCGCCAAAACTTGAACGAAATTTCACAGGCTAGGTATGATACTCTTTGTTTTTAGTTACTTATTCAAATTATAAAAGTTTTCTGGAATTTTCTTGATAGTTTATTACTAGACAATGACAATACATGTAGGTACGTACGTACACAATTTTGAAGGCTTCAGAAAAGTCAAAATAAAAAAACAAAATAGTTTTGGAAAGCCGTTATTCATATAATATTTCGTTTACAAATTTTTTGTTCGATAACTTTCGATCTACCACTGTATATGTATATAGATTTGACTATAATTTGAAATCAGTTATTCTAATATAAGAAGAAGATAATTATCGAAAATTATATGGATATTAAATTCCAAACAAAGCAATTTTTATGAACATATACTTTCTTAGTAATAGTTACGTTTTTCTTGTAATCAATTTATTTGTTCTCAATTTCATTGATCAACAGTGGTAATAAGTGGTTCAGATATACAAATATAAGAATGATAATTTAATTTGATGAGTAAATATAAGTATGTAAACTTTCAACGAAAAACATCAACATAATAATTCTGTAAATGTCAGTTTTATGTTATTGCTGTAATCGATTAATGGTGTAACAAAATTCCCAAATTTCTTAATATATTTATGACATACGAGAAACTTCTACAAAGCTGTAAAAGTGTTATTTGTTCAATGTTCATTAGAATTCATATATTATCTAGCTGTGAATCATTAAAGCAGTTATAATAGTCATAAAAATAAAACATTTATATCTCGGTCTGTTGAAAGTGAGTTAATAATTACTGAAAACTTAGTTAATGACTCTATAATTCCAGGGGAATTTTTTAACAACCTTCTATGAATTAATTCGTAAAACGATCCGTTTTTTATCCGGCTGAAATTCAACATCTAACTCGTAATTATATTGTATTATTTCCATCAGAAGACATTAGGCAAAGGTGTTTTTAAAAACTACTTAGAACTCTCTAATTGTTAAATAAGTACCGGTTTCAGGTGGTACCGAAGTGTCTTGTATGAATTCTATTGTTTGGAGGAATGATGAAAAGATATTACGTATCCAGCAATAATCGTTTGAATATTTTCGCGCTCAACTATGACATCAGAAGTGGGATCATTTACGTTTCATCTTGTACTGCTTATATCAGAAGTATATTACTCAATGAGAATTAAGAAAATGTCTTACGAAATGAAAAACGTTCCAGGAGAAAGCCATTTCCTTGAGACTACCTTCGTGCTTGCTTAATTTTTTTTATAAATATTGAATATTTTCTAATATTTAATCTTACTTAATCTATTTTATAAATATTGAACAGTTTTGGGTCCGTTACTATTTTTAATATATATGAATGACATAGTACAGGTAGACACAAAATCTAAAATAACTCTGTTTGCTGATGATACGATGATGTATATAGTGGGGGAAGATTTACATCAAATGGTATCGGATATGAACATTGAAATGAATAAGTTATTCGAGTGGCTGTGTGATAATAGATTAAGTTTGAATGCAGGAAAATGAAAATTTAGTATATTCGCCAAGAAATCACGAATGATAAATGTGCATAATATATATATTTCTGTAAACGGAGAAGCCATTGCTCAAGATGAGCATATCAAATAGTTGGGTACAATTTTGGATTTGAATTTAAACTTTCACGCACACGCAGATTATATAACGAGAAAATTTTCGAAAAAAGTAGGATTCTTATCACGAATCGGCAAAAATCTTTGTCTATGAGTACAAAGTTGTCACTCTATAAAGATTGCACTTCCTCATTTACAATTCTTTTGTTCCTTATTGTTCAATTGTCCTCAATATCGAATAAGTCGATTAAAAAAATACAAAATAGGGCTATGAGATCTATATTAAAATGTAATAGATATACACCTCAAAACCATGCTTAATGCGATAAATATGTTATCTGTTAGCCAAAGAGTTGTGTTTAATGTAAAAGTGTTCATTTTTAAACTCAAAAGAAATATGTTACCAACCTACATTAGTGATAGAGTTCGATTATTCAAAGATGTACATAACTATAATACGAGATTCAAAACAGACTCTATCCTTGGAAAATGTAACACTACACAAAAGCTGAAACCTATTTTGCATAAAGGTTTAATTGAATTTAATGGACTTCCTGCACATATAAAAAACTGTGAAAGTTTGAAAGTATTTAAAAGACTCTTGAGAACGTTCATCTCAACCAAATGCAATACAGTTTAAAGTCACTCTCATTCAATTCGGCTTAGTTTCTGCTAGTGCTCTAATGGATGTTTATCATGTAATATTAGTAGGTGTTAAGTATAACGTTTTTGTTTCTCCACTATAGGTATTATGTTATTTACATATATTGGTACTTTACTTAATTCACAGTATTTTACTTTCCATTATTTTAATTTTTAATTAACTTGTTTTTACTATATTTTGTAATATGATGTACCAATTCTGCTAAATATATACATTATCAATTTCATCTGCTTATTTCATACAACATTCTTCAAGAAAATATAATAAATTTGTTATTTTTAAAGCAGTTAATTTTCAGGAATGCATCACCTTGTAATCATTTTTCTTCTGAATGATCTGTAATTTATATATACTGACTTATTTATAATATTTTTAAACCAGAATTAACTGTGATATTACCACTTTTGAGCTTCTTAGTGACTTTATGAGTGCTGTTAAGATGTAGAATTCTTGGGATACTTCGAAAATGATGAAGTTAATGAAGAAATACAGTTCAGCTGAAGAAAAAGATCAGTTGTGGGAATCATTTCATGTTTAAACTCCTTGAAAAAGAATAGAAAACCAGCATAATCCTGATGATAAGCATCTATGTCGACGTGATATATATGATAGCTTTATCAACGTCTAACAACGTTTCTTGGAATAATAATAAACACCTTATTTGCTTATTTTTCCTTTCCACTCGTGGTGGTTCAATTCCAACAACCTAAATCCTTTTATTTGCGTTAAGAAGCAGCTTTTGGAATAATATTACTTCATTAAACGACATACTCCTGTCCTATCAGAAGGAGTACCTCTATTGCGCTTAATATGTTCTCAAATGACAAGATGATTGTCAGGATATTCCTTCTATTATGCAAATTTTACAAATATTAACCGGACAGATAAGCAACATGCTAGGAAATTGATATAAAATGATGATACGCAGAAGAAATAACAGTTACATTCCGAGTGAGCATATACGAGGAAGGAATTAGGCATTTGCATGTTGCCAGGGGTATCAACGGAGAGAGCAATTAAAGCCTATTTTAACTATGCGCACTTTCATGTATTAATTTCACAAATATAGCGTCTAATAACCACGTACAGCTTCTAGATATAATTAAGTCCGTTGCTAATGTGTAAATAATTACCGCGGTTCAAGGTATTTCACGATCACTATCTACCAAAAAGGCCTATAATCACTTGTTCTTAATACCTTCACAAATTATCATAATTCGGGTGTTGTTTTACTCCTTCTGGTGAGCACCTAATTTGCCCCTTATAGGCCGAAGCATTTATATCATAGATTACTCTCTTGCATGATGTAGAAGCGTTGATTTTGATGTAATTAAGTTCGGGTAATTTGTTTTCAACCATTTCAGCAGCCTTTCTCTACTAGTTTCCGTGGAAAACGTGTTAGCTATCGCCTTGCTTTGATCCATGTTTTGGCAATTTGTCTTGCATATATTATCATGATGTTGATGATGAATCCGAGTCAGTTCAACAATCTTATCTTGGTTTTTTCACAAAATTTATCAGTAAATCAACTAAAATCTTCCTGATGCATTTTGTCAAACAATTTATGTTTAGGTGAATATGAATTTTGAAGGATTTTAAGAAGGACGTATGCATAATATTTATGTGTTATTATTCCACCTACATATAATAATAATATATTCATTCCCTACAGATATATATCCAATTACATGAAAAATAACAAATTGAATACAAATAATATACATAAAATATACTGTTAATAGTAATATACAAACTATACTGCTGATATTTGCGTGATTGATAACTCATCAAGTCTTTCTCAGCATGAATGAAATATCTTCATATTTTCAAATTTAGTAGACTATGAATGAACCTTCATTGCAAAATAGGCTCTACTTTTGAAGGTTCAGCTATAATTCACATAAATTGTATCTAATGATTGCGTAATGTAATTGGATTTGCTTATTAACAAATAACTCTGATACCAATAAACTTTCCAATCTGCTGTAGTACATTTCTTATAACCGAAAATTCAAATGTAGAACGAAAAATGTATAAACAAGTTTTTACTGTAGGTTTCAAGCGTTCAACAGTGGAAAGAAAACGATGCTTAAACAATAGCTAACTTGGGAGTGGTACTTTACCAATATCCCCCGTACTTAATGAAAACTATTTATACAAATTCCGAATATGTGTGTATATTATTATAGGCACATTTGATGGAGATCGAGCAAAACCACGACATTAATTCGGGTAATTAAATTATTTAAGCTAATTTCTTGACAATTTATAGATTGTTCAGGTATACCTAGATTGTAGATGTTGAGGTGTTACATTTACAAGGTGTGGTTATTGAAAAAACGATTAATTGACGAAGTAGGAGTACGGATTTCACATCAACTATTAAATGGTAGGTACTTTCCCTTCCAAATGACTTCTCATAAATTTCGAGTAAACTTTAATTAAAAAGTAAATAATAAAGATCAAGAATTAAGTAGTGCTTCGCTTCTCTCAGTAAGGATATAAATATGAAAGAATATTCAAGAAGATAAGAAAATCTGAAGTAGGTAAATATAAAGTGATTTCAAAAAATTAGATAATCCTATAATACGTCCATAAAAGGAAAAAATAAATTTTCTAAAATTTGAACTTGAATTTAATACAATTTTTTACGAAATCGATTGAAGGAATATATGAATTATTTAAAATAGTTACAACATTTCTTCATAATAAACAATATATTTTACAAAATAAATAAAATGTCCATCATAAAAAAAGTTCATTTCCAATGAAGGTGCTTAAGTAGGCCAATTTGGGAAAACAGTGACAGTAGGTACAATCCAATCACCAACTACCACTTGTCAACCTCAAGAATTAGGTTTCATCCCCTATGTTCAAATACTAGGTACTCCGCTCCATAAGAAACAAAAAATGTTGTTTTTAGATCTAATGATCTAGAATCTAGATTGTATATTGTCAGTTATTTATTAAAATTTAAATATGATGGAAATTATTACAGATGTATGAGATATTTTATTAATAGAACATTATAACAAAAACATTGCGAAGCAACCCAAAATGAAATTCTAGATGCAGTTCAAACTGATTGACGAATGTTTAGGTACTAATTGTAAAATAACATGAGTTATATTACATTTTAAATGAAAGATTTCAACAGTTTAAACCTATTTAAATTGAAAACAAAATTTTCAATAAGTGGAAGTATTATTGGCATGAGACTTTAAGTTAATTAATGTTTACAATTCTCGTATATAGAAATACTACCATATAAGTGGAAAACTGAGGGGACCCAACTCTTATGAAACACCCTTCAAAACTAAGCCGATAACGAAGTACGAAGTTTCATGAGAACTTATCACTCCTAAAGTATAAATAATTATTAAACTCTTTATTACCACTGCATTCCACTTTACTGTACCTATCTACTATTAATAGATAGGTTTAACCAATCCGTCGCTTACCGTAGAGTAAGGTAATTGGTACCGGTGAAAATGTTTTGTGTTTTCTTTCATATCATACATCAAACAAAAACATATCATGTGTTTTTAGAATGACACAAAAATATAGGAATACTATGGTTCAATATCTAATGTAAAAATATTAACTACAGAAAAGTACTTTGTCATTACTGAGTTGGCTATACTGTATTCACCAAAATCATTTGTCAAATACAATTTTTCACAGTTCACTGAGTTTGATGCTGTTAACAAAAATATGTTAATGTATATCTACCTAAGAGTAATATTTCATGACATTTCAGATATTAATTCGGTTTCTGAAGATTTATTATACCTTTATTTATATAAGATTCAATCGAAACAGTTAACAGTGATAATAAGTTAAATAAAGTCATGCATAATAGAATGACGTGATGCAATGTCTTCATCACTTACCACCAGGAAATCGATGAGGAAATATTCTACCATGCCTTGAAAGAAGCCAAGGGTAAAGGGGATAACTGTCTCTTGGTTGTGTATGAGGATTCAATGGTGACGGCTGTGGAAACCCATGTTGCCCTGAACTGAGGGCAGCAGCTAAAGCCGCTCCTTGAAAATGTGCTGCTAACGCGAAAGGATGCTGACCAGGATGGTTGTGCATCAATTCTGGTTGTAAAAACCCATTTTTTGGCATCATGTTTCCCTCATAGGTAGGACTTGGCCTTACCAAAGTATGGGCCGGTATGCCGGGCACCATGATTGGAGGTTTGGGCGAACCGTCCGGTGACCTTTGTGGCGAACTGTTAAGTCTGTTGTCGGTATCGCTAGACGGACTCAGAGGTGCCGAACTTTCGGAAAAATGAACCGGCGAAGAATGCGGACTATTCGGAGCTTGGTTTGCTCCACCGACTATCGAGTCAATCGAGAAGCCTATTTTTGGTTTCGACGGCACTGCCACTATAGGTGTTGGTGCCAAAGGCATCATGTTTGATTTCACCAAACTGTCTCGAAAGTAGTCTAGTTGAGCTAACATCGGATCGTTTTACAAATGCATTATTTGTATGGTAAACAAGAGTCGTCACTTATCCGTCGGTAACTGACACGCACCACATGTCACTTCTCTTCACTTCAAGATTAGAACAAACGTCAACGGAGTTTATGAACTAGTGTCAATTTCTGCCACTGACGCAAGCCAATTAGCGTTCAAAAAAATATCAAAACGCGACGGTTAACGGTTGAAAAGCATGCTACCGTAAGCAAATCTCTTTAGCTAATAAACTGGTATAACCTATCTTCTGAAGGTGTCTAAATGGGGGGGACAGTTCGAAGGTTGAGTGGGGATAAAAGGATCGATGTTATCCTTATTGGTTGATGCGCGCGAAGTCTACCCAGAGCGTAGCACCCATTCATTGGCAGATAACCATAATACAAATGGTAATTTAAGTTGGGACGCCTCCTAGTTTTAGCACCTCCTACAGTTCCGACTACAGAACAAGTTTTATAGAAATAAATGTTCAATTATTACATTTACGACTCACCCTTTAGTTTGTTTTAAAACAAACAGGTTGTTGGTTCTTTTTGTGAATCAAGATGATCAGTTGACATTCACATCTTTTTTCAAAAGTCCTACAACTGTAGAATGAAACGCCTTCTTTGCGCGCGCACAGAAAAGGAGGAGTTAGAAGTGTAATATGAGATTAATTTCATTAATAACGGCAGTTCCACAAAGCTCTTAATTTTCACAAACACCCGAAGCTTTCGAAGTTCTTCAGCAAAATTACTCAGTTCTAATAATGAATCTGAAATTAATGGATCGTTGATTCTGGAATTATATAGCCTTGATAGTGAATACAAGATAGACGTTAACATCTTTGGGATAATTTGTATAGTTATTAGGTGCAATAGAAAATATTAAGTATATTCTTATAATAATTTATTTAAGCAGCGAAATTTGTTTTGGATATGCTTATCTGAATATGAATATTTTTTTAGTTAAGTGTGTCTTAATATCTGATTAATCTGATGTGTTATGAAAGACTCACTCATTAATTGAAGTAGTTATTTATTGATATATTAAAATAGGGGTAGTTCTTTGATATATCTTTCGGAAACAAAATTTCATTTTGATAGTTCATCACTCCATTCTCTGGCAATTTGACATATTTTATACCCAATTTTTTTTCGATTGGTCATTAAGTGGAGCTTTTTTGTGTGGTCTTTTGAAGTTTGTGGTCTTGTGAAGTTTATAAGTCACCTTTTTGACTGAAAAATAATTCTTCATGTTCTTGAAATACGAACTTTCGATCAAGATATTAAATCATCGACCGATACCTGTTTTTTTTTCAGGAAAGAGGGATGACAGATTTCATTTAGGTATGCTGTTTTTCAGTTTTTTGATAAAATTTATTTCTGTTCGAATGGACTAGGCGGATGTATAATGTAAGTATGAACTTTCTGAAAGATGTTTTCTCATAAACCATTATAACATTAGGTGTTATATTTTCGTTGGGATGAAATTTAGTATAAAAAGGCACAGCTCAGCATTGTCTTCAGTTTCAATTTAACTTCTTCAATCCAAAGTATTAGTCGTTATTAGGTATTTATTGAAAACTAGTCTTACTTGGTACTTGGTACTCTCTCAGAAGTTTTGATATTTCTGATTTAACTTTGGTTTTATATTTGCAAGTATGTAAGTTAGCTATAATTATTTGATCTACTTACAAATTTGATCACTATGTTTTTCCATTTTTTGCCTTGAACATATAAAACGGCGTAATTTTCTGGATGATTACAAGTAGTACTGGAAGTAGGTACTCTAGTAGACATTTTGGGCGTTTTGTGATGGGGTCGATTAAATTTCTGCCGTTTTATTTAGTTGTCATAGATAGTACCCTCATTTGAAGTCTCAAACCAATGTTAAAATCGTATCTACAAAACACTTGTCTATTACTTTTTTATTATTAGGTTTTATTGTTATTATTAGATATTTGGTCAGAAATTGGGACAGCTTTGTTAATCTTTTCAGAATGAAAACGGTGTACCTTCTAATCCTCTAGTAGTACCTACTACTAGAGGAAAAGTCTGAAGTATATGTAGGTACTACATATGTTATGGTCAATATTCTTCGAGAGGTTTCGGCCATTCCATTCTAACCGAAAGTCAGGGGTTTGAATTATTGAAGTTGAGACGTCAACGGTATGGTCTAACGTTTTTTTTGAAAATTTTGCACAATTTGATCGACTCGCCATGTCTTCTAAGTAAAATGAATATTCGCGTACCTACCAAGGCCTGGTCTGAGGAGGAATAATACCTTTTATGTCAATTACAGCAGATCAAATATTATGTCACGTTCTTCTATCAACTCTATATGTAATCTTTATGATAGGTGTTGCAGTCGATGTGATGTCTATTTTGATCATCAGTTATTTTGACATGCCACCCAGGACAGCGAAATGGGATGTGATATTTTCATGAATTTGTGTTTAATTTCAGTTTGTTTCATTTGTTAACTTTATATTACTATTGCAATCGATTCAAATTTTATTTTCGTTGACTTCATCAACCATGTTTCATTAACTTCTGTGGACTAGGTACGTATGACTTTGTGATAGATTATAATTTAGCTTTAGTTTGTTCCATTTGGTTATTGTTTATTACTATTTCAATTCATTGTGATTTTATTTTCGTTGTATATATTCGTTTATACTTTTTTCTCTAATTTTTTCTCATTTATTATTATTTGTATAGGTACAATTTGTTATTTTTTCCCTGTAATTGGATGTAGGATTATCTGTTGGGAATAAATGTATTATTATATTATTATTAGATTTGCTGTCGTTTTTGAGTAGGTACCTTCCTACCGTCTAACAGTAGATATAATCCTTTTTAGCCTTAAAAGGTTATTGAAAACTTCAGAATTTTTAGAAAACAAATACACAAAAATATAACTGAGAAATTCTATATTCTCAACTGGCTACCATCTACTTAACAGGAATATGTCCTCATTTTCATGTTTTTCGTGACGTCTCTATAATAACGCCGCGACGCTCCTGTCGAAATATTTCTTTCGGAAGTTCTGATACCTAATATCGCATGACAAGATGAAGAAAATATCATTGGTCAGACCTGCAAAACATTGATATCGATGATTTCAAAACAGTTTTGATGAAATAATACCTATAATAAAAATTAATATGGCTATGAATATTCATCCTTAATGTAGCTATGTCAATTATAAAATTGGTGAAGCCAATTTTATAATTGAATGCTCATTATACCTAATTCATAAGGAAACATTATTTCACGCCAAAATAGATGTAATGGGTAGCTTACTAAATACGTGTGGATAAAACAAAATGTTTCTTTTGTTTTTCCTCACTTTTATTTTCGGATTTAGCTTGAATGCCCAAAATTTTTATTTCATTTATTCATTCAATTTTCTCCCGAAAATGTATTTCAAGTTTTTTTATAAATTAATGTTGGTGAATGAATTTCATTTCTAATCTTATTTCGAATAAATATCTATATGTTAATAAATTGAAAAATTGTTAGAACTACATGTAGGTAGGTGTCTACTCATTTTCATTACTTAAATACTTGATCCAAATTTAAGATATATACTTTATAACTACACAAAAAGGCTTAATTAGCACACTTAAATAACGACAATTAGATATATTGCTCTAAATTTGATTGAAGTGGACAATCTAGGTAGATTGCTAGCAATCCATGGTATCAAGCAACGTTCATTCAACTCAAGAAAAATACAAATGTTCTGTTGTAAAGATGGAATGTTAATATTTTCTATTTATAAGATCCCTATAATACGACGATATACACTAGGTATATTAGTTGACACGCCGCATCTTTCGATGAATAACGAACGATCCAAGGCACCAATCGAATTAATGAAAAGACGTGTTATTGAGATCTTTGTTCACATTACAATTCTTTGTTAATTTACAATTACAAGGTGGGAGGTTATAACGTCTCGCGACCTTCTTCAACCCTATGCTACTTAATTATATTGTTACCAAAAAAAAATTTCTTTTTATATATGTTTAGATCATATTTTAAAGGTGCAAGGATTAAGAGTATTGCATTAAGAGTAATGCAGGATCCATTCTGGCGAAAAGGGGAGTTTGTTTCTGGGCTTTCTGCGACGAACACGTCCGGGTCTGTACCATTGGACCATCAGCATCGCTCGGGCTTCTAGATTGAAGCCGTTGAGAGTACGTTGGGCATATCGAGCTTGCAGTTTTTCGATGTGAGGGAAAATTGGGTGAATTTTGGGTATTTCGTGGACAAGAGTAGACGGATATTGACTGTGAAGTCTGAAGATGCTGCGGCACATTGCTTGTCCGCAGCTCTCGATAGACCTCACTAACCGTTTTTGAAGGGTGGAGTAGAGCAGACATCTGTACGCGATCACAGGGCGAATATATACCTTGTATGTGTTGAAGAGAGTCCGAGGATCGTATCCTCGAATTCCCCCTCGAAGTGCATTACAGTAGGTTTGCTCGATTACGGACTTTCTTGAAAGTTTTGGCATGTCTGTAGTCTGAGGTTTTCACCCCAAAGCGTCAAGCGAACATCATTTTTAGAAAATTTGGGATATTTGGCGTAATTATGGTGGAAGAGTATGGATTGGGTTTTATGAGGGTTGAATGCTATTCTCCATTTCCCCACCCACGCACTGTAGGGATCTAGCTGCCTCTGCTCTTTTGCTCTTAAATTTGCTCTTATTTTCTTTTTATAAAGACCATTTGATATCTCTTCTGGAATTTAAGATCATCTATTCCTATTATTGCTAAGAATACTTACCAAAATTTCAAAGTTTACGTTTTCAATGTTGATTTTGCATATATTCATGAAAAAGTTAATAAAAGTTCAATTTATAAAGCTCTTTGTAATTATTTCAATTATACAACCTAGGCAAAGAATACTTTTCAATAAGAAATCGTTAAAATTAGGGCGACTAAACAAATTTTCTGAAAAATCATCGAAGAAATTCGGGGCAACATGACTCGGCGTCATCGTCCAAAAAATTATTTTCACGTCATTTACGCCGGGTTAAGAAAATCAACAAAATGTTAATAATAATAAGAAGAAGAAAGTACAGAAAAACAACTTCCATAAGACTTCGAAGAGCATGACTTTTTTGTTTAGCGTGCGCTGAATCTTATTCAGACATTTTCTCAGGAACAGAGTATGGGTACATTGCACAAGTTGCTGAGGCTAACCGCACTCCTAGTGAGGTTTATGTCAGGAAAAAACTGTGAAACTAACTGAACTATATGAAGTTTGCTTTTTTAATACGAATTTTTTTATTTCTGTTTCTATGAGGAATCTCAAATATTTCATTACGTTTTTGTTTCTTTCGCAAATCTCATATATTCTATTTTTACTATGTTTAATATGTTTATAGGTCACAAAATTTGAATAACCCAAAAGCTTTAGTGACCCCTTTGGGTGGTTCAAAAGACGCTGCCTGTGGGGTCTCATGAGCCATACGCCTATTTTTACTATAAGATGAATTTTGAATAATTCAATATAAATTAATATCAATAAACAAAGGATTTGTCCAAGTTTTTGATCTCACTATGTGGTCCAATAAATAAACGACTGATTTAAAAATAATTCTTTTCTTTGAATGGACCCTAATTTGAACAAAATGAGGATCGAGTGACCTCGCTCTTCTCTAGGTTCATTTCTGGAAATCAGATTCATTCAACAGAACACTTTTCAATCCTTATGGCCGTTTTATTATTAATAATAATGGCGTGAACCAAAATGCCTAATTGATAAAAACCAAAGAAAAATAAGTCAACAAGCTTACTCATCGTCCTTATTATAAAACCATATTTCAACCGCAAAATAATCGAAGAAGAAGAAGAAGCCGAGAATAGATCAATAAATTACGTTTTATTGGTTATCAACGATATAATTAATTTTGGGGCCGGGTTCGAAAATGCTGGGCTATTATGGGTCAAATTAGTTGCGAGAGGTAAAATTTCAAATTGCCTCACTGAATTTATGTTAAACGAGAAAATTTAGAAAGCGTATAAATATCGGCTGTTATAGTATAATGATAGGGTTGTTAATGATCCCGAAGAAATGGGTTGTAACTGTTGTTTCGCGTGGGGACTAATATAAAGGTGCGGTTGAAATAGGTTTCGGATTTTTTGATTTTCAGTCCCGCCGACACACTTACGTCTCCGACGAGAATTTGGTTAGATTTTAGCGTTTCACCTGCAGGTGCCAAATAAATTTATTCAATATTTATTATATTTCACTATTAGGATGCAAACCTCCAGCATCTCAAGTGGACCGAACCTGCCTTCATTCAGAAGTTGATTCATACAAGAACAAAAAATTAAAAGGCAGACTTATTGTCATTGTCTCTAATTCGTTATTATTCATTTATTCTTCCAATCATTTATTTATCCATCTATTTTTATTGTTTTTCTATTTATTTGTTGATTAAATTATTTTTATGCTTTTTTTTGTACATTTATTTTTTTATTTCTCCATTGCACATTCTTTCATTTATTTATTTATGTATTCGTTTCTTCTTTTATTAATACCTTCGTTCATCACTTCATTTATTTATTTCTTCATTCATTTATTCATTTTTTATTTATTAATTCCTTTATTCCTTCATCAGTAAACTTTTCTATGCATTCGTCCATTATGTATTCATTTATTTGATTATTCCCATACTCAAGTTCCTTGGACCACTTACGTGGGCCGCAGAGAATTTAACTGTCAATTGAGATATTCAATTTTGAAATTATGTTTTTCACTCTTTCATTAATCTTTTTTAGTTTCCATTAATCTTTCAATTTTCGAAGATATTTATATTTTTTCTTTCTTCTCTTTTTTATTTTTTCTTTTCTGTCAAAGTAACTGACTTTGTATATGATGATAATCGATTGAATAAATTATTATTATTATTATTATTCATTAATTTATTGATTTATTCATTTATTTCCTTATCAATTAATTTATTTATTCAAATAATTCAGAATCATGTATTCATTTATTCATTAATTCATTTATTTATTCCATTATTTTATTCATTCATTCATACATTCTCTTGTATAAAAGTAGGAAATTAATTTGTTGTATACAAAATGATATTTGCCGTCAATATATAGGAACACCATTTGTCAAAAGATGGAAATAGTACGTATACTAAGAAGTTTTTATTACGTTCGGTGTCAATCATTCATTATTATTTGTTGATTATGCTAGGTATAATATGACGAAACAGATTGAATCTCTATATATTGATAGTTGTTTCATATCTTTCCGTTTATTAATAGTATTTTCCAAATTTTTACACGTTTGGAAATACAATTTAAAAACACATTTTATGAATTCCTTTATGTGATATACCATGATTTTTTTTGAAGTCTAGCTTTTGGCGAAGAAGAAATATACTTCCGAATGGTGGGCCTGTGTTTTTCTCTGTAATATTGGTATGAAAAAAATAAATATATTGCTGAATTAAATATATTTCCGTCATTAGTTCATTCCTCCAGTTAAAAATATATACTTATTTCAAAATTCTGAGAATTCTACATTTTGTAGCGATACTTAACCAGAAATAAATTTTTGCATTTTAGAGTTGGTTATTTAACTAGAAATTCTACTTATCCGGAATATTCTTGATCATTTAGCACGTATTAATCGAATGATATTTATGACGAGATGATGTTGATATCTCAGAAAATGACACTGTTACTTGTTGTACACGAAGACATAGTAGCAATTACATCTCCACAGCGCCATCCGTCGGAAATAATTAGTTATTATCTACCTACATGATTTGATGAGGCTAATTATATAAGAAGTGTAGCTATACTTCTAGTGTTAATGTTTTATACACAGTGAAGTTAGATTCAACGACCTGTCCACATGTAAGCAATTACTGTGCCTTTTTTCTGAAAATAGATTTATTTACAGTAGGACATTATAATATCTAATAATAACGTATAACTATAAAAAATTATGTATAGAGCTATATTGATATAATGATTATATATGTAAAATTTTTGTTCACTTTTTAAACAGTATGAAGCTTAGCTAAAATGTTTAAAAATAATAAAAAGGGAAAAATCTGGCCATAGCGGAAATACGTTGGCACTGCAACTAAATATTGTTCTGAGTGTATTGTGTGTTGTAGATACAAAATGCCACAATCTACATCATGTCGCCGAATATACCTATAAAGTAGGTAGGTACGTGTAATAATATTGATAATAATGTTATAGATAGCCTATCATTACTGACTGATACTTAACAATTATAAATGAATGTAAAATAACTTGTTAATTGGTCAAAATAACATTATAAAATGTAATTCATTTTTAGGGTTTGAAGGACACATTTACGAGTATTATGAAAATGAGAATAGCAAGTTTCAATTATTCTTAGTTAATTCTCAATAATAATTTTTTCTTCAAATAAATTTGTCTGTAGTGGTAAACTAGCAGGTTACTATTGTCATATCTTCTTTTATTGGTCCTCGGAGGACTGTTAACAATTTCTACCTTTTTGCATAATGGTAACTTTTTTTTGTGTGCAATTAAATACTATTATTAATATTATTTATTATTTTTATTCATCCTTCTCACGGTTAAAGAAAACACTTGTCATTGTAAAACGCCACTTTGACTATTTATTGTATTGAAAGTGAAAATGGATGAGATTGTCACAGACGAGGAATGGCAACCTAACAATGTGGTTAGTAATGGTTGAGACATGGCCCACGGAAGCATGAGCGATTGTCAACTGTCAGTGCCACAACGGGAGGTTCAGATTATACTAATTAAGTAACCAGGGCCGAATGACACAACAATTTTCTGTTTATACTTAACGAATGCGTCGCTGGTAATGTACATAATCAATCTATTTTTTTAGTTTCCCTCTGTATAAAGGACTTGGTATTTATATAGTTTGAATTAACTTTGTTACAACATAACATATGATCTCCACAGACTTTTCATCAAATTTATTATAGAGAATGAGCTTTAGACAAGTTATCTTCTCAATTGAGCAAAAGTCTTAATTGTTAAGTTGAATGTTTCGAAGTTCTTCGGCTTTCTGTTGTCATAGGATTTCATTTTTCTTATGTGATTGAAGATATTGTGAATGTCAACATCATCCACTATTGTTATACGTACTCTTAGCTTGAAAAAGACGTACTCAAACGACTTAAATTTAAATTTATATAAGCTACTCTGAAATTGACAGTTATCCTGTCATCTGTCAGTTAGAATGAAGGTCTGGATGAAAACTAACATTAAAAAATGTGTACTTAGTTTTTGAACCTCACATCAAATAGTCTATATCTACAAATGAATGCATAATAAAAATAGAATAAAGAAACACCTACTGGAAAAAACACAGAATATTCATCGAAGAAAATATCAAAGTAGGTAGGCAATATAAGCTTCTATTAACGAAATAATGAAATACAGTAAAAGCTCTTTATTCGCGGGACATAGGTACGTTCCGAAAATATCTGCGAATACAGAAACCGTGAATATGTAATGGTAATTTATATGTGATTATAGGAGATACGTTTCTGGGTGACAAAATGAAAAAAGTATATAAAAAAATTAATTCGAATGAAGTTTTTGATCATATTACTTAGTTATTATGTTCAGGCTTAGGCAATGCTTTAAAGAATTTTGTAATTTTTTCTTGCTTGAGAGTTTTTAGAGGTTCCTTCAATTCAGACGGATATTAAGTAATGAGTGTAGCAATTTGTCTTTAAAATAAGACTTCGCTCCATAGATGGATCAATTTTGATAAATAAAATCACAATGCTCATTAGTCATTCTTAAACCTTCACAAAGAATTTTCAAATTAAATGTGACGTTTCCCCTGCTCGTTGAAGCCTCTTCCTCGATAGGCTGTGAATTTAACATGTCCCCAAGTTACTTTGAGTCAAATCTTCATGTTGCGATTGAAGCAACATCGGAATGTCACTTGATTATAACCGTTCAAACCCATCTCGTCCTATTCCATTCGCAATTTCAGCTATGTTTGCAGTCAAAGTTTGAATGTGCACAGATTCTTCGTTGATATTAGATGTTGGTAAAGAGAGCTTTATTTTCATAAGAACTTTATATTCATAAAAGTCATAAAGTCTTCTAAGGCCGAAAAATTGGAAGACGAAAAAAAGAATCAAATATAAGGAATAAAAATTTCAACTTTTATTAAGCCATACTCCTGTGAGAAAGGAGAGAGTAGGAGAGAAAAAAAAAGATTGGGAAAGAATTTTACCTTGCGAAATTGCTAAATGGAATAAGAATACAATGTTCTCAGAAAAGAGGAAGAATTTTTTTTCTATCTCTTGCCTGTATAGGATGTATACAGGATATATATGTACAGGATGTATAGTTCGATTCAAACTTGCAATTTTCATTCAGTTCATCGAAATCAATGATATGATTAGAAGAAAAAAATAAACGGAACATGCACACCTATGAGAAAGTGCTTGCGTGTTCACCTAAGCCGTGCAAATTACAAACTTTGCAATTGAACAATGATCCAGTCCGTCTAAAGGAGGACGCCCAAGTTCGATGGCGTAGATGCATGTAGGAAGCGACCTATGGGCCAAATTACTACCTGTCAAACGCTATGAATTCCGAGACTCTCCGACTCTCTCCTCCAATTATCACTAAACGCAGTTTAAGCAAAACTCAACATAACCTCAATTGACATGCACGAATTGAACACCAGTTGTCTTAACAGATGACCTATAGAGGAAGTAGTATAAGTCAAACCTATTGACCCCAATTAGAGTCAATCTTTCGGGAAATTATTTCCGAACATTCAACACGAATTATCTCGATACAATTTGGTATAATCTGATGAATTGACTAGAAATCGAGTACCTACCTACTCCAAAGTGAAAGAAATTTTGCCTTTTTGAAAATTATACTAAAAAGAACTGGTAATGGAGAAAGTTACCTACAGAATAAAAACCAATGAAACTCATTATTCATTTGAATTATCAATATTCATCACAAACTTACTTTATTTTCAATCGATCACTTCATTGAGTTTTTTTTCTGGCAAACTTAAGATTCTCATTGAACTGACTTCCTATAGTTTCATTCATTTTTCATTTTGTTAAATTTCCCACCGGAGTGATTTCAATTTTTCATAACGATTAAGTAGCAGAAAGCATTTCATTTTTGTGACATTTAGTCTAATATTTGGAATTAGATGTATAATTTTAACAATGTCGAAAAAGTGTTGTGCGAAAACCCAAATTGATATTCATTGAACACGAATTGTTGTTGCTACAAATTTTATAACACAAAACACACTGTATTATCTGTCATCATGACCTTGAAATTGAACTGAAAGAATGCTCTTAAAATTCACACCTAAAAAATTTGGACATTTTTATGTATAATATAGACGAAATTCCACCTTTTTTGAGAGGCAGAATGTCTACAATTTAAAACAAAGTATCTGGAAGCAACCAGTTAGGTACAAATGGAAATTAAATGAACTCTTAAAGAAAAAGAGCAAAAAAACTCTTCGAAAGTCATATAATTTTTACGCCAAAAATGACTCTTTGAAATCATGAGCATAGCAGACAAATACAAATTCTATGCCACTAACTGATAGTGTGGTCATCTGGACAACCAGAAATATTGAGAGATATCTAAATATTATCAGATTATCAATCTGATCATCAGGATCAATTTTAGTACACTCAAATTGCGTAGGTTGGGAGGATATAGAAAGCTTCAATGAATTTCTTATTTTGCGTTGATTACAAAGTACCTACTACACAACTCAAGAAATAAGTGTCAACGATCGGAACCTAAAGAACCTTATAGTATTTTCCACACCGGGTTATAATATTCATTTTGCGTTTTTGTCGTCTTTATTTCGTTTGTTACACGAATCTACGATCTTCACAGGCTTCAAGGCGTCCATATCTCTTGCCTGTATAGGCATTACATTCTCATGACAGTCAATTCCAAATCAGTCCCATTGATCAACAAGTTGTAACTTATCGGTTCGCATCTTGGGTAGAATTTATTAATGAGCCATGGTTAGATGGCGCTGCTATATCTATAAGAAACTCTATTATAATTACACACATTAAGTAAAGTCGAGAAAACTACCTAACTAATGTACTTTAATATAGGGGTATGGTTAGACTGTGAAGAAACACGTCCACACTGACGTTTGTGTTCACATTCAGGCCGTAAGATAATAAATCCAAGACTGGTTTCTGATATTTTGAAAATATAATTACATGTTTTCATGTAGTAATGAAATACCTGGACGGTGTTATGCTCTGAGGCGATTTTTTGTTCGGCAGCAATTTATGTTAATCTGATGTAACCATCGTCTCAATCTTCAGTGGAATTAAAGTTTTCAGTGGTTATCTCAAGATCGAACAATGCAACGGATTATCACTTGGTGTTTATAACACAACCTACTCTTACACATAATAGCTAACTAGCTGATAAGCAATAGTATGAATAATTATTGAATTAATCGTACTATAGAAATAACAACTGTCATACATTGTGTAAATAATCATTCTATGACTGCATATATCAATATCTCATGATATCAAATTGAATCTATA